>JADLZN010009645.1:0-71220 GCA_018155175.1 Sinocyclocheilus anophthalmus | reverse complement strand
TATATTCTCAGATTTCTAGTGCAGTTATGGCGTTGTCCTAGGAGCAGTGCACCATCGTGTTCTCGTTTGTGGAAAATTGTGTTATTTCAAATCTTATCAAATGTGTTGTTCCCTAGACATCCACAACACTTTTTCTTAATCCTCATACAATTGCGTGTCGTAATCAGGTGGTTGTTGGAAGAGCACATTTCAGCGAGCGAAAGCTGGAGACAAATGCAGGAGCTCCCATCATGCCCTCTAGAGAAGACTCTTCAGTCAATAATGGAGATAGATTCTGTGTGTGTCAGCAATTTAGAAACAACAGCCAAACCAGATCACCCAATAGAAGGGATCAATTATCATCACTAACGAGGCGGATGTAGAAGCTCGCCGGCGGCTCAGTCACGATCTTCCAGCGTGTGTCTTGTCGCTCTCCCGCAGTCTTCAGCGTAAAATGCCACTGCATCATTATTAAGACTGGAGCCTGTTGGGTTATTACGCTGCTTCAAATACCCCCCCACCAGAGTGGCAGTTTAGTACAATGATTCCACCTCGCATTGCCGTGAAGTGTGGCTTGAACCTGGCATTGTCTCGTCTATGAACTGTAGATGCAGTAGTGAGTTGTTTGCTATTAGAGCAGTGTATTGAGAACAGTACAGTCAATGTTCCATCACAACCGATCCGCTCGAGGAAGAGTAAAATTACTCCTCTAAAACTACTTGTGTGGGCGGAAACAAGCGGATCATGTCAAAATACATTTACGCTATGGTTCCGCCAGCCAGCAGAGTCGGTGTTGTGGTTTTCCGCTGTTTGCTCTAGTTTGAATTGGAACACAGTGTGTACACTGTATATTTTAATTAGAATGTAAATTTTAAAAGGCGTGAATGAGAAAATGTGATAATCAAGAACTGAATCATTCTGGGCTCTTTGATAATTGGCACGGTTTAAACACACAGAACAATGCAATTAGAGGCAGTAAGAAAATGCAATGTCATATTTAAAGGAGCCATATGCCATAATTTTCTTATCCTATAGCATTTTTCCCCACATATAATTTTAGTCAAGGTTTCTTGCGCCCAATAATAATTTTGGTACTGCTTTCAGTACTTTTAAGATTTATTGTATATTATATTTTACTAAGAATAAGATAATAAGAATACGGGTAGCTTAATTGTATTATTAAAAGTAAATATTGTATGAAAATGTATCGAATTATTTTATATTATTATTATTATTATTATATTAAACTAACCTCTGCTAGGATGTGGCTCTTGCACCCAGTCCTACTTTTTGTTTTAAAATTAATAAGAAACTGTTAAAAATTGTTCAACTGACTCTGCTTCCTCCAGAACGTTTAAAGATTTTATTGTCAAGTTCTATTTTATTGATTATTTCATAATATGAATAATAATGAATAATATGTGCTTAGTACTTATTAAATAGTAATAGCGCTGAACTCCGACAAATTAGGTGATTATGATATTATTTGTTATTTTATTATTTGTATTATTATTCTGTCCTAATAATAAATCTGGGTACGGATTGGTTCTCGTTTGCCCCCGCGTGTTCAAAATGATTGTTTCTGCTGTGTTTAAATGACCGCAACTGGTTACTGACAACCGTCTACGGCCCCTCGGTGCGTGCTGTCATTGGTACTTGTCATTCATTCGCAATGTCACTGCGTTCTTGCTGGAACTCTAAACTGGTCGCCTTGGTTGCTAAGTAGCAAGAAAATAGTGAACATGCATATGTTAATTCTGTGCGTCATGAGATCATAACTGTGTGACAATTTCACTCCCGGTCATATTGAATAAAACGGTGTGGTTTGGTGCGTTGTTAGTATGGAAAGCAGCTCTGCATATTGTGATTTTCCTGAGTGTTATGCCATCACTGCTGGTTATTACTAAGAAGGTACACATCGTTCAGCAGTCATTCAACATAGTACAGCTGAAACAACTATGCATCGTTCGTCCGATTTTACAACAGATTTGCCCGTGAGCAATATGCAAAGTTAATATTTTCTTTTTCCTCATAAATTATGCGAGAATCAGTAAAAATGAAACGATCCCTGATGAAATTGAATTTTTGATTTTCTTGACTAGATATTGTTCTAAGGCTTCTGGAAATGTGCATTTATTAATCAACACGTTGTTTTTAATTAATGTTATTTGAGACAGGGTTTAATTTACTGTTTAATTCATGAATCACTTGATGTTATTTTGTATAGGACCATCTTCATTTTCTCTATTTGCACCAAAATATGCTCTCTCAACCATCTGCTCAGAAATTGCCCCTTTTCTACGCTACATAAAAGACATCTCTCATAACCCAGGTGTGCTATAAAAAGAGCAATCACAGTCTCTCTGATCACCACTCATGTCAATCATATTTTGTCTTTATGTTTCAATAAATTTCTGATGTGAGGTGTCTTTGTGGTTCCCACCCTTGTGGTTGACCTTGTTAGGCAGTCCCATAAATGCACAAAGAGCCACTTGATCTTCAGCGCTTCGTGTTCTCATGCTTGATGTTCAGTAAAAAGAGAAGCCATGTTAAGTATCGCTTCAGATTTTGGAGATGCATTGTGATGCTTCAGAAGTGGGCTATTTATATGAACACCCCCTGTGTGTCAACCCATCGCAGGATTTGTTTTAAGTCAAGCAGTAATCCACTGTATGTAAATACCCTTGTCGTTTGATGTTTTAATGGAATGCCAGATTGAAGAAGTCTGCTGCTACAAATATTAAACAAAAGGCAAATGTTTAGTTTGCAAAATGTTTCTAAATGTGGCCCGCATTAATTATTCCTGCGTTAGAGTAGTCTTGAGACTGCGTTTAAAAGATTGAGGACGATCTTTATTTCCCCATCCACTGCACCTTAACACCTAGACTGCTGGAATCATGAGCTGAGACTGGAGTTTCGTTTTTGTGCTTAGGGCATCGGGGGTGGCAAATGTACCACAAAAAGGTGTGTTTACAACGATTTTATAATGCACAGAGTCTGCAGTCACATACACAGGACTCACAACAGTGTTTAATGTGCTGGAAAGATTTGATTGATTGTTGATTGTTGATTTTTGTGCATGGCCTACAGAAAACAATAGACTGGTGCTGTGAGACTGAAGTGCCAGTGCAAAAGCATACTTATAATGCAAGCAGCTGGTGTTTTAATATAGTTCTCTGTTATTAGTTTTAAGGTCACAAAATAAAAACTTGACATTCTACCCAAATGGTCACACTTTATTTTTAAGGTCCAGTTCTCGCTATTAACAAACCGTTAACTACGACTTTTGCCTCAATAAACTCCCAATTTGCTTGCTCTTAATATTTTTTGTTAGTAGGTAGTTGTTAAGTTTTAGGTATTGGGTAGGATTAGAGATGGAGAATATGGTCATGCAGGATATAAGTACTAATAAACACCCAATATGTTAATAATAGGCATGCTAATAAGCAACTAGTTAGTAGTGAGAATTGGTCCCTATACTAAAGTGTTTCCCAATATTTATTGGTTACCGTTTAGTTTGTCAAATAAGTTCTTAAGAAACAGTCTTAAGATGGAGGCTAAGTTTATGTGCCTGGGTGGTCACTAGGCTGGTGCTAGGTGGGCTTTGAGCCCACCCCCAAATTTATATGATATCCTGGTGACTAAATATGGCTCTGGCCCTGCCTTCAATGCAATTTTATGGGATTTTCCACCTGTTTTATTGTCTGCCAGGCAAAAATTGCAAGTTAGATAACTTTGAAAAAGTAATAGCACACCTCTTATCAACTCTCTGCATGATTTCAGGTATCTGTTATGCTTGTATAAACAGTGGGGGATGCATTATGTGCCGTTTTTCTTGTTTTTATTATGATTTTTTTTTTATTACCCTCAGATTTTACATATGGTCACATGCCCTTGAGGACAACCTCATTCTATTTTGAAATATTGAAAGGAACAGAGAGGAATGGGGGATTTCTCAGCTTGACACAAAGTTGTTGTTAAGTGGCTGCTTTCCCCCATGCAGTGATTCGATCTATCTGCTGTATAAATGAGTTCACAGCTTCACACCACATCTTTTGATTTTTCTTTTCTTTTCTCCACATATTAGCTCTGTTGTTTAATTTTTCTCCCTCACACTTTCAAGTAGAAAAGTTGCTAAAGCCAACTTTTTTTTTTTTTTGGTGAAAACTCCCTTGACTGAGCTGTTTTCTTGAGATGCAGTGGGTTGCTAATAAGTCTATAAAAACACGAGCTTGCTTCGCACCAGCACAGATGCTCACGGAAGGATTTTCCCAAAAGGCATAACCATTTCCTGATATAGTGACTGATTTTGGTCTAAGCTTTCAGTGCTATTGAGCAAAAGAAAATAAGGGTCACTTTTCCTAGCACATCCAGCTAATCAAGCGATTCAGTCTTCATTACCTGTAAACTAGCCACTTATTAAATACAATTACACGCCAATTGTTTCATGCTGTCTCGCAGTGGGAGTGAATGAGAGGGATGTTATTATTTTTGCATATCACAGACCAGTGTTTAGCAGCAGCATATTCTCACCTAAGATGAGTGAGAGACAATTTTCACAAGACATCAGATCATTTGAATGGGCCGGGCTTCCCTGTCTCTCAGTCTAATGGGTTTGATGCAGTTGTGAAAAGCTCACGATCATGTCAGTAATAACACCAAGCATATGTTTGTCGGCTTTGATGATGACAATCGTATATCATTTATTGTCCATCTCATTCTGGTTGACAAGTTTGATAGTTGACTTAATCATCCTTGACTGATTTACTAGTCCTCCTCCATGTGCTGTTCTTCACAGAAGTGACAGGCTCACGTTTTGACTCTGCGATGGGTTTTATGGTAAACTAATTCCAATTAAAATGCAAGTGCTTTTCCTCTTCCCTGCGGTCATTTAGATTGGAGAGGGGACCCCCCCACACCCCCTGCCCCGGGGGCCCCCACGACCCCCCGCCACACCCCCCACCGGGAGACCTTTTGGGAGTAGAGGTTGTTCTTTTTTTTTGCTTCTTGTTTTTAAATCTGCACGTTTCCATATATCCAGAGCTTTAAAGAAATTAGATTTGAAATACAGTCTGCCCCTGGTGAAAGTATTCCCATCTAAGATTTGTTGTAAATCAATATTTAATAAAGAGTATTAAAGAAAAGGAAGAAAATGAGGATGGCATCATGGGAACTGAGTTTGGATATATGAGCATCATTTTCAAAGAAGAGCACCACAAATATTCACCCTCAAGTTATGAATATATATCAATATGACAGCAACATGTGTACTATATACATACATTTGTCAACCAATATTTGTGTGTATATTTGTGAGTTTATTTGATCATATCTAGGAAATAAAGAGTTTCTTGCAGGGCGATAGTCTTCTCACTAATGGCTATACATGTACAAAAGAACAATATTTAAAAGTTTTGTGTCTTGTATAATGGTTTTTCTTATCGCATTCTTTCTTCTCAGTATATTTGAGGTCATAAGAAAGGCGAAAAAACTCTAAAAACATCTATGTCTCAAGTCAAGAACCTAATAAAGGACATTACATGACAGAGTGTCACTCTAAATTATTGTATGTGATTTCGTAAAGCATTTTTAAACAAGCTGGAAGCTATTATCCTGATGGATTATGCTTCCTTATGTTTCCTTTTGCACCAGGATTATGCTGAGAAGGAGAAAACCTTGGCCAAAGCCCTGGAGGACCTCAAGGCCAACTTCTACTGTCAGCTGTGTGACAAACAGTATTACAAGCATAAAGAGTTTGACAACCACATCAACTCGTATGACCACGCTCACAAGCAGGTAATTGGCCTCTTGTCTGCCCCTTGAGACTTCCACTGATGCAATGCATAGCAATAATAAAGTGTTTTAGAAGATGACAACAAATGGATTTTGTAGCACACATGTACAGCACAAGACAAATGGCTTCCCCTTTGACACAGAGGCAGTGGAGTGGTGGTGGTCTTATGGAGTTTTAATTTAGAAAGTCATAGATCAAAAGCAGGCAGGGCAATTGAAAGTCCTAGTGCTTTGTTGTTGTTTGTTCCTGTTGTTTATCCCCTTTTCTCAGGACATCGTTAAATCTATTTCCACAGCAGCATTCTGCATAAACAAGTTAGAGTGCTAGCTTTGTTGACTTGTTCTTAAGCACAGCAAATTTATTAAGCCATAAAGCCAACATCCATGCACTTTTGCTAAGAATAGCCCAATTGGAACGCATTTGGTCTCGTCAGTAACCAGGTTCATTGAGGCATATGAATATTATAGATATTTGAGTATTGTAGGTGAACGAAAGTAATAGATAGCAAACAGATCGTAGAGAGCATAATTCAAAAGTTAACAGGTCGAAATAAAAATGTAGATACACTCTTAAAAATAAAGGTTCTTTATCGCATCTAATGGTTTTAAGAAGAACCATCCATGGAAATTTCCCATTGCACTAAAGGTTCTTTATAATGGAAAAAAAGTATTTTTTTATTTTTAAAATGCTCTTCACACTAAGAAAAAAATGGTTCTTTTTTCAAATTGTTCACTTTGGGGAACCCAAAATGGTTCTCCTGTGGCATCGCTGTAAAAACTCTTCTTTGGAACCTTTTTTTTTTGGAGGGATGAATGGATGGATTGATAGAGCAGGGTGGAAGAACACTCCACTTCCCAGAATGCATTGCCTATTTGTTAAAATAGTTTCAGTTGTAATTCATAAAATTGAATTCTTCAGTTCTGATATCTTCTGCAGCAAACAAATGTATCATAACTTCAGTGCAGTTTCACACTCAGTATATGTTGATTTAAGAGCCCCCAGCATCCAGAAATAGCAGTGTAACCTTTAATAGCCTGTTAAAGCTTTAATTCCACCACTTGTCCTGCTGTTTGATATCGGTCCTGACCCCTGTGCTCTGACTCACTCAGAAAGTAAATGCACAGAGTCTCTGGAGCCTGCTGCGCTGTCAATAACCAGGCTCACTGAACTATTGACTGAACACCATCTACAAACCCTCCACCCATGACCTTGCTATTGAACACAGCAAAAGGAGCGAAATGAACGGATTATGAAGAAAAAAGCCACTCCCCCTCCCCCCCCCCCCTCGCTCTCTGATATGGGTGCTACACTTGCTAGTTTGTGTCGTTCAGATGTGTTTATCACATGGCCTCCTATCTGCACGGTTCAAACTATTCTACAGCATGGGCGCATGCTACCATTCAGCTTCTCCACGAATGGGGTTGATGGATGAATAGCACAATTTCCCAGCAACCCTCAGGAGCTGGCAGAGCATGTCTGCTGAGAATATAATGGAGTACGGGAGACTCGCGGCCCCACAGGAAGCCCAGAGCTACAGAAAAGCCTGGTGTTCCTGTCAGTGTGAGAATCATCACTGCCAAGACTTCACTGTCTGCCTCTGACTGGTCTCAATGTTGCTTTTAATTAAGAATACATGTCCGGTCAAAAACTTGCTGTGTTAAAATTTTCATTCATTCTCAAGTGGCCAGTCAGTCATGTCTGCCCCCACTGTACATGAAAGGATTCACTGGGCATTTGCTCTCTCGCATCAGGGCTGCATCCTACTATAAATGATGTAATCACATCCAGTCATGTGAAATACAGGCTACATGCATTAACGGCTCATTCCAGAGCTTCTCTCGCCAAATACATTAACAATCAATGAAGAACAGCTCTAAGAAATGCACCTGAGAGTCAAATAAATATAGCCCATGCCAACCTGCTTGCTATTTTCTGCAAGGCTGGCTGACAGCGAACCAGCACAGTGCATCATGCCTGAGTTTGCCCATACTGTGCCGGCAGAGAGCGACAAGATAGGCGCTGAAGGATAGAGGGCAGGTGCACAAAGAGACCCTATCCTGATGGGATCAAACTAGTTACCCTGATGTGCCCACTCCACACTGAGCGGCCCTTTAACATGACAAAATTATATCTGATGTGACCGCCTCGCGTTCCCCTGACTATGAGCCCCAGCCACGGTAAATGCAATCACTGAAGCCTTCTCAAACAGGAGAGGTTACAGCGCCACTGAACTGTGTATAACTGTGCAACCTGAGTGGAATGCGTAATGTTGGGCCAGATGACTCTTCTTGGCTGCCTGGAGAAGCCATCACTGTTTTTACTTTCAGCTTGCGCTAACACGAAATCTGCCTGGCCAAAGTACAAGACATAGTTCATTGTTCTATAAAGATGCTTTTCAGAAGAGCTTGTCATCTGTCTTAAAGCTAAGCATCAAGTATTAATGGACAATTGAATGAAAGCTTTCAGGATTAATTGGATGTGATAACTGTTCTAGAGCTGGTTGTTGCTTGGAGACGTCTAGTGCTATCAAAAGGAGTGTGGTCTTTAAACATCCATAAATATCATATCCTTGTGTATAATTAATGGAAGTTAATTTAGATTATCTAACTGACTTAATGTAAGTGGACACTGTATGTTCAGACGTAATCCTAATCGATACATCTCACCTGAGATGCATTTATGGCCCTGTCATGGCGGCTTCCATCAATCTTGCATTCAAAGCACAAAGCCTTTCAGACCAGGAAACAAATGCAAATTAGCATCCCAGAGTTGTATCTAAAATAAATAGGACAATTTCATGGAGTTTAGCAACCTCATTCTCAGCTTCTTTTCATTTGCACAGAAAATGGATTTGATGAAACATAACATTGGTGTGCAAACACCTTAATTACCTTGCTTCTCTCTTGAAGAGATTTTTAATCATTTTTGCTGTGTATCCCTCATCGTGTGATAAACAGCGATACCCAGTCTTCATAATGAAAAGTTGTTAAAGCATGGAAAAAAGATTCATGGTCTCAAAGAGGATTATTATTCAAATAGCTTTTGTTGCTTTGGCGTGGTTGACATGCTGAGATAGGTGAATGAATGAGATATATTTGTCCCCCCTCAGAGGCTGAAGGAACTGAAGCAGAGAGAGTTTGCCCGCAATGTGGCCTCCAAATCCAGGAAGGATGAGAGGAAACAGGAGAGAGCTCTCAGACGCCTACATGAGCTTGCTGAACAACGCAGAGAGGTGCAATGGTGAGGGACGTTTTGTTAAATTGTAATAGTTCATCTATTGTTTATTTCATGTGATTTAGATAAATTGCCAGTGTATACATTAGAATGGGGTCTAAAAGTCAGAAATTCTGAACTAAGAGAATACAGAATCCTATATATAATATATTATATATATTATATTATATTATATATATATAGATATATATCTAAATATATATATATATACACTATTGTATAATTAAAGTTTCCTTCTGCCCTATTTTAATCACTAATTTCAAATTATTGTGTCCACGTTTATCATGTTACGACAAGCACTCCTTTCAACAAAACATCAGATGTTCTTGCTTCCATCTAAGCACGCAAGATGTAATTTCATTGTCAGATATTCTTGGATACCATGGTGCAATCTTTTTCCCCTGTGAAGTCTAATCCTCATTATCAGCCCCTTTTTTTGGTTAGTTAAAAGTGTAAATTAACCTGGCACATGCATTTAAATATATTTTTCAGACCCACTTTATATTAAGTGTCCTTAACTACTATGTACTTACATTTAAATGAATCATTTGTTATAATGCACTTATTGTGTATGTACATGTTTTTACATTGTACATATATTTGAAAATACTTTCCTGTAATTATATCTGTAATTAATTTCTGTAGTTACATCTATAATTACACTAATGGCCCTACCTCTACCCCTTAAACATAACCATAACACCAAACCTGCCTCTAACCTTACACGTTTCCCAGCTCAATAGCAGCAAAAGTGTTTAGTAATTCAACATGAACACAATAGATTCACTGTACCTATCAATTCATTGTTTTATTATTAAGTACCTAGTATTTAAAGACACCTAATATCTTGGTAACACATTGTTACACATGTTACTTGTACTTACTATTATAATAACAATAAATTACCCTAATCCTAACCATGTAGTATGTACATGTGGTTAATATTACTCAGTACTTAAATGTATAAATAAGAAGGACACCTTAAAATAAAGTATAATTTATATCTTCCTGTCTTTTCTGGTACAGTGCCCCAGGAAGTGGTCCTATGTTCAAGTCCACCACGGTGGCAGTGGAAGGTTCTGTCAGGGAATCCTGCTGTGATGATGCCCAAGAAGAGAACCAAAGCTGTGTAGCTCAAGATCTAGGGGGTCAGATCCATTCCAGTGGTTGTGGCTTAGCTAGTAAGCAGTCACAGTGGCCTTACAATGGGAGGTCCAAAAAGCAAACTTTCAGACGCAAAATTGCATTCTCTTTTTCCTTTCCAAAGAAAGCATCTGTTAAGCTTGAGTCATCAGCGGCGGTTTTCTGTGAGAGCATGGAAGAAGGATCGATGGAGCGGAGCCGCAGACAAAGACTCAGAGCACCCCTTGTCGAGCTTGACCTCCCTGGCTCCCCCACGGAGGAAAAGGTACTAAATTGTGAGGAGGCAATTTACAGCACTGGCACACAGCAAGGCAAGCACTTTCAAAAAAGTGACAGCAACGGAAGTCAGGGGTCATCAGATACGCCTGTGGCGAGGGAGAGCCCCTCATCAACAGCCTCAGATTTGTGTGCTTTGCTCGTTTACTCAAAGGATGTGCCCAGTCCGGCTGTCTCCCTCTTAAACACTTCCTCTTTTCATTTAAACAGGTCTGATATTGTTCTTGACTCTGAGGACTCTGTTGAGAGTCTGAAAAGCAGCATTGCTGAAAGTAAACCTGAGACCTCTGAGGATGTGACAGTAGAGGAGAGCGGCATTACAGAGGAGGGGCACTTGACCATCAGTGAGCCTCCAGAAAATAATATCTCAGATGTGCCACCTAAGAACGATTCCCCTCAACAACAAGAGCAAGTGGAGGATGCAACTGCAAAGACATCTTACCCATTCACAAAACCCAGCCAGCCTTTTTTCTCTGTCCTAAGCAGGGACGGAAACACCATCTTCCAGTGGCCCTCAGAGATGGTGACATTCACAAGGACAGAGCCCTCCCTGTCTTTCAGTTGCAACCCCCTCCATTTTGACTTCAAGAGGTCACGGATTAGAAGGTCTGCTGACACTCAGGAGATGACTGAGCCCAAAACTGATGAGGAATTATCTGTCTGCTCAGGTTTCAAATCCTGCCACTCTGACAAGCACACTGAGGAATCCACAGCCAGCCCCAGAAACAGTCCCAGCCAAGGACCTGAAGGCAAGGTCAGAAAGTGTTATCAGTATTCAAGTGACACCGAGAGTTGTGTCAGGCTGAAAACACATGACAGGTGTAGACATTCCAAAGATTGGATCCACGCAAGTAAGAGGGCAGAAGAGAAATTGCGGGCCAGGGACCGACGTCATTACAGGAGCCACTGCAAAAGGAAGCGGAGGAGGCGGAAGAGGAGGAGAGACAGACACCGGGAGACAGAGAGCAATATGGTGAAATCCAAGAAATTCCACAGACGACCTGAGTGTGTGGAAGGACTTGATAGCCAATTTAGAGGCACCACTTCACAGCAAGTGCATCCATTAGAGAAGTCAAAGCAATCAGCTCAAAATCAGGCTGAGGACAGCAGCGTAGCTCCTGTAGTTGAGGAAGGGGTGGGAGGCAGGAGGCAGGAGGCAGCAGCTAACATAAATGGCTCAGCAGGCTGCATCATTCTCTCTGATGAGTTCTGTGCCGATAGTGGAAAGGTGCTTGGGAACAGCAGGGAAAAGTCTGACAATCCAGCTGCAGGGGAGTTAACGACCACAGGACAGTGTTCCCACAGCCAGGATGCATCTCACTCTCAGAGATCCAGTGCAGCCGAAGGGTGCCGAGAAGAGACACCGCCATTACCAGAGACTGGACCATGTGAAGGACAAACTTCGAAAAGAAGGCATACAGATTCTCTAAGCGACAGAGACGAGTCTTACGACCCCTGTCAATCACCGGCTGAGATTTCTGATGGGTGTACAGAACTTACCTGTTGTGAGCACGGGACTAGAAGGAAAAGACAGAGGCTGTCACATGTCCAAGATCAAACCACATGCCTTGCAAATGAATGCCCCATTGTTACGAACAGTGTTCTGGAAGAACAGGACAAGGCTGCAGAGGAGTCAAGCATGAAATGCCTTGTTTTAAAAGGCGCATGTGACAGCTCGAATGGGTCAGACCAAATCTCATGCAGTATTGATGATGGAGAGAGCGGTGCGGTTGATTCTCAGACATTTACTTCCATTAGCAGTGCCCTGGGTCATACTGTGAAGGAAAGCAGTGACTGGCAGCGGAGCGCCTCCTCTCAGATCGATGCTTCATGCACCAAGGGCAGTCTAACTCTACTGGAGACAGATTCAAAGCTCTCGAAGGAGCCAACAAAGGAGAATAGGAACATCCACAGTAGCGAGTCTAAAGCAGCACAAACCCCCTTAAAGAACTGTAACAAGTATTCAGTGGCTGCTCAGGCCTGCCTGCACGATGTAAGAGATTTAGCTCTGCAGAGGACTGAAAAAGCCACTCACGACAAATCATGTCAGCACAGCCTTCAGACCCCACTACAAAGATTTCACCTAGGCATTCAGGCTGAGGAGAAGTTAAGAGAGTGCTTCCACACCACCAGCAGCATGTTCCAACGCTCTCCATCTTTCCAGGCCCCCTCAGACAGTATGGAGAGACGCTGCCTCTTGCAGATCCAGAGCCACGGACAGGTGCTACACCAGCAGGTTTTCCCCACCAAGCTCAAATCTGTCCTGCCCAGGCCACATCTACCCATGTCATCTGCTGTCCTCCATCCAGTTCACCTGTCGTCCTCAATGCCTTCTGGCTCCATCACAATACGTCACACCATACTACAGCACCACGCCGCATTCCTGCCCCCACAACCCCCTATCTACCCCCAGGTAGTCCCTGTTTCTCGACTCCCCCTGGGGCCGGAGATCTGTCCATCCGCAGGACCTCCATTTGTGACCCCTCCGCAGGTACAGGTGGTGGCGCCCCCTAGTATTCACCCAATGACTGTGACGTTTCATGCCCTGCCGCGCCCTGCAGTTTTTCCGCCCATGTTGCCTCCTCATTCTGCTGTCATTCCCCTGCAACCTCTCTTCTAGTACTTAAGGTATTTAAGTATGTAACACAATGTATTTTATACTGCAGTAGCGAGAGAAACATCTGCAGCACCTGCTTCCTTAGTTAGTTACTAACTACTTAGTTTTGAGTAGTCCTTGGGTAACATACAAAAGAGTTGTTTTGCGGCTTGGAAAGGATGCTGTTTCTGTGCCATGTTGTCAGTAGAGATTCTTGCAGAAAATAATTGCACAACACTTTTATTAGGAAATATATAACTCACCTACCTGATTAATTCTTAGATGTTTTTAGGAATTGTTGTTGGGAAGATTTTAATCACCTCAAAGACAATAGTTTTATCCAATCAAGGGCAGCATGGACATGATAAAGAAAGAAAGAATATATATATATAATTATATAATAGAAAGAAATATTGTTATTGTAATATATATATATATATACCCCACCACGCAAACACACACACATATATAATAAATGATAGAGCTGTAGTCAAGTCCAGCTTTGTCGAGTCCAAGAGAAGTCCAAGACCAGGACTAGTCGAGACCGAGTCAAGACTGAGTCCAAAGAGGTTCGAGTCCAAGTCCAAAAGTTTCAAGTTCAAGTCAAGACCGAGTCCAAATGAGATAAAAAAAGGATCCTTTTCAAGACCACATACTTAACTATTGATAATTTATGTGATGCGAGAGACAGCATATCTCCTATTCTAATAAAATCATTTTACCATTATTATTGTAATGATCTAAACCGGTGCAAAGTACCACCTCTAGGACGAGGGCTCTAACTATATCCTGGACGGCCATGCCCTGCAGAGTTGTAGCGCCAACTGGTTAACTGCCTTCGACCCCACCTAATCCTATATCGCATACATAATCCACTGATTTGCATTGTTTTCCTTTCTAATAGTCCTCTGCACGATATGTAGGAAATTCCCGCATGTTGTGATAACAGTGGGTTTTGTTTTTTTTTTTTTGCAATGAGATTTACTGTTAAATAAAATAATAATGAACCTCTGCATATTAGGGCCCAACACATAAAACTAAATATTTTTTGTTGGTTTTTACAGCGGGTGAGCATTACCAACAAACACATAACCTCGATTCCATTGAGTTTAGTTAATGCAATGGCCAATCACAGGCATAATCATCATCGCGGAAACGCTGAATTCTGCACTCTGGGGCCCTCTGGCGGCCTAAATCCACCAACTCTCTATTTCATTCATAGCACGTTGTTTCCCATTAATAAAGAACTGTTCACACTACTGCATGACAAGAAATACGATCTTCATCTTTCGCCCTATTTCTAATTCTCAATAAAAAGATGCTGTAACACTTTACAATAAGGTTCCATTAGTCTATGTATTAACTAACATGAAAAAACAATTAACAATATATTTATTACATTATTTATTTTTGTCTTTGTTAACATTAATAAAAAATACAGTTGTTCATTCATTGTTTGTTTTAATGTTAGTTCACAGTGCATTAATGTTAAACACAACTTGTCATTTGAATAATGCACTAGTGAATGCTGAAATTAAAGTTAACGAATATTAATAAATGCTGTAGAAGGAAGTAGGTGTAGACTTTAATAAAACACAATCTAACAGGTAGAACATTTTATTAGAAACATCTAAACTTTTCAAAACATAGCAAGCGCACCGCGGGTCATGTGACAATAATCAACCAATCAGCTTCATCCTTTCACGTAACAAAATTGAAAGCTAAGCCAAAACGGAGAAACAGCTGATCATAGCTGTACAAGAATAACCATTTTTTAAAAATAAATTTAGTAGCAGAGCTACTGCAAGGAATTTTGAGATAAGTAAAGTGCTGCAAAATCCTTTATCTTTGCTGAAACACTTCCTTCCCCGCTCCGTCCCGCGTCTTCATGGAGAGCGCAGTTCATAGTTGCTTAGCAACGGCAGACGCCACTGGAGTGCAAGCATAGAGCGCAGGCTACAGAGTGCTTTAGAAAGAAGGAGAAAGCAGCGTGCCTAGTGTTTTCCCAGCGCCACTCCCTTCCAGGCGCGACAAATGCAAATAAAAGGTGGTCTTGGTTTTGGAAGGAGAAAAAAAGCCTATTTCTGGACCTCGGTCGATACCCAACGAGAACATTGGGGCGAGTCCAATGACCAAGTCCGAAAACCAGTCCGAGTGCAAACACCAACGAGATCCCGAAGACAAGTCCTAGGACGATAGCAAATGTCTGGATTCTGTACCTCGAGTACTACAGCCCCTAATATATTAGATATTACACACACAGAGATAGGAAGAGAGAGAGAGAGAGAGAGACAAAATAACAATAGAATATATGATGGTTGCTATTTGCAAACTGTCGTAATAGGAAGTCCTAAAGGGTCAAAGTAAACCTGCAGAGAATTTATGTAACAGAGGCTTTCATCATGTGTGACAGCATTTAAAATGAATCACACTGGCACTACTGTATGATAGTAATTACTTTAAATATAATGTTGCTGTACCTGTTGAAGGCTAGCGGAATGCAGCAAAATAGCGCTATGCACCATGTGCTACGACAGCACTGTGTTGAACACATCCATAGTGCTCATTTATATGAGTAGTTTTTATGCAAATCAAAAAGCCCATAGCATGTAATGGGGAAACTGAATGTGACTGTGAAAGCTTAACTGATATGGGCAAATTATATTTCTTATTTTGCTAATTATGGGCAGTGTCAACCTCAGTGCAGCGAATAAACGAACAGAATGACAGTTAAGTTCAGACTACAGACTGTGTCATGTGTGGTTTAATATGTACTTCAAATTGTAGATCTTACATGCTGTTGCCTCCAAGTTTGAAAATAAGCACAAAAATTACCAAGTGCAAATCCATGCGTGGATGGTGGGAGTTTCCTGTATCCCTCATATTATACCGGCTTATTAGGAGAACGATCAGTAGGCTAATCTACTGACAACAACAATCTGTAGGACTAGGATCCCCCCAACCCCAATCCCCCGCGGCACCCCCCTGCCCTGTAGCATTTTTTTTTATCCTGTTTGTAAATCTGAATGGTTTACATATCCTAGAATGACCAAATGTCCGGTAATGTGGAGTAAATTTAACATTAACAGTGTTTCAAAGTAAGTACTTACAACCAAGGCAATTTTCCTTATAAACTATTATTGGTTTGATTTACATAATAATAAACTATTATTGGTTTGATTTACATATTACAAATGAAAAAAAAAGCAAAAAACATGACAAGCCTTGGTAATGAAATGCTGGTAATACAATTAATTCTAACAAATATTAACTGAAATTTATTGAGATCCTGCCTTGGGGTAGCTCCAAAACAGAAGTTCAGTTTTGTTAGCAAAGGATTCCCATTTCTTCTGCCTTGCTAAATCAGATGAAAGGAAGGGCTACAAAAATAAAAAAAAAAAACAAAAACAAAAAAAAAAAAAAAGAAAAAAAGCTACAACAAAACAGAAAAAAAAAAAACAAAAAAAACAAAAAAAAAAAATGCTATAAATAAAAAAAAAAAAAAAAAAAAAAAAAAAAAAAAAAAAAAAAAAAAAAAAGCCCTAAAAAAGAAAAAAAAAAAAAAAAACCCCTATCCCCAGAGAAGGATTCATTTGCTTATTTAAAAAACT
This sequence comes from Sinocyclocheilus anophthalmus, assembly GCA_018155175.1. Lineage (NCBI taxonomy): Eukaryota > Metazoa > Chordata > Actinopteri > Cypriniformes > Cyprinidae > Sinocyclocheilus > Sinocyclocheilus anophthalmus. The sequence goes on along the minus strand of JADLZN010009645.1, from coordinate 54,587 downwards.
AGCTACTAAGATACTTGAATCTAAAAGCAAGTCTAGCTAGTTAGAGAAGAACATAAGTAATTCTGTGTCTTTTGAATTTTCACAATCCTTTAATTTTCAAAGGATATGTGTTGAACTGGAATTAATGACTTAGCTTTAGTGATTTTCAAATAGCCATATGGAAGGTAGATTGTACTTAATTCTTGATAATTATGCTACCATATGTTTTGTTTTAGTATCTTTTTATTTAAAACTGAAAAATTGTTAAATACAAAGCTGTACAGCTCCACAATTATATTGCACGACTTCTAGTGTATAAGAATTGGAAATCAAGGTTTCAAATAAAACAGTAACTATAATAAATGTGAACAGATAATGGCTGTATTCAATGCTTAATGAGTACCAGGCCCAGTCTGAAAGACATTTTAAAAAATTAATCTATTAATGTGAAGTAGATAGATTCATTTACAAATGTCCCAGTTGAAGAATTTCAGCAGAACTACATTCAAGCGCAGTCTTTTTTTCTGAATATCCTAAAAACCTTGTAATTTCATTACAAATGCATATGCATTAAAATGAGGTGTTATATGAAAATAAAAGACAAAAAGTGATGCAGAGACATTCAGAAGTGGTGTAGAGAAAGAGAGAGACTGGTGTTTTTGTAAAATCTGTTTAACAAAGCCCTGAATACCACCAGATTGCCCCTTCTTAATTCATGTCAATTCTTAAACAGGAAATTGTGTAAATGCACAATGTTACTGTTTTTTTTTCTCCCTGCAGGCTAAAAAAACATGCTTTGGAAAATTGTATATGCTGTAAATCAGTACTATTTATAAAACATGTAATATGTAATGTACATGTACATATGTTTTATGTTTTTATTGTGCCAGGTACTCTGTATGTATGAATTATTTAGATAAGATAAAACAACTATGTTTTTTACGCCACTTTGCCAACTGAATGATGCCGAAGTACTATGTAATAAAACAAAGAAACGAGTGTGTGCTTTCATGTGTGTGTTTTAGCTTTTGGGTTCACCACACTCAGGTAAAAAAAGTCAACAGTATATGGCTACAAACACACTAGAAATGAATGCTTTTTGAAGCCTGGGAAAATCCAGGGTTTTTGTCACAGCTAGGAAAGAACTGTTGAATATTTCATCTTACGGTCTTGCACAAGCGATGCAGAGGTTATTGAGCGAGACAGCCACGGTCATTTTCTAGCAACTTTGAGGCAGTGCTCGCCAGACCATCGGAAGCTTGAGCTTCTACTACGCGTGGCTTAAAATTCGGCAGCTTCCTGCAGCAGCGCTAATGCCTTCACCTCTCTGTGAGAGTGACATCATTATGCAGAATTATTCTGCCATCCTGTATGAGACTGATTAGCTCAGATGTTCCGCTGTTATTTCCCCTCCAGTCCTTGAGTCACATCTCTCCGAGGCTCCTCTGTTGTTAGACAGCATTACCTTCTTTCTGCTCCACTACAATCGCAGGCTCTCGGAGCCGTTTTGTGCGCCGACCTTTTTTATACACAACAGCACTCGGTAGATTTCCTCGTACTTTATGACTCATAGGCCCAGTCACAGCACTCCCTTGTGCCATTTTGTTTCCCTGGAACGGATGCGTATGATTTCTGCACCCGCTACCTCTATCCCACAGAGCTAAAACATGGTCTTCCTGCTGTCCGCACTACTGCTGGGCGCCGTGTTTAATCACCTCTCCCTGAACCTGGACAACCCGGATGATGACTACCGGGCTCATGTCCTTGTGAGAAATGAGCCAAACAACTAACGTCCACACTTATTTCCTTGTACATACATTGACATGCAGCATTTGCATAAAGCCTTTGTTATATAAAAGCGCCAAATTGCAACATTTTGTGAAACATCGTGTTTCCTCTGAGCATATCTTGCCTGCAGACTTATGGACCATCTCTTTACAAACACCCACGTACAGCGCTGCCTCGCACAGCCAGAATAATGCAGGGTTAAACAAATGCCTGGCTACCCTCAGACAAAAGCATTCTCTGCAATCTGAGCATTGTACCAGCCTAATCAGGGTTTCGTATTCATCAGAATCAGAGCATTATCTTAGTCATCTTGTTTGTTTGTTGATCACAGTCTCACGTTCCGAGGATGGATTCTATATTGGGGATGCAATTAACAATCCAGGCATCTCATTTGTGCCGTCTCATTATCCTTTTTGTTTGTTGCCTTTCTTTTTATTTTCCTCACAAGGTCAGGGAAATTCACAAGAGAGTGATGCAGGAAACTGCAAAACACACAGACACGCGCAGGACTGTCAAGCTGTTAAATAAAGTTTAATTAACGCTTCCATTCTCTTAGAGCGGGTTTTTATATTACTAAACGAAGATGAGCTCCTGGATAATTTCACCCTCATTATTATAGAATGAAAGGAAAGTCTGTGTGGCTTCAAATGGCGAGAGAAGCATCTGAATTAGGGACTGTAAACGATTAAATCTAGCTTCGATTTTTATTATATTCCGTCTGCGGTCTGTATTAAAATCTGACCTCAACTTTGTACTTTTTCTTCATAAGCACTACTTGGCGCTCTTAAAGTGTTCCCTTAACAGAGAATCCCACAGTAAGTCAAAGAAACTGTCAAGAAAGTTATTGCTAACCTCAATAAGAGCGGATCTGACAGGAGCAAGCTTACACATTTCATTGCCTGAAGTCTCTGCATGAAATATTAATAGCATATAAAGAAATATCAAATACTATAAACATAATCACGAATCAGTGTTGCATGGCTAATGAATATGAAAGCAATAAGCCATGATAGGCCATTCGTTTTACTACAGAAGACTAGAGTGCATAAAATTATTTTACCCATGTTAAATCACTTTAATGCACTCACTCAAGTGACAAGAGTTACATTTATGATTAGTAATTACTGGAATAAACAGTTTTTCCACCATGTAGTTGATTATAGTAACAGTAGGTGGTTTCCAATTGCCCAGCAATTTAAAGCAGTAATATACAGCACTACATACGGGAAGGGATTGCAGATTAAATGCATAGTAGGATAAATATTAGTTTTGGTAGGGTCTGCTAACTTGAATTTTGTAAAAATGTTTACTCAATCAGAATTTACAGTAGTATCTGAACTATCAGTTTTATAATTCTGCAGTTTTATAATTCCAGGTGAAAAAAATCACACAGCAAAAAAATGATGTATGTTATATTGCTAGTAAGTCTCATAAAAATGTGCATAGACTATGACTGTAAATGCATTTGCAATTGAAATAAGGTTGGTTTATAATGATCAGATATGTGATCAGATCAGCAGGACCCTGAAGTGAATCTTTGCAGCTTTTTTATGATTTGTTAGAAAGAAACATATATTCATTCTTTTCTGCTTTTTAGCTTGAATAGACTTTAACTTCAGATACGTTTTTTAACTAGTCCCAGCAGGCACACAACGTCATAAGACGTTTATATTTGGTAAAATTTCGGTTGCGATGTCGGGTGACTAAAATTTGTCTAATGTCAATGTTAAATTGATGTCCAATACCGACATCAGCTGACGTTGATATTTGTTGTTTTTAAGTTGTGTAACAAAAATTCAACATTAAGTCAACGTCATATTGTCAACCAAACCATTCTGTCAACGTCTGTCTGACGTCATGTCCAACAAGTTGACGTTATATTGACGTCCTGTGCCTGCTGAGGTAGTTCAGACTGTTAGTAAATATTGATGTGTCCAAATTCACATACTTTTTATAGTAAGTTTGAGATCCATACAAATATTTTTAGAATTCTATCTGAGAAAAAAAAGTCACACAACAATCAATCAATGTATATCATATTGCCAGTAATTCCCATAAAATGTGCATGCAGACCATAACTTTAGATGCTTTTGCAGTTTATATAAGGTGGATGTATAATAATCTAATGTGTGGCTTAAATATGTTTTTTTCTGATTTGTTGGATAGGCTTTAATGCTATATCAGTTTCTTACTTGGTAGTTCAAACTTTTACTAACTATGGCTGTTTTTTCAATTATTTACGAAGTACATTCTGTTATACAGGTGTGTGGTGTATATTCTACATCTGCCATGCTGGCATTGTCTTTTAAGTTGTGTGTTCTTAGGCCCACTGGCACATGAAACACCTCCACCGCCCTTCTAGTGCTGATGAAATACCTCAAATGAGGTGGTATCAGCCCGGTATCATCTGCATACTGTACCATGAATACTGAATATACTTTATGTGCATACTGCATAGCAGGCAATGTATTGTGCTGTTTCAGTCACATGAGAGAGCTGTGGACATCTCCACTGTGAGGGGAAAGAAGGTCACAGAGTCTTAACACTCTGCATGCTTTGTGATGGCTATGAATTGCCTTGTTGCTCTCATGACACAGGCTATCTTCATACTGGCCCCAATGACTGTCCCCTTTGATCACTTTATTGATCCTGCTGTCACTGATCTTAATGCACTGCACTGCTGCTGAGATGATTTCTGTCAAAATACAGGTCAGGGGCCAGTAATTTCACTAAGCTTTTCAATAGAGATATCTCACCCTATATGACAATGTTATATTGCATACACAACCATTCAAAAGTTTAGGGTCAGTGAATTTTTTTAATTTGCATTTATTATTTGATCAAAACTGCAGTAAAACCATTAATATTGTGATTTATTATACATTTAAATAATATACAGCATAATAAATATGCTGATTTGCTGCTCAAGAAACACTTATTATTATCAATATTGAAAACAGTTGTGCTGCATAAGATTTTTTTGAGGAAAACTTGATACTTTTTCAGTTGTCTCTCATTTATAGAAAGTTCAAAGAACAAGAAATCTTTTATAACAAAGTCAAAGCTTTGTTTACTCACTTTTGATCAATTTAATGCATCCTTGCTAAATAAAAGTATTAATTTCTTTAAAAAATGAATAAATCATACTGACTTTAACCCTTTGAACTGTAGAATCACAGTCATTTTATATTATTAATTTAACTCTGTCTGTTAGATTGGATGGATTTTATTTAATATTAGTCTAGTTTATTAGTTATTAATACTGTCAAAATGTTAATGTCTGTAATCTATTGAAAATTTCAGTATCAAAGATGCACGATATCTTGTCATTGACAAGTAAGGCAGTTTAATAATCAAAGGTTTCTACTAAACACAGAAACAAATTTAATTGCCATTAATGACGGTCATCTATATTGCATTAGTTGGATTTTAATAACATCACTTTATTGTCTTTCAAGTGCTAAAATCTTCACCAAACCCTTTAGATTGCCCATGGTGATTATCAGAAAGCCACAGAGAGATATGGTTTGAATCAGATTTTTTTAAAGCTGAATAAAACAATCAAGTGCCAAGCAAGTCAACACTGTTCCAAATACTGGCCTATATATTCTTCTTCTTTTTTATCTTTCTGAACACCAAACCTCTGCGGAGGGCTTTGTTTTGTGTTGAAAATGTTTCAGTTTAAAATTAATTTTCACAGTACTATTCATTTTAAAATTAATTTATATTTGCTTTTTTAATTTTTGTCACTGCTGTATCCATTGTTTGGGTTATTTCCACAATAAAACCTTTACTCTCGGGTAAATTTCACCAAAAGTACTTCCCCTTGCACATGTGTGTGAGGAACATGCATGCCCATTCATTTTCAGATCACAGACAATTTGCACAATTAAGCTAATTTAAGTTTTTCACATCAATAACCTGATATCACTTGCTAAGGACACAGTGGTATGGCAGTTGTTCCTAACAGTACTTAAGGCTATCTTTAATTAAATGCCAAAATAATACCCAACTGTGAGGGAAAATATGTGAGCATCCTTAAAATAGTCTTGCCTTAAGTAATACTATGCTTCATTTACAAATGTGCCATTGACTAGCTTTGGCAGTAACTCTTGTGAATGTTCAAGGGCTGTTAAACTGGATTTTTCTCTGGCTAAAACCATGTAGCATATTTAAAAAAAAAATACAATCAGTTTAAAAAATATAGTCACATTAGCCCCGCTGGTATTTTATGTAACATGAGAATGAAAAGAACAACAAATTGTAGATATGTGCTTATTTATGCACATGGTAACTCAAGACTATTTTTATGACAAGGCTACCAACAATAACTGTATGTAAGGATAATTATTTAAACTGCAATTATACCAATTTCATGTCCTGTCATTTGAAGTTCTCATAATTAAGAGTAATTAAATGCAGTGGGTATCTGACAGTTACTCGAATATTGCAATATGCTTAAAATAATGCTTTCAGAATGCACTGCTTTTGTACATTGAGAAACATCACGCAAGCGAACTGAAAACCATTGTTGCCTTGGTGAAGTGCAAGTCAAACGGCCATGTTAAATGAGCCACTGTGAATAACATGCAATGCTTTTTTTAGAGAACCACTACATGCAAATTTCTCCCCAGTATTCCTCCCATCATTGCCTCAACCATGCCAGAGCAGCACGCAACTGCTTCACATAAAATACATTATTCAATTAACCTTTGCCCTCGCAACTGCCATGCAAAAAAATAAAAAATAAAATGACTGCTTCTCGGGGCTTCAATGTATTCACTCAGTGGACCAAGATCAAGTGTTGTTCACCATTGTATGATGAGGGAAAGGGCAAGAGGTAGCTATTAACTGGGGATTGGCTGTTATCTCCTTCCCCTGCAAAACAGGCTCAGCAAAAATGGAAGTGGCTGAATGCGTATGTCATAAACTGAGGCTCAGAGAGGACTGAATATGCTTAATGTCCTCTAATAGGGCCAATTCAACATAATGGAGACATTCCTATGGATTGACAGCCATTTCCTTTATTGTCTTATATGGGAAATAGGCTCTCGCTGACTGTAAATCATGTATTATAATATGATGAAAATCACAAGCACCACATCAAGTGAAATTCATATAGACTGTTAACAAGGCATCATGCATCTGCCTTTTTGACAGGGAACCAGTGACTGTCCTCCCTCAACTGTCTAGACAAGAAAAAAATAACCAAAATATAATATTCTTAAAATAAGAGTAAAGGTGCGATCACATTCAACAAAAAGGTCCATTGTCTATTGTCAATTATATAGCGATGTATTAAGCACATCAGCACACACATAAGTCACTTTAAAAACTAAGCAGATTTCTGTTGGAACTCTTGTAACAAACTTGAGCATGATGGGAAATTTGCATGTGGAAATGTTTTGACCTCAGGCGAAATTCCAGATCATAGATTCCTACTGAAATGTAGTATATGCAATATTATTTACGGTACTTCATAAAAAGAGTTTCCAAGTGTTTCTCACTAATCTGACTTTTTTTTCTCGGAATTGCAAGTTTATATCTCGCAATTGCACATTATAAACTCGGAAATGAGAGTGAACATCTCGCAAATCTGATTCTGAGTTTGTATCTCATGATAGTGAGAACTCTGAATTGTGATATATGAACTCAGAAAGTCAGAATTGTGAGATGTGTATACTGTGTTTATATACTGTATTCATTCTCTGGCAGAAATACACTTCCATTGAAATGACTGGATGTCACCCACAAAAAGTTGCCAAACAATGATAAATGTGAAGTTTTTGGTTATTGTGCAGACGCAACTTAAGTAAAGATACACAAAGCACTTGGCACAAAATCTGAGAGTGTCACATGGGGCCCCTTCAGTTTGAACAGGAATGATGTTTCTGACTGCAAATATCTTGAATCTTACTGTGGAGTAATGTTACCTTACAGTGTGGGGACATATTGATTTCCAGGTCATGAGGAGGTCTCGGCGTTCCCTCAAGAGAACAGCTGTCATCAGATGTTCTACATGAATGACTCGTGCAGCATCCGTTGCATTCTGAACAAATACAACACACGTTAAAGGAACAGTTCACCCAAAATGAAAATTCTGTCATTCTTTACTCACCCTCATTTCGTTCCAAACCTGTGACATTTTCTTCTTTGGAACACGAAAGAAGGTATTTAAAAGGATTTGTCAACTGATTTTGTCCAAACAATAAAATACTGGTTTGAAATAACATGTTTTGAACAAACTATCCCTTTAATGGTCAGGTATTTCTTATTCATCCCTTCCAGTACATAGCTGAAAAACAGCAAAATGTCGAGGCCATCCAAAAAAACAGTGTGAAGATGTTGTGCTTTAAAATTTTCTTTCTTCCATTTATAACTAAATCCTTTAAGGGTGCCTTTCAGTAAACTCCTGATCTATGTTTCACAAAAGCACTTTGATCTAAATAGTCTCAGATAAGCCTGTGTATGTGTTTTGAGGTAATGCGTGATGGAAGCAGGTACAAGTGACAGGTGCAGATTTGCAGTATCACAATATCAACAGTATGACTCAGGCCTTCCCTCTCTGCTTGTCCCGCTAATGGCCTTCATTTTGGTCCAATTGCTCCTGACAGCTGCAGAGATAAAAATGCTCTTGCGACTCTATAACATAAAGCTTTATGATAGATTTTTGCTCAAGGGGTATTTTTTAAAGCAAGCAACTCTCAGAATGGCAATGAATTAGTGGTTTGAACATCAATATCACGTATTAATGAAACAAATCATGCATTCATTAATGAAAAATTAATTCCATCAACATTGACATAGCAACTTCAGGAAGATCCGTTGAAACTTGTCTATCATTATGCTTCATTTGAAAGAGCAATCAGAATTGCTAAGCGGTGATTCCTGCTTGCTCATTGTCCATTCAGTCGACTAATAACAGAGCTTAGCATAAATGACTGCAGTGCAAGTGGTTGGCTAGATTAAGCGGAAATGCGCTATGATTGAGCGTGACCCAAGTGTGAGAGAGCCTCCATCAGGGGTGAGTGTGAAAGAGAGTGAGTTTTGAGCGTGTGTGTGTTGGGAGCTCCTCTAACACACTTTTGTGCCACGAGCTCTCCAAGTATTTAATTGCATTTAATTAATTGTGGGAAAAAAAAGCACTCAGAATCCATGACCCCATTGCCCCAGGGAGGAAAGTCCCAGCCGGAAAGTGTCCTGCTATCAGGACCGCTCAGATAAAAGTAATTATGTGGAATTATCCAGAAATCGATGATGGAAAAATCAACAGTGTGTTTAAGGAAGCTGCGTAGGTAAAGGCTGGCCTGAGCACTGACTACTTGTGTTTCAGTCCGACTGCGGCAAACATGTAATGAATATTCAAACATAGCAATGGCTTTGAGTTCTATTAGCAAATATAGGTATGGCTGTGATTTAGCCTAAGCACAAGGCTGTAGATGATCAAAACTGTGTGATACGAATGAGAGATTAATGTTGATTAACTTTTTACACAATATTATATACAATTTTATACACAATATTACCAGTTATTTTGTCTACTTTTGCTCCGTCAGTGAAATTCAATGAAGTTATAGAAGAATGGTCGCTCATGCGCAGAGCAATCACAAAGTAGCGGCATTCTGAATCCGTGTTATCGAAGAAATGGTTTAGTTGAATGTGTCAATGAATCATTCAGAATTTCGATCTGTGTCTGAAATTGCATAATATCTGAATAACTACAACATTCGAATAAGAACTTGACTGTTGAGAAAAAGTTTGTTCTACATAGTCTGAATGTGGTATAAACAAAATTCTGATGAAGTATGTTCGCCATGTTGCCATGTGACTTACAAAGCATCAGTTGTGTCGCCCCCATCAGTAAAGTCTCCTTAGGATCCGTGCTTCAGAATCACACAGAAAGTAGAGTACTGGGTAATTCTGGTCATTCTAGTCCTGTGAATACAGATGTTCTCTATATTCACTATTTTTGCCTAATAAATAGTAGGAAAGTATGCTTATTCAGATGCAGCTACCATTTCGTGCCTAAGTGAATCAATATTTGTGAATGAATCTGTTGAGTAAATGAGTCAAAGAGAAATAAAAATACCATTATAGCATTGGCTAGTATTGGCTAGTTTCTGCCATTTAAAGATGGAAAATATGTGGTGAAATTAGCAAGATATGTCAGCTAATTTCTATTTCAAATTCAAATTTAGTTTCTGAATGAATCAGTGTTTTTGATCATTCATTCAGTAAAGACACTTGATAATATCAAACATATTCAAACTACTGGCGTATCAATATAATATTGGTAATAATATTGATGGTGGTGGAGATGAAAATGAGTTAACTGGTTTTAATTGTGCAACATTTCATGAATTCTTGAGACATGGGACAAAATATTTCCAGCAATTGTAACTGCTATTATGTTTAAAATTGAAAATATATTCAATTGTAAATGTTATGAGGGATTAATAATAATTTAACACAATTATACCCTTCAATTTAATTTTATCATTATTATATCAAATCTATGAAACTTATTACCTTCTCACTATCTAAAACAGTGTGTCCACAGAGAAGGGTTCAATCATTCATATGCTATAAAATGGATAAAAATTATTTTTAATGATGAAAAAGAGCTTGTTTTATCAAAAGCAACACAATAATATCTCATATCAAAGCAATTTTTTTCAATGACACATGCATGTTTCATAAGTTGTGTCCCCACTTTTTGTCAACATTCATTAAAATGTAAAAAATCAGGGAATATCGGGGGCAGCTGTTACTCCAATGGACCCCCTTGACACATTGCACCTCTGCAGATACATCAGTGTCAGAGAGACTCTGGTAAGTTTTATAGTTTTAATATTTTAAATCCTTGTGTTAATATTTCCTGTGTCACAACCATGATATCAATTTCCAATTACTTCACCATCTTCCAATTTCAGAGGAAATTATTTGAAATGTTTAGCTCATTTTATTCCTCCTGAAGCAGTTTCTGTTAGCACCTAGCATCAACAGATAAAACAAAATGGCTACTACATGAACTCCATTTTGGTTTTGTGAAAGAAATGCCAAATTTTGTCAACACCGTCAGATGTCACCATCATAAGATTTTCTGTCTGATGGTGGTGATGGCCCAATGACAGAGTTGACATTCAATGTGGAGTCATCATATTTTTTGTGGTTTTCAAGTCATTTTTTAATTATATTAAATGTAAAGGGGTTACATTTTTCTAATAATGTATAAATACTAAATATACAGCATATATTGCTTTTGTGGATTGATAGGCATCACTTCTAGCAGAGTTGAGGGTTCTGATCATTTTTGGATCATTTGTTAAGATGTTTAAATGTGAATATTAAGATCCTGGTGAATGTAAATGGATAGAGGTAACAACTAACTGATTTATTTGTTCATATAACGGCGTCCCTTAACACCGTGGTACCATAGCACATGCACAGCAGACATACTGTTCTGAGATAAGAGATAAAAAATAGATCAATTGTATTCCAATGAAATATCAAAATACTTAAATGTGAATCTTGAAAAGCTTATAAACAATAACGTACTGTTTATTATATTTGTTTTAATAAAGTAATTGATTGATTCAACATATTTGATAGTTAAAATGACTAAATTCATGTTTTCATCACCACCGTCAGATGTGTCAATTCTGTCAGGTCTATGTCACCTCTGTCAGATGAATATTTTGATAATATTTGATTATGATATTTTATATTTGTTGAGGAATTGTTGGTCACATGAAAATGTAATTTGTCTGCTAACATGAGAATGTGTTTTGAAATGTTAAAAACATCTTGATTGCTTGATTGCAAAATAAATGATGGCAAGGTAAAAAGCACATTTTGATAAAAACGAGAAAAGTTGGGAGGTTGAATAAAAGCATAGCTCAGTAGCTTAGTACATGTAAGATACAAAAATGTAGTTTAATTTGTCTGAGTACAAGGTTTTATTTTTTTCAATATTGCACCCTGTTTTGTCCCACTTCTCAAGAATCAGTGATTTCATTTAAAGTAATTTAAAGTCAAGTCAAATCCTGCTTAATTTCTTCTGACCATCTGTTGTCCAAGACTTGGGGGATTGTGTATAAAGATACAAAATGGCAACTGGCCACTGTATTTGTAACACCCCTCTAAAATATAAAATGTTAATTGTGATGTATAATCTACAGTCCAGTAGACTTTGTGGAGACATGCACACGGCAGTGCATATTAAGTGTACCATGGGACATGGTCATGAACTTAGATCTTGGTGAATATCATTGTGTATAGATAACATTTTGTATTTTTGTGCTTGAACATTGTAGAATTTGCACAGATAACAGTAATGCTCTCACGGATTGCTCTGCAGCAGTAGATAAGGCTTTAGCAAATTGCACTTGAAGGATGTCACTTGAGGTGTTGAGCCCTAATCAGTGGGGAGTTCTCAGTGCAAATCCAGCATTATGACTGGGCTTCTCCTAGACCCAGTGCACTGTGACAGCGTAATCTCAGCTTTTAGAAACACTGCAGACATGGCCATATTTTTAGGATTTGCCAATATCAGTATGACCTAATTGCTATGGAAACCACTAACTGAGATGGTGACTCTACTTTCCAAACTGGTTTTTATTTCAGTTGTAATCAGATCTGACACAGACTGAATGGTACTCTCACATTAACTGTGATGCATATTAAATCTCTCTTTCTCGTTTTCAATCAACAGTGATTTTTTATTATTCATTATTTGTGCACTGCCCAATGAATGGCAACCATCACTAGCAGTGTTAAAAGGATGGTTCAAACAAAATTGAATATTGAAACAGCATTTACTCACCCTCATTTCTTTCCAAACTTGACTCTTCTTATGTGTACAAAAGAACATAGAAGATATTTTGGCAAATCTCTCAATGGGGGTGGGGAGTTATCATTAACTAAAACTAAAACTTAAAATAATAATAATAATAATACTTTGTTAAAGTCATTTGTTAGCTGAAATTAAATACCCTAACAGTTGTACTAAACTTAATACTTCTCATTAATACATAGTTTTAAGTTGACTTCTAAAATTATTACAACTTAAAACAAATTACAAATAATTAAAACAATTTAGATAGTTTTAATAATGAAGTTTAAAAAAACCCCCGAAAATAACTAACTTAACTAAAATCTGCAAAGCCCTAAAATATAAGCCTAACTCTAGCTAGCTATCTTCTATCTATATCTATCTATCTATCTTCTTCTATCATCTCCTATCAATCTCCCCCACCCACACACCATCACACACACATATCATACTATATATATATATATATTATATATATATATATAATATATATATATTAACAGCATTCTCAAATATCTTCTTTTGTGTTCCAAAAAGACAGAAAACAGAAAGAAAGTCATGCAGGTTGACATGAGAGAAAGTAAGTACAACATTTTCATTTTTCTGTGAATTGTCCTGTTAAAGATACCTTTTTAGAATATCTTCAAGATATGTTTTGCTCTAACACATTACTATTGATTTAGCAAGAATATCTAAGTGTTTAAGTTCTAGTGCTGGAAGAAATGATCCAAAAGAGAGCTTATCATGCCCTTGTGTTCAGTTTGTGTTCTATTCTTTTCTTTTCCCTGATGTATTACTGAAGGTCAGTATTGATGGTCAGTTGGAGTCGAGGGCCAGATGAGGCCTGCATATGTTCCCCAGCCCTCTCCATATTACACAATAATTTATTCTTCATCTTATCGTCCGTATTTTACAAATAGTGGCAGTCTACAGCATAATAGCAATTTCACACAATCTCTGCCATCTCAATATGGTAGCTAATGGCCTAACAATCGGATTAGGCGAGATAGAGATAGACGATTCAAGAAGCCATTGTTATTGTCTAATGGTGTAATCAGTATAATGCTGGGAGAGGATGATGCTTCTCTACTGTAGTTCAAGGTTGTATACCAGCAGATAAGTAAATCCAAATTGTCTTGACTTCCTGCCATGCTTTGTTCAAGAGAGGTTAGATGTGTTATGCTTGCGGATGATCTAATAGAATCATGGCTGACAGTCATACTATGTTATAATATGTTGGATGAAATATTTCTCCATTTATAGATATGATGTCCTGATACTGGTCACCCTGAAGTCTCTCATATTTCCTCTCAGAAGCAAAAGTGCACGGCCCGGAGAATGAAAAATGGCCCGCCACCTTCGTCATTAAAAATTACCGCTCTTATCCCTGAATGTCATACACCAATGGATCTATAATGGCAAATCAGCGCGCTACATTTTCATTAACGCAATAAAAATCGGAGATCAACTTCAAACTATTACCCATTCCATGTGGCAATCTCCTCCCCATCTCTATTTAAATGGGCAAGGTTATTAGAATTGGTAATTGCATCGAGCACATTACACCACGTTAATGCAGTTCAATAGGTACTGTAATTGTTTGCTTGCGGGCACTGAAAGAGAAACCAAACACTTGAGACAGATCAGCTGAGAAGAGAATTAGAGAGTATTGTTCAATGCATCTTAATATTACAATTGCTGCAACGCTGGGAGCTCGAGTCCTCGCGGTGCTTCCCTCCCCCCTCACAACACCCAGTCTATTTGCCGAGATCACACAGACAGCCTCCATTATGGAAATGTCGGCTCAGAGTGGCGTGTTTCTCCAGTCTGCTTGGGCCCGGCTCTGCCATGCCCTGAAGATGGAACTCTCTCTATTCACTGACCATAAAGACCAAGCTACTGTTCACTGCACACCGCTCATGCTCTGGGGCAAAACACAGACCAATTCCCAACTCACATTTTCCAAGGTGTTGAATCTTCCCTTATAGGGATTCACATGATTTCACATTTCTAGGTGATTGGATGGATGCATAGCAAGCCTCCGGTGCATGACTCTCATCAAGCTAATGCACGGAAAAAGACCATCAAAGAGGCTCAGAGCATGCATTGTGAATGCCGACCGATTTTACGGACCACACATTCTACAACATACATACTGTCTCTCCTAAACCCGGGCTCTACACATCAGCGTCTGCAGTGATGTCTGATAAAGGTTGCACTTCCCTCAAGAGCCCGAGTTAAAAGGGCCAGATAACAAGCAACTGCACCCACTCAAATATTGCACTTGATTTTTTTTCTTTTCCCTGTAGAAAGAGGCCCGGTTACTGAGAGCGACTTTAATTTAAACATTCTGACTTTCCAAGCCCAGGGCCACTTTGATCTATTTCTGATTTGTTCTTCCTTTTCAGGCCTGCATGTATAAGAATGGCCACTGGACACAAAAGCTAATTTAATTCAGAGAGACCACACTATAGCAAGATATCATGACTAATAATGCCTATATGTTTCTATATCCATAACATGATTTACACAAGTAGGACATGCTCCGTGATCAACATGCTTTGTTTTTACTAGAACAATGTTTCTATCAGTCAGTAATTTTTCTGATTTCTGGGGTAAAGTTGGGATAGGGTTAGGATTTTTTACATCTTGTCCCAGAAACAAACAAACAAAAAAACTTATTCCAAGAACATGTCCAACTTGTCTAAATTGCATTGTGCATATGCCTCATATCAAGTAATACCACATTTTATGACATGAGATTCAAGCTTTACTTGAATATCTGGGCCCGTATTCACAAAACATCTTAAGGCTAAAAGTAGTTAATAACTTACTGATTCAGGAGAAAATCTTAAAAATAATGGGTGTGTCAAATTTAGGACTCCTAAATTTTTGCTCTAAGAGTATTTTAAAAAGCATTTTAGCGCTAAAACTAGCTCCTAAATCTGTGAAACTTAGACGAAGAGGACTTCTAAGTCACTAAGACCAAACCACAAACTATCCTAAAATGGCTGTTGCTGGCATTGGGGTGTTGACGCTACCCAACCCAGAGTTATTCCTTTGATTATATCCTTGTTTTCATAAACCAGTTGGGCAAGAAGTAGCTAACAGCTGTTCTTGCGTCCAGTTGGGTTTTCTTTTACTTTGCATGTTTGAATATCGCCAGATTAATTCGTCTTGTAATTACCCAGGCTGTTTTTATTATTTCATAGCCCCGACATTAAGAGGCTGACAATCAGCTGAACATATACTTGTTTAATTAGTGACACTTAGCCTGCATTTTAAAATCTTTATTTGAATGTGGCAATTAAAATTTTTATTTTAAAACTTTATTTGAATATGGCAACATAATACTGCGACCTACAATATTTCTATGAATAAATCTCTGACAGAGACCCCTCCACTATCAGCCAATCACTGTGTGCATAATTAGTAAGCATGCTGACATCATCCAAAAGCAGCGAGGTCAACCTTCCTCCTCTTAACTAAGGTCCTATGATGCATTTCAGTTTTTTCCTTTCTCTTTGGGAGTGTTACAAGCTCTTGGTGCATAAAAAAAGATCTGTAAAATTGCAAAGACTAAAGTCTCAAATCCGAAGAGATATTCTTTATAAAAGTTTAAGAGTCAACCACGCCTACCTAAATGGCTCATTCTTCCTTCTAACACGCCCCCCACATATCTACATCACTATGTGGGAAGATTGGCATAACACCGCCCAAATGTTCAAGCAAAGAAAAAAGGCGTAACTTTTATTAACTTTTATTAACTTTTATTCATTTTACGCTTCGCTGCCTAAGCTGAGCCTGTGCTGTCGCTGAGGGCATACATCAACTTCACGCTGTGGTCGCCGTATCGGCTTTCACCGTGGAGCGAAGCCGGCATCACCCGGGGTCGTCACATGTGGTTGCCGCTCCACCGGCCGCTCCATCGGTCGCATCCACCGGTCCAGTGCCATTCTCCAACGCCGCCCACAGCCGCCGCCCGCCACTGCTCACTCTTGCCCGCCGTGTGTTTCGTTGTGAAAGCTAAACTAATTTGTTTGGCCTTCCAAAAAAGGACACGACTAGAAATCACTGGTTAAGTTTGTATTTACAACAATGTTCCAGAACACTTCAACCCAAATATTCATTGTGCAGGACATTTTATGGAGGACTGTGTCCTGATCCTGGTAGAGTAGACTACATTGCCGGCTGTTCTGACTCACAGACTATGTTTTTTTTTATTTAAAGGATTTGCCACTGATGATAGAAACGCGAGTTTTGAGCAGTGTAGAGAAACGCTTGTTGTTCGTCATTTCTCCGATCACAAACGCAGACATTGTTTTATGTTTACGCGGAGCAATGCAACGCAACGCGTAAAAAGAAAGTATAAATCATTATAATCCATAATTAATTCCCCACTAGATGCAACAAATGCCTCATTTATAATAGGTTTTCATGTTTTTGAATCATCACTCCAGCCTGACAGGGCATCACAATATGGTAACATTTCCGTCACACGCTTAAGGAATTCGGCCAATCACAACGCACTGATAGCTGGCCATCAGAAGCACAACTCCCTTTTCAGACCGATGATCTTGTACAATCTACATTTTTCAGACAGGGGCAGGCCAGAGGAGAAACAATAATGTACAGTGGAAAATAATGTTTTTTTACTTTAAACCGCATAAAAAAATTTCATTACACCAAATACACAATATGTTCTTTTTAGCAACGCCATATGACCCCTTTAATGCTTCTCTCTTCCTTAGTAAAGTTTGTCTCAGCAGCTTTGTGAATTGGTTTTTAAGAGAAAACTCTTAGCTAAACACTTTTAGTGCTATTTAGGAGAACTCTTAGCGGTAAGATGAAATGTTTTGTGAATATGGGCCCTGATCCTAATTTTAAGTAACTGCACTGAAAATCCATTAGTGATGGACATGATTGTCCAACATCTCAGGTATTGATCGCTGATGAAAACAATAATTGCATGACCTTTTAAAGGGGTCATGAACAGAGAAATCAAAATCTTTTGATATATAAGAGGTTATTGTGCTGTAAAAACATTCTGCAAGTTTCAGGACTCTAAAAACAGATTATATTGAAGCTATTCTGCCAAAACGACAGCTTGTGTAATGTGCCACTCTGATGTAATAGTGTGGCTAAACACCACACCCCAAATAGAAGATCAACGCCTGCTTCTACATCACTGCCTGTTTAGCCCCGCCCACTGATTCACACATGTATAGGTAATGACATAGCGGCAACACAGGTCTAGGCAGAAACCAAACAATGAACTTTATTTTTAATGAAGTGCCAGACCGCATCAGTAACCAGTCCCCGTGGATTCGTTTACAAACAAGGCACAATTCGAGCCAGGATTTTCAGAAAGATTGAAACTAAAAGACGATGCTATGTCAACTATATTATATTCGATGTTGCACCACACAAGTGTGAGTAACTGTTTTCATTTCATGATTACTATTGCTTTGTTTGTTATTACATATCGTTTGATATGTAGGCTACTGAGTATTCATGCGTTTTTAACCTAAAACTCAGCAGCGTCCATCTCGGAAGTCTGTATCATACACAACTGTTGTGTGATGTTATCGGCCAGTTATAACATAACAAAATAAAATGTGGCTTGAGAAGCTGAACATCATACATTCACAACAGTGCATACAGTTCAAAATGTATGCAATGTGTCAGCACATAAAATAAGTCTTACCTTATGTTGCTACAAATGTTAAATCATAGGTGAAAACAAAACTGTAAAACATTATTATTATAGGGCTTCAACGCACGAAAACACACACAATTATGTCAAAATGCGCGGTTTTGGCGAGTTACTTTGTAAACGTAGTCTTAAATGAGTTAAAAAGTCTTAAATGACCGTAAAGAGTTGGGAGAGATGTGTCAAATCCACACCATGTATGTTTCTGTGGATCAGTGGTAGAGTGTTGCGTTAGCGACGCAAAAGGTCAAAAGTTCGATTCCCAGGGAACACACATACTGGTAAAAAAAAAATTAATAGCCTGAATGCACTGCATCTACTAAATGCATCAATTATTATTATATGCATCAGGTTTTAAAGAGACAGCGCTGACTTTAAAGTGAAACCTGCTGAAGTCTGTCATTGATGTAAATCAAAGAACAAAAGAAAAAGAGAAATCCTTGGACTGTTCTAGTCGCTGATTAACTTTTATAGCTTGAATAAAGATTAATATGTATAGTTTATGCATATATAATATAGTTTATGTGAAGATTCTTTTAAAATCACTTAAATTAAAAGTTGTTTCATTCAGATTCATTCATTGTAACATTCAGATTAAATGTTAAAAATAATAGCTTTCAATGATACTGTAATGTTGAATGGCTATAATTAATAGGTACATTTGAAGGAAAATGCACCAGCAGGACAAAAACATTGTAAATATGTTTAGTTATTGTAGTAGTAATAACTGCCTGTTTTTGCAAAAAGAGTTTCATGGCTGGTAAAATTTTTTTTTTTAAACTTTATCATGTCACCGGCCATTGGCAGGTGTGGCAAAAAGTTAGTTTTAGGCCATATATATACATATACACACTGTGCACTATAAACAGTATGTAGCATTGACTATTGAGTGCTTTAAGTATCCAACGTTCCACACTAATCTTTTCTGTTAAATTAAGTGCATCATCCATCCAATATTTGAAGTGCACTTGTTCTTGTTGGGATTTTCGGTGTGAACACAGTATTTGCACTATTTATGATGCAAAATGCCAAATAATAATAGTTCATAAGTATGCATCTTGGGACACAGCCTTTTATCTTGAACATTTTTTAAATGCATTTTTGCTTCTAATGAAAGTTTGTTAGTTACTACTTTCCGGAACCTGACCACGCCTTAACCACTTTAGGTCTTTGTTGAGCAGGGATAGAGCATTTGGGAAAAGCTGTGCAGGTGTCTGTTGGTTTTGCTTTGGATGGGCATAAAACGTTTTGCAGAGAGCAAAGCAATGGAGAGAGAACAGTGTGCACTTAATATTCAGCATTTATGAATGAGCATCTGGTCCATGACATGCTATGGGGCTAATGATGCTGTATTATGTGCTGATTCCCAGTGAGCCTCAGGCTTCTTGTGTTTCAGTGTTTTCAGGTTCTGCTCTGTGATGATGTCTCAGACTCCTGTTGAAATCCCCTTTGTTACCCTGAATATCATTACAGAGTCTGAATGCAAATAATACACAGCGAGATGTGTTGATTGCTGTGTTTAGGGTGGCAGGAAATTGCTTGGCTGTTCTTCTGCTGCACCTGCTATCTTTCAACAACTTGCTTATTCTCATGATGTCAGCAAATGCATTTAATATGTGTAATTATAGGCAAAGAAGGATCACTTGATATCTTGGAGGATATTAGCATCCAAAACTTGTTTGCTTTAAGTTTGAACAAGGGATGTTATGTAAAAGCAGTTGTACTTCTAACTCAGCAATTAAGTATTTGACTGTGTTGGCTTTGTTTTCAAAATTACAGACTTGATCTTGTTGGATATGATTAAGTAGATGATTGAGTATATGCAAATTGTTAATCTAGAGGGAGATAATATTCAATTACACATGAAACGCATTTAGACATTTAGGGGGAAATTCACTAAGAATGAATTGCACCCGCTGATGGCAGCATGTATTTATACTGTCTGTTGTTGTAGCAATTCACTAAAGGCATTATGCAAATCACACAAAGTCTGTGTTGAACACAATTTGCAGTGCAATTCCCAGTCTTGTGGGTCAGTTGTGAGTGTTAAATTGTGGAGTTTGCAGCAGACTACCTTAATCTGGTGTACTTTACTGGGTTAAACACTCCACCAGTTGCTTTATATAATGCTAAAAGTTTGCTTGTGCTGAAATACTACGCTCAAAAATGGTGCGGCTGTTTTGTAAATTGGCCATTTTTTTGGGTGTCTCTGAAGAATTTCACTATTCTTCATCAGAAGTAATTTATTTGCATTGATTCATTCCTTCATTGGCACTTCATTCCCAATTAATTTAACCCTATATTTCTAATTGCAGGAAAAAAATAAATGCTTTGACCTTGTGTAATCAAAATGTCTGGTGAAAACGAGAGCTTTATGGTGATGTATACAGGACTTAATTTAGTCTGTTTAAACCTGTCTGTCTACTCGTCTCCACTTTTGAGTGCACATCCTCAAAATCTAATCAACACCCGTGCATAGTACCAAGTCTCCTCCTTCGGTTGCTCCTTGAATGGCACTTTCAGTACACCTCAGAAGTATTCACAATAAGGATAAATATGTGGTCGCTACTGTTCATTCATTGCGATTTTAAAGATATAGATTAATCAACCGCTGGGGACAAGCACCTCGAGTAGGGGCTCAAACTGCCTGCCAAATTATTCTGTAATCTGGCCTTAAACTATTTGTCTGATTTGTTTTGCAGTTGATGACGTCCTATTGTAGTGCAGCTGCTCCGTTCACTTTATTTACCTTCCACATGAAATAAAGGCTTTATTTACCAATATCACTGTGAGCATTAATTGCTATGTCTTGTCAGGGATATATAGAATCTACTAGAGATATTAAAGCAAGTCGGCCCAGCAAGCCAGACGTGATTTTTGCGGACTCCGAATGAACAGAAACAGAAGCTCAACACACACGCATTAGCCCCGAACAGCAGACAGCATAGCTAGATATACGGGTGAAATGTGTCAAAACTACTTTGAACTTAATGAAAAGACTAGTGATAATGCTTTGAAAGATAACTTTGCAGAATTTTAATCAGCTTTGTATTGTTACAATGTCATTAGTATGTAAATTAAAATTGTGCACTCTTTTTCCATGTTACCCGCAGCCAGATCGCCCAGTTTATTTGTCAGCTACGTCTCCGATGAACGCAAAACTTTTGACAGCTCCAGGGCTTTTGTGAAAACTACAGGTACTGCATTTTTGTATCCCCACTCATGGATAGTTGGATAGAGTCCAGTGCATTATGGGTGTCAAAGTTGTCCTACCTTTTTGACAAAAAAAAAACACCACAGCCCCTGTTCTCGATTTTCTCTAGTTATATAGGACCGATTTAATTTTTTTTTCTACAGTATAGTTTGCCAGAAGTGAATCACCCCTTAAACTTGGAAGTCCAAACAAGATGTTTTATGTGACGTGTGCATCACTTGTGTGACAGGGCACAACAGAATGGGAAAAAAGTGTAATAAACTCAAATAAACTAAAAAAAACACAATTTGGAGTAAATGTGGCTTACAAAGCAGTTTTAATATCCGTTGACAGGATGAAAGTTATACTCAGCTGGCCACTTGTTAAGTTAGTGAACTTTTTAATTACCGGTATATGCTGCAACCCTAGTCAGACATCTGTCTGCTACATTGTCTTATTAATATCTTAATAATGGATAACTGGCAACAAGCCCGAGCTCTCAGTATGTCTCCAGACCCTCCCCACGTTCTGTTCCAATCCATTGTGCTCTGTCTAGCTGTTTTTGAGTGGAAGGGTGCATGATGTGTGTACACTAACTTTAATTTTCCCTCTTTTTCAACATCTGTTTGTTTTGTACAGGCCATAAACTTAAAACAATTTAAAAAATGTTGTTTTAAGAACATGCTCCAAGTGCCTAATGTCCATGCAGATCTGTTAGCTCTATGAACTAATCTAAGTAATGAAGACAGTGTGTGCTGACCCTCGTGACCTGTCGATTTATTGTTCTTTCCTTTGGGGTGCCATCCTGCAATGTTGTAAGTTACTAGCTCTTTCGGTTTGCACAGCACCGTTATATGAACAGATGGCAAGGTTATATATTTACTGTCAGATATTATTAAGGCCTGAACATGTGGTCAGCTGAGATAGCAAGCATATGTTTGTGCCACAAAACAGTGCCCTCCAAAGGAGGCTGAATGAGCTGACACCAACAAGGGCAAATTCTCCTTCGTTGTCACTTCATTTTCAGTTCAGTGCTAGCAGATAATGCATGAGTCTTGACTTCAAAAAGCCATATCCAATGTGCTTATTCAAAATTTATTTTTAAATGTCTACAGATTAGCTAATGCCAGTCTTTATTTTCATGCCTTCACATGTCTCTTTCATCCCCGGCAAATCGAACTGTTAGGGCGCTATTTTTGTTTTTATGATGACGTGGGGAAAGTTCCCCTCTTCATAGTTTGAAAAATCATATAGTTTTCAATCATTATTAAAGCCATAACAAATCGGGCCATAACTTGGGTTCATTTTACCAAAACCCAAACAGATGAGGATTTTAAAATTAATTTGATGGGGAAAGGTTAATAATTAACAGAGGAAATTTCGAGTGCCATTTCCCCTGCATGGTGCAAATGATTTAGACAGATCACCCTCTTTACTGACTGCATTTGAGCTCAGTTGTTAAAAAATGATTCAATCTGTGATAATTAGCAAAGTGGTTGAGGAGCTCCCTTCTGCTGCAGTATTCAGAGCCATGAGTCATGCATTCAGATGCTGAATATGAAAACGATCTTTACGCGCTGAGAAAAATGTCTCTGACAAATCTGACTGCGTGTATGCGCACCCAAATTCACAGTCAAGATCTCAAGTCTCTCATGTTCATTCTTACAAACTAAACAACAGAGGAGTTTGACAATAACAAAGGGAGGCGAAGACTCGCAATTTGAGATGAGAGTGTAAACAGGCACTTGCAAATGCTGAAGAGCAGCTCACCTCCAGACTGTCAGTCTCCCAGGGGGGTTCAGACTCTCAGTAAAGCAAACCACACTCATTACGGCAGCTTCTGTTTTTACTATCAGTACCTCACACGAACCAAGGGTCTATTTCAGCTCCAAATGTTTTCCTTCTCGAGTGCTCATGAATACCTGGAGACTGTCGCTATGCGTTGTCGCTTTGAATTTGCTGTATATCAGGAGAGGTGCTTGGCGAAGCAAATACCTTTCATTATTGTGTACCGTCTAAAACTCCTGGTACACAGGGCCTATTATGTGGTACCTCCCTTACTAAAGACATAAAAACAGTATGTAATGGCTCTTGCTTTCCAGGGTCCATTGAACACAGTCCTTTCAGAGTAAGGTACAACTTCTAATGTCTTATATTCAGTGGGGGTGTATTCTTAGAGAAAGAGGTGCGGCGTACAGTGCATTATGGAATTTATGTAGCATTACCTCCTTCTATAATGTAAGTCGCTAGCCGTTGAAATGTTTGACAAGTGTGCAGCATGGCGCGGAGAGTGAAGATAGACGCCATAAGTGTGGTGTCAGGCCCTGAGGAGGCTTTTATTTGTATTAAAATGAGCATATAACATTAAAAAAGGGCAAATAAAGTAGGAATTCACAATATATTGTCTGATCATCAAACCATTAAGAGAGGTGAAAAAGTAGGGTGGAATATGAATTGGGAGAGATTTAAAACTTAAGTAAGATATTCATCTTGATAATATGAATCTATCCGAACAGTGTCAGTGGTAGGTCCCTCCAGATGGCAGAGTCATTCCCTACTTTCTCAAGAAATTTAGACAAATTGAGCTTATAAAGTTTTTTCAAGTCCCCATCTACGAGAATACCCAAGTATTTAATACCTGTGGGGTGAAAATTTGAAAGGGAACATATCACTAATATTTAAATATAGATAAAGATACATTTTTACGGTAACACTTTACTTAAAGCCTTTATGTATCTTCTTAGTAAAAGTAATTTTACTGCTATATTATGCCTTGTAATGCACCTTATACTGCATTGTACATCTCCGAATTACTTGTAACCACATTAGTACATTATAACACTTATCAATTCATTGTTCCACTATGCATTTTGAATTCAGTTGGAATTATTTATGACAAGATGTAATGCATTACAATGCACATGATGAATAATTATAATGCATTATACCCTATAACTATATATGCTTAATACATACAGGTTTAGTACAGTGTTACCGGGGGAGGGCAAGTCCCCCTCTACGAAAATATTTAATTAATATTTAATACTTGGGTGAAATTTTGAAAGGGAACATATCTTAATACGCCATAGTTAATAGAAATTTATTTTATCAAACCTTTTTTGTATTTTATCAAATCAGCTATTTAGATAGATAGATAGACAGATAGATAAGATAGATTAGATAGATAGATAGATAGATAGATAGATAGATAGATAGATAGATAGATAGATAGATAGAATATCGAATTGTTTATGCTCATTTAGGTGACCTTTGTCTATCTACCATTCATCTAAAAACCTTTGAACACATTTTTTAAAATAAATTTAAAATAATAACACAGTTAAATGTAATTAAAATTTTCATGCTTTACATTATAATAATATTATGCCTAAATACATTTTAAGCAATTTTATAGTAAGTCTTTAGTGTTTTATAATTAATTTATTCAGACAAAATAGTTTTAAAAAAATATATCAAACACTTTTAATATAAAATGTTTTATAGAATTTTAATATCATTTAATTTTCTCTCTAAAACATTTTAAGATATACAGCAACATTATCTCAAAATGCTACTTGATATCTGCCAGAACTTTAATATTGTGTATCCCTAAAATGTGTAGAGTTCACATAAATGCAAATATAGGATTTGAATCACTCACTTATTTACTTTATGTATTAGCTTTTGTGAGATCACAAGTATGCATTTCCTATTCACAGCATATACAATGGTCTACAGAGCGGAATGCATAATATTTATTTAGCCTACAAAACAAGATCTCTTACAGCCACTGGGCTTAATGTCAGACTTTCGTGTCTTTAGAGGTCATAGTCATTTTGTGGATAAGGGCCATCTCTCAGAAAGTCATTTGTTTCTAATTTCTGGTCATGGTGAGCCGGGCTGCAGAGAAGATCAATGACCGAGAATGTGAGAGGACTGGTGCTGTGTGCAGGTCAGACTGCGAGGCGGTGTGAAGCCTTTTCATAGTGACAGAACCCCTGCCAGCTTCAACAACAGAAACACAGCATCAACAGCGCTCGTGGGGAGACAACAACAAGGCACTCACAATTTCAACCAACGCACACAGAGAAATTGATTTTTATTGTAACACTGAGGAGATCATCAATACCTGTTGTGCGTGATGGGGAAATATCAAGGAGAGTTGTCGATACATGATAAAAGGGCAAACTCTTTGTATTAACGTCTTTCTCAAAGTCAGAAAAAGTATATGTTTCACTCTCTTTTTCTGAAAGGGCCATGTAACTTTTGTTAAATTGTTCAGCATACACAGGGTTTTACAAGGCTACATAATTCTTTAAAAAAAAGGGAGAATGTGTCCCGGAAGGGGAATGTGGTGTGGCCGATGGGCCAGACTGCCATTTCTCGACCTTGTTTAAATAAATGCTGATGTTCCTAGATGAGTTAAAACCTTTCGTGTGGAGAAAAGATGGAGCAAAGAGTGTAGTTGTCAATAACTACACTGAGGTGTACAGTTTAAATAAAAGATTTAATGTAGTACAGGGCCAGACCATGCCACATCTCTAAAAACTTCACTGAAAATTTGATGTAGAAACAAAAAAATCTTTGTTTTATTTACAACTTTGGTTTAGTCAACTTCGAAAATGTATCTTAAATTTAATGCCAGCAGTTGCTGCTGATTGATCATATAATTACAGTTATTATATCTAATCACAATTATTTGAGTTATTTGACACAACTGTCTAGTTTGTCAAAACATTTTATCTTACCATGTATAGTTCTCCTAAATAGCAGTAAATGTTTTTAGCTAAGAGTTTTCTATTAAAACCTATTCACAAGCTGCTGAGACAAACTTTTACTAAGGAATAGAGAGAAGTCTTAAGCTAAGAGTAAGGGAAGGGTTGACCTCGTTGCTATGGATGATGTCAGCATGCTTACTAACTATGCACACAGTGATTGGCTGATAGGCGAGGGGTCTCTGTCAGAGATTCATTTATAGAAATATTGTAGAGCGATATTATGTTCCCATATTCAAATAAAGGTTTAAAAATAAAACTGTTGCCACGTTCAAATAAAGATTTTAAAATGCAGGCTGTCACTAATTAAACAAGTACTGTATATGTTTAGCTAATTGTCAGTCTCTTATATGTGTGCTTCTCGTAAACAATTTGCGGATATGCATATAAACAGCCTTTTAATTAGCAAAGAATAATCTTGGATGATAGTAATTCATGCAAACAAAAAAAAAACTGGATGCAAGAACAGTTGTTACTTCTTGCCCAACTTGTTAATGAAAACAAGGGTATAATCAAAGGAAAATTTGGAGTTGGGATAAACACCAAAACCAAAAAAGATGCATGGGAAAACATGTGTGCAAATAAATGCAGCGTGTTACTAAAATGTTTATGTTCCAAGGCAGATTGCCGGCAACAGCAATTTTAAGATAGGTTGTGGTTTGGTCTTAGCGACTTAGGAGTCCTCTTCACTACTCCTAACATTTCACAGATTTAGGAGCTAGTTTTAGTGCAAAAACGCTTTGTAAAATACTCTTAGAACATAAATTTAGGAGTCCTAAATTTAGGACTGACATGCCCATTATTTTAAGATTTTCTCTCCACTGAAGCAAGGTTATTACTACTTTCCAGCCTTAATGTGCCCTTATCATCACCACCCGAACGCAAGCGCGTGCAAGTTTTTTTTGCTAGTTTCAGCCCTAAGCAGTTCTCATTTTCCCGTCCTGCGCCACGTTGTTTAAATAGCATATGCATTTGGGCCATTGTGCGCCAATGGGCGTGCTGGTCTAAAAAAGAGGTGTGTTCAGGCGCATGGTTTGACCATTGCTATTTTGAGGAACTGAAAATAGACTGCACCATAGACCAACTCAAACCTGATCTAAAGTCTGGCGCAATATTTTTTCTTTGTTATTTAAAGAGCGCGTTTAGTAAATATGTTGCCTAATAGGCGGTTCAACATGCACGTACACTTTGCTTATTACACACACAGAGACACGCAGCAGCACACAAACATTTTTAAAAATGAAAAATTACATTCTGCCATGTAAATAGCGAACCCGCCATGGCACGAGCGCAACTGGCTTTTAAAGGGGTCGGAGATGAGACTCTGACTGGTTTATTGCATGTTATGCCCAAAAAACACCCATTACTCATTAAGAGAATAGGGACAACCCGTTTAGACCATGCGCCCGGCGCGCCGACCGTTTTCCCGTTGTTAAACAAGCAAAAGTGGATTCGGACACGCCCTGAGTGCACCTGCGCCATGCACTTTAGACCATGCACTTAGATCTTTAAAGTAGGGCCCAAGATGTTTTGTGAATACGGACCCAGATTTTGGCACCACAAAGGTCTTTAAGCACTCCAAATGATCCCAGACAGGCTCAGTGACCAGCAACATGGGACTTTAATGGAATCGAACCTCACTTGGGTATGACTGAAAAGCATCTGAAGATTAGACACTTCTATTCTGGAGTGTACCATCTGCAGTGGTTTGGTTCACTCGAAACTCATGCAAAAGTTTATAATCAAGGATTAACAAATGTAATTGTCGAAAATGCCCTAGTTTTACTTTAAAGTGCAATGAAGGACTCTCCCACGTGTCATTCCGAATCTGTATTACTTTCTTTATTCGGCAGAACACAATGTAACAAGGTCTGATTTTTAGGAGACTCGCAGATTGATTAAATGTTACAAAAGTCAGATTGATGATCAAGTAAATTTATTACAACACCTTCCAAAATGTTGCTTAAAAAAGGAGAAAAGTCGGAGACTTTTAGCTTCTACCGGTTTTGACAGATTAAACCAATTTTAAAGGTCCCATATTGTACACCTTTCAGGAGTTTTATTTGAGGTTTTGATGTCCTTAAGAATATATATTTGCGGTATAAATACCAAAAACCATCTCAATATATTTTTACAGCTCCTTTGGTCGAACAGGTCGATTTTGGTCTGTCTAATTAATATTCATGAGCCTCTCTTCTGATTGGCCTGTTGTTTTCTGAGTGACGCACGGCCAGGCCAACCACAGGTAACTAGGGTCAACCGACGTCACAGCGCTAGCTGGAGGAAGCAAAACAAAGGGGAAACTGGAGGCGCCCATTAAAACCAGCGCAGATTCGGCTACATGAGCTTAAAATATCATCTTGTTGTGATGTTGGGTGCCAGAATCGATGTAATACAGCCTCAAATTAGACATTTGATGCATATCTGCTGCCACTGCCAGACAAAAAACCGATGACAGCTGTGGTTAAACGCGATAAAAGAGCGGACTGGACAGAAACGATCATCAAAAATGCTCACGTTTGCAGCGCACGCTTCTTATCAGAAAAGGTTCAATAAAGTATTGTCTTTTGTTGTTATGGGCGCATCTACAGATTTCTTGCCATATGTCTATGTTTCTTGTATCTCACGTGTCATGTATGAAATAATGTCTGTGTGCATGTGTGTAAAAC
The DNA here is from genome assembly GCA_018155175.1 of Sinocyclocheilus anophthalmus. NCBI lineage: Eukaryota > Metazoa > Chordata > Actinopteri > Cypriniformes > Cyprinidae > Sinocyclocheilus > Sinocyclocheilus anophthalmus. The sequence goes on along the minus strand of JADLZN010009645.1, from coordinate 25,636 downwards.
AACAAACTGACGATTTATATATAATCATTTGTAATTGTAGATACATTGTTGTGATTAATTGTGGCTGGAACAATAATGCAGCTGTAAAAATAGTTGCCTGCTGAAATTGAAATGTATATACATCTTCATCATGATTAAATAGACACGGTGAGTTTGTCTTTACTATACACGTTAGATGTGATCCACCTCATGACTGTGTAGTTCTGACAAAAACTTTTTACGGAAGTCACAACGGTTCGTGAAAAATAGCTAGAACTTTAAGCAGGCTGTGTGCATTTTACTGTGGACTGACTGTTTTGAAACTTATATGGTAGTTAAATAGCCCCTAGACCTCAGTAATCGTGAAAAAAGCCAAGAAATTTCCGTTTTGACAATATGGGACCTTTAAAGTCTAATGTGACAGAGCTACTGGTAAGGGGTGTGAAGACACAACAGAAGAAGAGATAAAGACAACCATTACAGGCAATATCTTAGAGCAGAGGCATAGAAATGCAAGCAGATGCACAGTACTTGGATTAAGGCACATCCAAGGCTGTTATAGACCTGGGTAGGAATAGAGAAAACCATGAGATTAGGTAATGGGTAGTGTGAGAATTGCACAAAATGATGACCACAATTTGTAGAGAAAATTCTCAGGGTGATAAAAGGTGGCATAAGGTGTCAAATGCTACTGAGAGGGTAAAGTGTGCAAAAGGCTCTGTGTGCAAAATATCTGCAGACATGTTAGAGAATTCAATGGTGGGGAGGGATATAAAAACAAAAGTGTCATTGGAGAAACTGAACTGGGGGAATCTGAAAGTTTCATTTTAGTGTGAGTTGATGAATGATGCAATTCACCTCAAATCATTGCTGTTTTGTCTGTACTATACTGGTCTACATGTATATCTGGTGCCTATGAGGTCCACATCCAGGCCGACACAAAGCAGTGACTGCTTTGTACCTCTGGACCTACTGCTTTCCCTGCACAATCCAACAGTCACTTCTGACAAGGAGAATATCATCATTCCCAGTGGACTTGCACAGCTTCTTGGACCTTGATTCTTTTTTATTACATTTATTCATACAAGCTTCTCCAAACTGTATCACCACAAATCCCACAGTGTCTGTCTTCACTGCCTGTTCCACTGCAAATGGGAATGAGATTAAGTATTCAGATATATGGGCCAAGGTAACAGGGATTTTAGGTGTGGGACAGTTTCTTGTAAACATTAAATCAAATTGTTTTCCCACCTTGGGAGTCACTGGGGAGTTGGGCAGAGGATGATGGACATTTGATGTTGAAGGGCAGCTGGGAGCATCAGCTTGAATATTGAAATCAGCTTAGAAGAATGTCCACCATCAATCGGGCAAAGGATCTGGGTGATTTTAAAGAGCTACAACTGCAATATAATCCTATAGGAAGTGACAGTAATAATATGAGCAAACCTGTTCCACCACCTCAACACAAAACCCAGAAATCGTGAGCAGAAAACGACATCATCTTTGCAAAGAATAAGATAAAGTCTCCCTCCCTTACAACGGATTATTTATTTAGTCATTTAGCAGACGCTTTTATCCAAAGCGACTTACAAATGAGGACAACAGAAGCAATCAATTGTAGTATTAAAACAACTAAAAACAGATCCAAAACTAAAAGCTAAAACTTTATAAATACTACTTATACACATTTAAAAATAAAGAAATTAAATAAAAATGACAAATGAATACAACAAAATTTCAAAACTTAACATTTAAATGAAAAACAAAAAATAAAGCTAAAAACAATTCAAAAATATTAAAGAACAAAAGGTATAAGGGTATAATAATGATTCTAACATAACACTAAGCCACACACACCAAAAAAACAACCGATACATGTGTAGTACAACCACACACAAAACACACACACACCAACACACACAACAACACCATATATATATATACTATATTACAATATATATATACAAGTACAATATTATATATATATAATATAATCTATATATATATATTATATAGATATATTTTATTTCATTTCATTTATTTGTGGAAGTATTTAAATAACTCAAATGAGATAAAACTAAATCTTAATAATAAGAGCCTAATGAATAATAAATTCAGACCTACATTTAATAAAACTCGCCATTAGTGAGTATGTCGCGATATGAGACTCATTGATATTAGAGCATCATTCAACCCTCTGAGCTCGAGTGAAAAGGAGTTATCGATCAGTATCGCGGTAAAAACGCGGAACTTCAATAAGCAGAAAGATCATGGTATACCGGATACATGCTAAAAAACAACAACTTACTTGCACATAGTGAGAAATGGTTATAAAAACTGAAACAGAAGTGAAACAAGTAGTAGGAAAGAGGAGAAATAAAAAGCGATACGTATTAGTATTATTGGGATTAAAAATCCCAAATGCGTCACTGGACTGAGAAATCTCTATAGTTAGTGAAGGATAGATTAGGTGGGCTGGGATTCTTCATTTGTGGTTCAAAATGAGGTATGCACCAGACTGGAATAGCGGGAAGAGGATCTTGGCAGTGCCGACAGGAGAGAGCTTTCATAAAGTGCTTTATAGTTGTAGGGCAGAAGGACTAGAATCTCCATTAGCCTTCCTCACTGAACTCCCACAGACAGATTCTGATGAGGCTGAGTAGGACGAGGCTGCTGCTGCAGTGCAGATGCACTGAGCGTATAATGCTGATGATTAATGGCTGATTGGTTGGCAGGTGTGAGAGAAGCAAGGGAATTCAGGCAAATGGGAAGCCATTCTAATGCTTAAAGAAAACACTAACTGGATACTAGGAGATGGTTAACCAAAGGGCAAGTGAGCGAAGGTTTTGTCAACTAGCAAGTTCTCTTTTGGCTGGTAGCGTGTAGAAAGGAAGAGAACAAAGATTAAGAAGGTTGAGGAGAACAGAGCCGTGCTTGTGTACGTGTAGTTCGCGAGAGACGAAGCGAGGCGTTAGACGTAAATGAAGAGAGCTGCAGGACCGCACCGCAGTACAAGTGCTTTTGTCCAAATCGTCAAAATTTAAAAGCAGCACAAAGTACGAAGGGAGATGATGTAATGATTTTAGAGAAAACGTTTTACAAGAAAATACTATTTCAGTCTTTCTACTTCAAAATTTCATGTATAATTCAATGTGTTACATGCTGTTCATTTGTAAATATTTGTGAAATGTACAAGCAATTTATGAATGTAAATTGTTTCAAAATAATGCTAAATGCTAGAATGGAAAACCCAATTTAAATGAAATAATTCATAGGCTTTTGAAAGTCATCACATATTTGCTTCAGGAATCTAAGCTGTCTGAGTATTTGTTTTCAATGTTTTATTAAGCATTTTATTGTTGCTGTCTTTATTGTTGACTGAGTGCTGTGCTGTGTCATTGACAATGATACTCACCTGCCTTTTTTTGCATGCTAACCTTTCCATGCATCTGGCTTGTTTTCTTTTATCTCAACTTTTATCTCACAAGAAAAAAAAACTCTCCCACCATTTCTCTGGTCAGCAGTAAGCTAGTTAGTTAGTCAGCATCTCTTAAACATCTATCTATAACCATGCAGATGTTCTGGTCCCTTGAGTTGGCAGGCAGTGAAATTGACCACATGTTCAGAGTCCATACAGTGTCAACGGTGATAAAGTTGTAGCCTCCTTCTTAAATCTGGACACTGATTTGGAAGTGGTCTATTATAGAGCTGTTTCAGCCTGAGTGAGTTTATGATCAAAATGAAAATGTGTTCATCCACATTGTAGCAATATATATTGCACTTTTATTAATACATTTTTTCTTGATAAATCAACATTATTTTTGACTCATAATGATTGTATCATTTAGCATTATCATTAATATCATTAAAGTGGCCAAAACAATCAATACTGTGGGAGAAAAACTCATCAATAAGTGTCTTTAATGAGACACATGGGATGTAACAAGAATACATGTAGGCATTTCACTATTTGTGAATTATATTTTTACTATTGAAACAAGAATATTCTAACTTCTGAGAAATGTCATTGTTATGCAGCAAATGCTGTTAAAAAAGTATTTTAAAGGCCACACTGTGCAATGTAAGGTTACTCTTGAATGCTAAGAAAACAATATCCATGTCTTCTCCGAGGCTTGTTTCTGTGTGCTGACCTCAGCAGGTCTGTGTCTGAAGGGACACAAGCTTATTTTTCCCAAGAAATACTGAGCATATGGTGAGATGACAAGTTCACCTTCAAAATTCATTTTAACACCTTCTGTAAAAATGAAATTAAGTTTTTTTCACAAGCATTCCCCTTCTTTAAAAGTTTTGTAAAATTTGTTAGGATGCCACTGATCTGAATTTGACATTTAAAGGGGTCATATGATGCAATTTCAATTTTTCCTTTCTCTTTGGAGTGTTACAAGCTCTTGGTGCATAAAGAAGATCTGTAGAGTTGCAAAGACTAAAGTCTCAAATCCAAAGAGATATTCTTTATAAAAGTCAGAGTCAGCCAGCCTACCTAAACGGGCGGTTCTAACACGCACCCTACATACCTACGTCCTATTCTGGAAGAATTGGCCACACCGCCGGCCAAATGTTCATGCAAAGAAAGAAGGCGTAACTTTGATTCTCGCTGTAGTATTGTTGTTGCCGCCGCTGCCATGTCGTGAAGGCACTGTGTGATTCCTTGTGAAAGCGAAACTACTTTGTTTGGCCTTCCAAAAGAGGATGATATCTGCTTCGTCATGCCTAGAGCTGATCCGTGCTGGTTGCTGAGGAAATATTACAACTTTACGCTGTGGATCAACGGATCGGCTTTCACCGTGGAACGAAGCCGAGTCCAGCCTGGGGTCGTCACATGTAATTGCCGCAAGCCCTCCGGACGCTCCTAGCCCGCCGCCTCTGCTCACTCTAGCACTCCGGCCATTCCTCACTCTAGCCCCAGGCCTCCGCTCACTCTAGCCCTTCAGCTCTGCTCACTCTAGCCTCCGGTCTCCATTACTCTAGCCCCGCTTCTGCATCAAATCTAGGCCCGCCGCCGCCGCTCACTCTAGGCCACCGTGTGTGACGCTGTGTTTCGTTGTGAAGCGAAACTACTTTGTTTGGCCTTCAAAAAAAGAGGACACGACTAGAAATCAGTAAAGTTGTATTTACAACACTGTTCCAGAACACTTCAAACCAAATATTCAGATGTGTGCAGTGCATTTTATGGAGGATGTTTCCTGATCCTGGTAGTGTAGACTACAATGCTGGCTGTTCTGAATCACAGACTGTAAGTATGTGTTTTATATTTAAAGGATTTGCCACTGATGATTCAACGCGAGTTTTGAGCAGTGTAGAGTAGCGCTGTTTGTTGTAATGCCCCATCCAAATGCAGACATGGTTTTAGTTTACGCAGCGCGTGCAACGCGTAAAAAAGACGATAAGTCATGATAATCCATACATTATGTCCTCACTGAGCCAACGAATGCTCGTTTATAATGGGTTCATGTTTTGGAATCAGCGCTCTGCCGGACAGAGCATCACAATATTGGTAAGTGGTGTAACATTTCCGTCACAAGCTTGAGGTATCCGGCCAATCACAACACACTAGATAGCCGGCCAATCAGAGCACACCACGCTTTTCAGACCGATGAGCTTTGTAAAAATCGACGCGTTCAGAAGGAGGGCATAGAGGAGAAACAATAATGACCAGTATGTGGAAAATAATGGGTTGTTGAACCTTAAACCGCCAAAACACATTTCCTTACACCAATTTACAACCAAATAATGTTCTTTTAGAAGCATCTATGACCCCTTAAAGTTGCAGATATTTCTGCTACGTTTCAAAAAATGGTTGTGACAGGTGTTCCACATAAGCAATATGAAAATTTTGGGCACAGCCATCAATAGAGCATATGGATTATATTTGTGACCTGATCTGCTCATGTCAATATTTCTGTTTAAGAAATGTCTCCTCTACTCAACCAATCAGAGTGAAAAAGCGACTTCACTTTTTCGTTGGCCTAAATGAAGTGATAAGAATGTGAGAGCTTCTATATGTTCTTAGGTTAGATTCTGCCGAAATGTGGTCAACCCAAAGAAACTTCTTGTTGGACGAAAGAATGAAGGAAAAAATCTAGGGGTTGTTAATGCCTTTATATTAGCAACTTTGTAAGATTTGTAATATGTGACCCTTGACCACAAAACCAGTCATAAGTAGCACGGGTATATTTGTAGCAATAGCAAAAATACATTGTATGGGTCAAAATTATAAATTTTACTTTTATGCCAAAAATCATTGGGATATTAAGTAAATATTTCCTACCGTCAATATATCAAAACTTAATTTTGATTAGCAATATGCATTGCTAAGAACTCATTTGGACAACTTTAAAGGCGATTTATATATATATATATATATAGATATATGCATTTTTTTTGCAACTCAGATCCTGATTTTCAATTAGTTTATTTCAGCCAAATATATGTATTAATTGTAAAGTTTATTTAATTATACAATTTTAAATAAATGGTAATTCATCAGTAATACTAGACTTCAGTCACTAATAAAGAAAATATTTAAAACACAAAAACAAAGAACCAATTATCTAATTTGCTATCAAACTAACATTATTAATCACTTGACACATTTTGTGTTGCATAATTTATTACATATCATTACAAGCCGTCTTTTTTGTTCACACTTGCCTTTCCACACATCAAGCTGTCATCATCACAGACATCAGATCGTGATTTTCCCTCTGTCCTGAATGAATGTGAACAAGATCGTGGCTGCTTTGATAATTCACTTTGTAAAGACATCATTATTATGCATAGAGTGTCTGAAAACGTCAAATAATGAGACAGTGACACAATGAATTTCTATGGTGATATTTTGTGCCAGTCAAGAGACTGCTCATTTCTGATTCTTTCTGATGTGTTTCCTGACATGAGATCCTGATGTTGTTGGACATGTCACTAGCTTGTTCTCCATCATTTGGTGCACTGCATGCCTTATGAATTGTGAATAGACCAATATGCACATGAATTTCTTGAGAATTATTATAGTGAATGAACTGAATGCATAAATAATCTCCCGTTGACCTAAAACAATTCCTAAATTGGGCTCGAAAACAGAAGGGGCCCTTGTGTATAAATTATATAACTGCAAAATATTAAGAGAGAGACAGAGAAAAGATGCTGTATCAATTGCATTTAAATTCCAATAAAATTGTTATAGCAGTATACATAAATGTTTTTTGTGTTATGAACCAAGTGGGTTGTGATAATTTTATAAAGAATTTAATTTGGAGTTACGCACATCAATTTCCTACCAGAAATATCAATCTAGGGAATAATGTTTTCTTTATTGCTCTTGTCAAAGAGCACTCGACTCTCCCTAGCAGTCTGTCTAAGGGCCCTGACAGCTGTTCAGGAAATAAAATCTATTGTCATTAGTAGAGAATCACCAACTCAATCCACAGTCTGAGTATCATCAGAATTAATCATGACATTCCCATATTGGGTGTCATTTGTAATCTGTTTTGGTCAGCTCACAGTAAGAATATTTCAGCATTGTAAAGCAGCTAACTTTGGCATACATGGTCAGACTAGTGATGTACAGAATGGATGTCTCTTGAATAAATGATGTGGTACTGCGATTTGTGTTTTTGCTTATTATCTCTGGTTAAATCTGAAAGATTATTCCCTTTATTACTCTCTATGGAATTCCTCCCTTTGATCTTGAATTCGTCTCACAGTATAGACTTGTTTTGAAGAAGTTGCGTTGCTAATTCTGACAAATTTTCACAGATGATAGTGGCCTAAACTGCATTCTCCAAATACTTGTTTAGTTAAGGGTAAAGATGAAATGTAGGCTACCTCAGAAAACCCTTCTTACTTTAATTAATGGTGGGTGGCTGTATGACACTTCTAAAACCACAAACTTTTTTGACAGTGTTTTATGACATGAAAGCTAAGCTAGCTTTCAATCCTCTTCAGAGAGACTTTGAAAGCTCCAGACACTTGCACCCCATCCTATTTTCCCCCACAGGCATAGGGGAAGTAGGGAGGCAAGTTTTTTGACAAAGAAAAGAAAAGAGGTGGCTGAGGTACAGTTTTATTATGCCATATATAACCACACAGCGCCATCAGTAAGGCTCAAGTACCCCTTCGTCGATATTTTATTTTATTTTATTTTAAAAGGCAGTTTTATCCAAATAGACTTACAGTTTATTCATGACATGCTTTTTTTCATGGATTACCTGGGAATCAAACTTTTTTTCTTAAAATGTTTGTTATTATAGTTATTTTAAATTTTTTAATGTATATATATATATATATAGGATTTGTTATGTCCCGTGTGGTTTTATGCAGAAAACTTCTTGAGATTGGTGATAAAATTGGTGCTTCGTATTTTAGAACAATTTCCGCATTTTATTTTCTTTCCTCAATGGAAATTAAAAAGTTATTTATGTAAGACAGGATGCTCTGAGTCATAATGTTATTTTAGTCTTTTGACAGCACTTATTTTTAAGTCATAATTTCTGATTTATGAGTCTACCAAAGCAAAATAAAAATCTTTCTAAGTACCCCCTGGGGTAAGTGTACCACAGTTTTAGATCAAGGGATGCTGATTGAAATAATGTTATGATTCTGAGCCTCCTGTCTTGTGCCAAACTTATGGTTTGGGTGTCATGCCATTGGAGTTCTGAGCAACATCTGAGCTTGTTCTTCTGTCACATTAATGAGGTGAAGATATAGATGTTAGGAAAAATTGATGCCCTACCTGGGTGCGTGCATTAACGAGACTCTACTAATGAATGGGAGGACACTAAAAGGCATCCTCTTTCCGTCCATGCATCAACTCCATGACAGACATGAAAGGTAAATGTCTCTCTTTTTCTTTTCTGCTTATTGACTGATACCACCTCCTCCTTCGCCATCGGGGTTATTCTTAGTGGCCGCTTTGACTTCCCGTCTTGCTCTGTCAAAGCAAAACGCTAAATCCAAGTCCATTAGCTTTGGGGAAAAAAATTACATTACCACTTAGACTGACTGTACAGAGCGTGCCAGGATTTTCTGCCATCCTGCTGGTTCTCCATTTCCGACAAGAGGAAGGTATTAAATTACTTTCAAAAGGAGCAGAAATTAAACCAGAAATTCAAGTTCATGTCTTCGAGACACGTCTGACTGTTGCGGGCTCCTCTGCTTTGATCAAGTCTAAAGTTGGCCTAGCTAATCACTGATCAGTGGCTAATCATTGATTATAAATGGTTAGAGAGGAGGGTATTTCCCCTGAGGGTGCAGCCACTTGGCCTCCGACTGTGGAAAAAAGAGCCACCATTAGTGTTATTAGAGGTTTAGATTTAATTCCAGCCCATTCTTCATTAAGGCAATTGATTGAGGGAAAGATTGATGCATGGAGCATGCTGGTCCTTTTGCCAGAATCACGCCGGCTCCATAGGATGTAATTTCGTTCAACTCCATTCTCTTGCTGCAGTGCTCGATGCAGGAGACGCTTTTAGTCACCAACCCTTGGGTTAAATGGACACTGCTAGCATACTGACGAGAAGAGGAAGGAACCAGATATAGACATGGACAGGAAGAACTGTTTTACTTTTCAGTCTCCACAGCTTTTGCTGAGTTATGAGCCACCTCTCCCAGCGCGCCACAGCCCAGATCACCAAAACACCGTTAGTCGAGTGTAGTTCGCCGCGGTGTCAAACTTTTATAGATGACCTGCTCATGTTGAGCAGACAGATTGCGTCTATGTGTTCAATTCCAGTCATTATTTAGTGCTGTCGAATTGCGCTAAATGGTGTAGACCGCATACCTCATACGCCTCCTGATCAAGCAGCATGTTTCTCTATTCTATGATCTCCAGTTTTATATCTCACCAATTCGTGTCCCCGTGCAGTCACGTATGTTTGTTCACTGAGCTGATTAGCCTGCTTACCATTCCCCATTCTATCGGGTGGTCGCGACAGTTGTTTAAATGAGGATTGTATTGGTGCCATAACACATGGGTATGGCACACAAGCTCACAGGTTCACCAGTGGAGATTTACAGAGTTGACTTAAATGGAACAATTTTTTAACGAATGCCTGCTCGGATTGTATTCTAGTATACAATAGCCAACCTTTTGTCCTTATGTTTCTAAGCTAACAGCTCGAATTGTAAAACTATTTTTCACAAATGGGACCGGGGTGCTCTGATGTCCAGCCTGCACATTTACGAGTGCTGCTAGAAGGCTGTGTGCATGAGGGGCAGCTTATGCCCCTGAGTGGTGTAGAGCTTCAGGCCAAAGGTGTTTGAGGCCCCAGCGTGAGCACTCTTCAATGAAAACAAGCCACACACACATCGTTGGCCCTACACAGACATAGGGGACTAGCTCAGCCTGGGTGTCAACGACTGGAGGATGTCAAAGGCTGAAATCAATCAGATTCAAACTGTTTCCCCTGGATCTCCGATATGGAATCTAACCGTTGTTTACTACTTGCATTAAGATAAATGTTCACTTATTCATTTTTGTCACTTTATTAAATACAATATAATTGTTACATGTGTGTGTAGTTCGTTGTAGTGACTTTTGCTTTGCCAACTAGGGAGGTGCAATCAGAGTAAGTCACGCTTATACAATGATAACAGTCACCAACACGATATGAAATACCCGGGACTAATCGAAAACGCACTGTAAATGTGTCATCTAAATGCAAGTGATCAGTGCGGGCGTTGCTTAGTCAGCAGTTACCATTTATGACTCCGGAAAGAAAACTCCTTTACTACCTTGAAAAATCAAATAAGGTGACAGATCCACATTATAATGAATGAGTATTGATTATCATCAACTGCAATCAGTTCATGTATATAAGTATACTAAATGCGACATGAGACATACCCCAATTCATACACCCAACGGACCAATATACCAATAACTCTCCCCACGTCCCCTTTAGCTCTGGATACTGGCCACACTTGTTACCTATTTCTTTTCCAGTTGTATTTCGTTGTGCTCCGATTCCTGGAGGTCTCATTTGCGCCACCTTCTTTTGCCAGGTGCGAAGTGCTTTGTGTACCGTTTATCTTCCACACTGTCTGAGGATACGTAACCACCATCTTTTGCGATATGGCGTGATATGGATATATTTAGGATTACCTCAGCGTCTCTATTGTACGCCCTTGACACTGCGATCCATATCGCCTGTTAGTGATGTCTCGATACTCCTCCCGTACACACAAAGCGGTCTTCACCTTATAATAATTGCTTATTTTATACACCGACTGTGCGGCCCCCTGGATGACGGTGCAGAAGATCACTTAGCCTTGGAACACCCCTCGCGGCACGAACATCTACCTTGAGGTGTATACAGTTATGTTAGAGCCGAGAGCATAACTTGTTGCACTCCCATACTGATCTAGGACTGTCTACTCCGTCCGCAATTGTGGCTGGAGACTACAAACACACATCAGTACACTGTCGTCGATTCATCTTGTAGTGGGCACGCACATGCCCATGCTATCGTGCCCTGTACATCTGTTTGCTTTCCTTTGTATGTGTATGAAGCACAATATTGATTACATTTAGTCGGCCCTAGCTCATTTTCTCTTTCGTTCTCACAGTACACTGGATCATGCGCGCTCATGCACCTGTGCGTGTATAACGTAGCCTCGAATCACGATAAAGCGTAGACTTTCTGCATGACTTTTTGTGATTCTTGGATACTGTAATCAGATTGCACCGTGCCGGCAGCGACTAGCACATTGACCCGCATGTTTGTTCGCTGATGCTATCCCCTGGCTGGCATTCGCTCTCTGTGTAGTCAGACTCACCGAGCTCGTATACCCCACTGCTTGAGGATTCTCACCTACACAGGTGACTGAGCCTTTCTCCAGCCCCCACCACCGTGGCTGTACTGTTTGTACCTTCCTATAACACCCATATGCCCACGGCCGTGACGGACCCTCCTAGAACTTTTGGTGATCATCGTGTTTGATGTCAGTCTCCTCCTTCACAGGTCATGTTAAGAGACCGTGTCTCTGCGAACAAGGAGTGACGTGATATACTAGTTTGCAAGCGCGCAGCACAGTTATTCTAGTCTCATGCGTCCTTCCTCATTTTTTTTCGATCTACTCGAACCCTTCACCCCCGCCCAAAGGGAGCTGATTTTTCTGCCCCACTATCCCCCACTTTGATTGTGCCACAATTCTGGCCACTTCCTCCCCACCTTCCTTGCTGTGATTGGCTGTTTTCATCAGAGCGTGGGAACACAGTGTGTCCCACCCTTCTTTCCTCCTGTGGAACTTATTTGCATAGTCCAAACACAAACTTAGAAAAGTGCCACTAAAGTTTTACTAGTGCATTTCTCACTTTCCAAACCACAACCAAAATACCTTGTTACGAACACAATAAGTTCAAACATGACGGAAAAAGATCTTGCATACAATCATTTGTCCATTAACAGCTGAGTTTAAGATGTTGCACTACACATCGCTGTCACTGAGAATACTTACTTCTCTGAATAAGTATAAGATGTGTGTCTTGTAGTTTGCATCAGTTTTAAGGTTTAAAAACAATTATATTTATAGTTATGAATAAAAATACATAGGAAACTCAGTACAAATCTGCAGTAATTAAATTATTATAGTAACAAGCCCATATTTGTATGGACTTATTCTTCCACATATAAGAAACTAATTGAATAACTGTAATAACATACTCAATTAAAATATTAAAAGATAAAAAAAATATTAAATTAAACATTTCATTAAATTAATTACAATTAAAACTTGTATATATTGGTAGTGAATCGATTTAAATGAAACATAAAATATGAAACACTTCTTTAATGCAAATATGCAAGTTTAATGCAGTGTTCATAGCACTGCAATATGTTCTCAAATGCAGCAGTGCATCAGACACTTTTTCATGTACAGTGGTGTGAAAAAGTGTTGGCCCCCTTCTGTTTTTTTTTATTTTTTGCATATTTGTCACACTTTAATGTTTCAGATCATCAAACTAATTAAAATATTAGTAAAAGATAACACAAGTGAACACAACATGCAGTTTTTAAATGAAGGTTTTTATTATTAAGGGAAAACAAAATCCAAAACTACATGGCCCTGTGTGAAAAAGTGTTTGCCTCCTAAACCTACTAACTGGTTGGGCCACCCTTAGCAGCAACCACTGCAATCAAGCGTTTGCGATAACTAGCAATGAGTCTTTCACATCACTGTGGATTCATTTTGGCCCACTCTTTTTTGCAGAATTGTATTAATTCAGCCACATTGGAGGATTTTCGAGCATGAACCGCCTTTTTAAGGTCATGCACAGCATCTCAATAGGATTCAGGTCAGGACATTGACTAGGCCACTCCAAAGTCTTCATTGTGTTTTTCTTCAGCCATTCAGAGGTGAACTTGCTGGTGTGTTTTGGATCATTGTCCTGCTACAGAACCAAGTTCGCTTCAGCTTGAGGTCACAAACAGATTCTCCTTCAGGATTTTTTGGTAAAAAGCAGAATTCATGGTTCCATTTATCAAACAAGTCTTCCAGGTCCTGAAGCAGCAAAAAAGCCCCAGACCATCACACTACCACCAACATATTTTACTGTTGGTATGATGTTTCTTTTCTGATTAATGCAGTGGATACTCTTTACGGCAAGCACGTAATGGGACCATCACCACTTACAAATAAAAACGAGCTTTCTTTCCACAAGTATTTTGGGGCTTTATCATGCACATGTTTTTCTGGCAATAATTGAGGACGCAGCCTTTATGTTCTTTTGAGCAGTAGAGCTGTTTTGTCTTGGACCTCTGCCATCGCAGACCATTTTGCCCAGTTCTCTTTCTTTATGGTGTTATACCTTTCCCTTTTTTGAACAAGACCCTTATACTTGAGGCACCCAGTGAGGCGATGCAAGTCCCTTGGCATGTAGGATTGGTGGGGTCTTGTCGTGACCGTTGGAAGTCAGCTGCCTATGCCCTCTGGTTCCGGTAAGTTTGCCGCTCGGCCCGGCCGGCCACTCCGGGAAAGTTCTCCACGTTACATGTGGCAATAATGGCTCGATCGTGGTCTTCTGCCGGGCATCCTCATTAATCTTAGATTAATGGCTTTTACAACCTTTCCAGACTGACCGATCTCATACTTATGTACATGTTTGGTTCCCGAATCTTGGGGATCCTCGGCATGTATTATGTCTAGCTTGATTGTATCTTTTGGTTCTACTTCACTTTATCAGGCAGTGTCCCTATAAGAGATTTCTTGATGCGAACAGGTGTGGCAGTAATCAGGCCTGGGTGTGGCTTGAGAAATTGAACTCAGGTGTGATAAACCACAGTTTTAACCGGGGGGCAAACACTTCTTCACACAGGACCATGTAGTAGATTTTGTTTTCCCTTAATAATAAAAACCTTCATTTAAAAACTGCACGTTGTGTTCACTTGTGTTATCTTTGACTCTCAATATTTAAATTTGTTCGCCGTTATGATCGTGATTTATACAATTAGAAACGTGTGTACTAATACATCAAAAAAAATAAGAAATCAGTGACGGGGCCCAACCACTTTGTCAAACAACTGTATAGCTTTATTATTATACGTTATCAATGTGTTTTATGGTAAGGTGTGAAAGTGGTGTTCCGTATTTTTTTTAATATGAACGTACATAGTGCCCATGCCTCCAGGAGACACGTGTTATCGTTCTCCTACCAAACCGCAGAGACATGACAGTAAAGTCGGATGAGACTTGACTATGAATTGAATTGGTCTTTGTCATTTTCCAATCAGTCGCTCGTTGTTCTCGTCATGGTCACTCGTCATAGTCTTTCCTCCATTCATGGGATTTTGTTTTAAGTTAGGAAAGCCATCTTTTATCATCCCATCTTTTGCAGCTCTGCTTCGCCCGCCTTGCACCCCCGCCGGTTGTGTTCCCACCTCCATCCTCATACGTGTCTTATGATCAAAAGACGACCTATAGTTCTGCGAATGGCTTATTCACCTGGTATCACCCATAACTCAGATCATGGTCTGCTTCCCGCTCGAGCCCAGACTCAAACCCTCTAAGATCCCATGAGATGAGCACCCTATTGCCCCCTGGCAGTTTGCACATACTGCCTCTTGCCTGTCCTCCCTTAGACAACCTGCCTCCGAAATGATACTGTGGCTTTACTATACTATAGACCTATGCAGCCTCAGACACTTGGCAATCCGGTTCTGGCGGAAGATTTGTGGGGAATGAATCAGGGCGTCACCCTAATTCTCGATTGGCCCCTTCGGCCATCATGTGCAGGGATGACGCTTCTGCTTCCGTCTCAAGTTCTGTGTGAAACTTGGAATTTATTCACCTCTGGTTCTGCTCCTGTCTGGGATCTTGTGGCGTCTGTCCCTTATCTGGCCAGAGCTGCTTTTTCTTAGACTACTTCTTCTAGTTGTGGCATTTTCTGACTGTTGTAGTGCTGCCCCTTGGGCCTTTCAAGTGTGGTGGCCCCGCTTGGTTTAATGCAAGCGTCCACTCACAAACCTTATTTATCAGCCGACTTTCTCCGACGTAGTGCCGCCCCAGATGCTGTCGGTGGGTCCAGTCGGGCAGGGAAATGGCTTTTCATTGGGAACATTGCTGTATGCTACAACAGTGATGAAATTTTGAAGTATATCACTGTATTACTAGACGGCCTTGCATCCTTTTAGCTACTTAACCATTTAGTAGTGTAACCTGTTTATGTTACTGTGTTTTGAGCCCGGTTTACTTTGTTTGATAGTCCTGCCCTTACCACAGTAAACCTGCAATCTCCTCCTTCGGAATAATTGCTAAACCCTTCTATCTGAATCTGATGGCTGCACGTCGCTAGGCTTATCCTCCGCTGTTAGCGAACAATTCACTACTGTGTAATCTTGTCATAAATCAATTGTATAGCAAATTGTTGCATCTAAATGATCCATAATTGAACTCATTTTATCCCCAGAACAGGTTTTATGTTTTTTACAATCCAAAAAGTCTGGGGTCAGTAATTTGTTTTTGACATAACTACTTCATTCAGCAAGGGACACACTGAATTTGATTCAAAAGTGTACAGTAAAGATTGTTGTATGCCAATTTAATGTTACAAGACTTCTAATTTCCAAACACAATGTGTTCTGTTATTTTTGCATCTTTCTATTCTTTTAATTGAATCCTGAAAAAAAACATAAGTCAGTTGCCTACATAAAAATCTCCGCTGCACAACCTGTTTCCAGTCATTGATAAGAATAAGAAACTTGTTCTTAAGCAGGATTTCTGCCGGAAATGTTGTGAAGATTGGACAGTTTAAGTACGGCGGCCCCGAAAATTCAGCTTTGTTTTATCACAGAAATAAATTGCATTTAAACATATATTAATTCATATAAAGCATTTTTTTTTTATGTTTTCACAATTTTAATAATAGTTTTGGACACAATATATTATCATAACGCATTTTGAAGCAGTGTTACAATTGACACATACAATTGTCTGATTGTTTTTGTAACTGATACAGGTCTCCTAATGAAACAATTGTACTTCGAACCTTTAACCCTTATTATAGTTTCACCCAAACATTTAAAGGTCCACATATTCTTTTCTCTTTTGTCTTATGAACCCATTTAATTGTTTCTCTATGAACAAACAAAACGACTTATCTACTTTGTTCGTTTTGGGACGAACAAATTAAAACAGTCATTACAGTTTGGGATCAAAACTGAGGTGATTTCAATGATTGACGCAGCCATTTATGGGTGATAACTTTATCCTTTAATTTACACTGAAACCAAAAAAAAGATATATATTATATTTTTGTTCAATGTATATTTGTTTTTTATACATGCGTAGAAAACTTTTCACGTGAAGAAATCGATGATCAGAAAATGACGGACTTTATAGCAATCATGGGGATAAACCCGACTTGGACAGTTTGGAGTAAAAAAGAAAAAACATTTTGTTTCAGTGTAGGTTTCATTCCCAAGGTTGCATACTATTGTTAGGTTTTTTGTTGTTTACTTGCATGTTTCTTTTAATAATAGCAGGATGTTTCATATTACGTAATAGCCCGGGAAATCTACAGATGCATGTGCTTAAAACTCTATTGAGTGGGACATATTTGCCTATACATTCGGGCAATTAAGCTGTGACGGCAAGCACACTATGATAGTTGAGGCCATTTTAAAGTAAGATGCTTCTAATGGACGGTTAGAGAGGGAAATGATGAGGCATCTTGTTCTTTTTACTTGATTAATTGATGTCTTTGTCTTATTTCTTAGCAATTCATCACATTCAGGTTCATGTTTTGCACCGTCAGTGTATTTAAGGATTTCTTTTCGGCAACCAGACATGTCTGACCTGAGCTCGTTGATATTAATTATTAACCTTCTTGCCCATATTGAAGGTTGATGGATAATTGCGATATATTAATACTTAAGATCTCATATTCCCACTAGTCTTGGCAATATGACTCAGACTGTTGACTATTGATGACTATATCCTGGTAACCACAGCTCGCGTTTATTTGTATCACACAATTCAGCTCATCAGACGTAATAATTTTGAAAAACCGTGTTTAGTTCCCATTTTTGTACAGTATTTGTCCGCTGTTTGTTTCTTCAGCTGTTATGCAATGGAGAGAAAAAGACAACTTAAAAAAAAGAAACATGAAAAACGGAGATGAACAATAAACAATGCCTTCTCCAGTGTGTCGTTAATATGGGAGATTTTTTGAATAGAGTAATTAAAAAGAGGATATTTTTAGTCAGTAGTCATCATTCAGATACAGTCTAACTAATTTACTGGTTCAGCACTTTGCATTTGTAACAATTTTGATAAATTGGCATGCAAACAAAAGAAACAATTACATGGATTTGAGCTGTAATTATAGACGTAAAAAGGGCCACAGCACACCACTGTGCTAGTCTCAAATACAGCCGTTTCATCCGGATAAGAAATCATTTTTTATCCCCGTTTCTTAAATAGTCAATAAAATTGGGGAAATGCTCGTTTCTTGTCATTCCCTCAATCATTTTTATGGTCTTTTTTCATCAAAGATATTGCCAATTTTATATGAGGTGATTCTTAAGCACTTTTTCCGGGAGGCAGTCTGCCATCAGGGAGGTTATTCCTTTACTCAGTAAATTATTTCTGCTTTGAGATGAATTATTGACTTTCTTATCTGGCACTTTCCCGCATTCAACAGTATTTAAAACATTAGTCCAAAAAACAAAGTGTCACTCAAGTTCAGTTGCTTACTAGAGCCAAGAACACAGACTGTGATCACAACATACAACTTTTTTATACCAAGATCAGATCAACTTCATGAGTGGATCAACTCCCAATATGTGTGTGCTTTACACTGAAGACCAACTGGCGACTTAAGCCCAATAGGAACTATAATTTCATTCTAGATTTTCCATTTTGCTCCCTATATTATTGTGAGTTTTTCATCCTTGTAGCCCCCCAAATAATGGTCTCAATTAATATGCCATGCTGTCCGCTACTGAGAGACCTCACAAAATATCTTATCTGTCAGATATATTTTTGCAGGACAGTCATCTGTAAAAATTTTTATTAAAACCAAATGCATTTTAGTTCAAAAAACATTGTCGAAATTTTTAGTTCACACTCATTGTACATATATTAATGTGACCTCAGTGATCCTGATATTGAAAACTTTTGGGGTTAACTCCATATTCTCAAATTGTCCTCCAATTGTCAATAGTCTATGGCCTAAACCTGTGCATGCCGGAATCCGCAAAGTGAAAATAAGCATCAAGCAACATCCCCACTTTACTGTCAAACTGAGTGATCGTGGTTAAGTTTGTTTATAGAGGATTTCTGCGGGCGGCCAGGTGGACCTGGTCCATATCAATGTATTGCCCAGCCTGAGTTTACCGGGGACAGGTCATCCTGACCAGCCTGCTTCATGGCGCCAGTTCCTTGTGAAACACTTGAGTAACATCACAGTCTGGGAAGAATTCTTTTTGAGGAGAAATTATTGTGGTTGTTCCCTTCACCCGCTGTCAAGGCGAGAGGCCCTTTCCGGAGAGCAACTATTAGTCTCTCCTCAATTAATACCCCCCAGCCTTTTTCGCGGCCAATTGTGTCCCAGTGCTTCAGTGGCCCTTCCGATTACACTGACACACAGCCCCTGAGCTACACACGTCTGACATATAACATTTATAATGTATAATGAAGTCCCCTCCGATTAGCTGTCAGCCCGCTCCACGGCCTTAATCAATTGTCCATAAATCCCACACACACTTCTGGACTATTGGTATATGCAAAGAGATTTTAGATGCTGTAAAAAAGATTTTTGCCATCAATAAGTCTGTCATTGGGACAGTTTTCCACAGATTGTTCGATATTATGTGTTTTTCACAGTTCGTAACATCGTACAAATTCTAGCAAAAATTTTATAATTCCCTTTTTTTTTTTTTACTTTGAACATGTTATTTAAGACTTCTTACTTAGTGATATCTACCTTGGATAAAGGCGATCTAGATCACCAAAAATTATGTCATTAATTACTCACCCTCGTGTCATTCCAAACCTGTAAGACCTTCGTTCATGTTTGGAACACAAATTAAGATATTTTTGAGGAAATCTGAGAGCTTTCTGATTGTAATCAATCTCTCAGTCAGAAATGTAATCAATCTCTCAGTATTTATTTCCTTGTTTGGTATTTAATCGTTTACTATCTACAATTTTATTGATTGATTGATTGATTGATTTAGCTATTGTGGCAAATGTGAAAGCAAAAATTATTTGTTGTAGTTCTTATTCACCACTATAGAAGTTTAGCCAACTATGACAACTTCTGTCCAATAGACCCTTTTCCCAATCCCGGGGCTTTTCAGAAGCGGAAGCATCTCAAGAGGCAGATGTGATTGGGGGAAAGTATTTCTAATGAGTTATCAGGTGACTGCATGGTTAATTATTTTGGTTCAGTCTATCTGAAGGGTTTATGACTACCACATTCTAGTCATTCGGCAGCAGATGTCTAACAAAGTTATTTTGAAAAACGGATTGTGTGTAATCTTTAGAATCAATATAAAGATTATATCCAGCCATTTTCCTGGAAATGTATTAGATATACAGACATAATCTTATAAAATGTGCCCATGTAACTGTAGGTTCATATGGAAAGATTGTTGTTCTTGTCCTGGGGTGAGCGCTGAGATAGTATTCCCAGTTATGTCTTCCCTGCACATCTGCTTTTGGGCACTGCACCAACTTCAAATTAGGAAACACAAAGTGGGATTGATAGGACAGCTGTCAGACAGGGCCAGCCAGAAAAACTCATCACTGGCCCAGAGCCTCTGTGCTCTTTGATTGGCTCCTCAACTGGAAACATGGCTTCATCCAGCCAAACAAATGGCCCATGAGGAACAGGAGGAGAGTGCTGGCAGGACTGCTGGTAATGTTGAGGGAAAACATCTTGAGTCTTGTCCTGCGTGCTTTTCCATCATTTTAAATCTGATGCTAACTTTACTGTTCACCGCAGCTGGATTCTCTACAATGCTTATCACTGTCAGAAATATTTGACATCGAAATAATAGGAAAAAGCTATTTTTTAGGTATTTTTTTTTAGCACAAAAAAATGCATTGTGGAAGTTTTATATAATGGATAAATATGTTTTAGCTAGCATTCCGATATCCTCCAGTCCTCATTTAAATATCTGAAGATTATTTCTACATTCAGATTTGGGTTTAGCATTGTAGTTTAATTTCTGCATTCAGTCTTAATCACACAGCACTATGCACAGGCTTTATGTGTGAACTATAAATAATATACAGTTTCCCTGCAATACAAGTCTGCTGGATGGCAGCATAATGATTACTCTCTGAAAAGAAGAATCTCTTGCTCTTTCCTTTTTTTTAAGGAATGGAAATTAATGTGAAATAATTTTGTTTTCTGTGACCAGCTTTAGGAATATAAATAAATGTAACTAAATCATTACCTATTATAGGATATTGTTTTTGCTTTTTGCATTTGTATTTGTGTTATCCATTTTTTTTTTTTGCAAGGCAGGAACCACCACATCTTTTCATTTGAATCCAACACCTTCTTTAGAAGACATGCAGTGGTTCTTTCTTGTTCTCAGGTTGTCACTTCATGAGAGCAAACACAGCACATGAGTTGGAAGGCCAGACATGCAGACAACTGTGTTAATTAAAATGTTCATAGGAGGTTCGCCATCCAAGAGGAGATGCCATTCAGGCTACAATGAAATGAGCATGAGTTCAGTAAGTATTATTTCTGTGCCTTTCATTTCTCTGCTGTTCAGCTTGAGTCTTTTCTAAAACATCTGCTGGCATATAGGGGAGAACGGGGCTAGTTGTCACACTTTTTATTCCAGTGAATTCTTCGCAGTGTGGGTTTATTTTCTGTGTAAGTTAGTTCCCTTTCAGTCGGTCACTCTCTACATCACGTCGGTGATGACCGACGAATTGGGATCTCGCCAGAGAAACAATCCACTTCGAGTGTAACTAAATGAGCCAATGGACGGATTTCGCATCTGGCTGCCACACCCTGCAGCGCAGGTATAAGAGGCAGCAGGTGACACATCCCCCCCCTGCATTAATTATCCTTTCGCTTCAGAAGTCCGACGTGTAGGGTATCACTATGCTCTCTAACTTGGGTTCGCGAGCAAGCAAGCGAAAGGTGGCGTGGGGGTCACGGTCCACGCAGAAAAAAAGAGACATCCTCGTGCAGACAGCCACACCAAGAGTGTGTGGTGGCCAGATCCACTTGACATGCTAACGAGCATATATTTAGAAGAGTCTTAAACCCGTGCATTTCTGAGGTGCGGACAACATCGCAAAGAAAAATCGGGGACGCTGTCTCACGTGTCTGGGCATTGATTCGTGCGAGCATAGGTTCATGATAGTTGCATGAAAGACTCCGTTACGACAAACGTGGCGGGGTCCCTCTGCCATGATCCAGTGTTTGTCCCGGCAATCGGGGTGGCGCTGCATCCGGTGGAGTCAGAGGTGATATGAGGATCACAGTGACGGCTTCCCCAGAGGGAGTTCGTCACTCCTCAAGCACTCCGCAGCCGGTGGAGCGGCCAGAGGGGCGCGCTGGCCTCTCTACAGGATGGAGGGAGCCGACCGTTTCCTTCAGTTCGCCCCCTCGAGACCAGATATCGATCGCTGCATAGGAGGGCGAGCTCTCTCTCTCCAGGGATGACGGCCTGCTGCGTTGCCCACTCGTTTCAAGCGCCACCCTCCGGGGACATTTCCGAGGTGCATGAGGAGCTCACAAGATCATGGAAGGCACCTTTTACTGGCCGAAACAAGTCTTGTAGCTCCTCCGCTCTCACCACCCTCAATGGTGGGGCCGCTTTGGGGTGCGCGGGCATTCCCTCGTTGGAGCGGTCTGTGGCCATGCAACTGTGTCCAACAGCCGCTACCACTCTGCGGGGTGACCCGTGTCTCCCCTCACGGCCTTTCTGTTCGCTTCTTTTTTGTTTTGTGTAGGTATTCGTTAGGCTTAAACTGGCAGGCGTACAGGCTGGGGGAGTGCTTTGCCTCCACGCCATGGAAGTACTGCAGGTCCATCAGGACAACAAGCCCTGAGAGACCTGCACAAGAAAGTGCAGGAGGCACTGCGATGGGCGGACATGGAGATCGGAGGAGGGAAGGTTAGTGGGAAGGATGGTGACCGCACCACTCCCTCCACCGGAGGAGGGCCGGGTGGGGAATTTTTTTGTTTCATTTTGTTTTTGTTCCAAAACCTAAGCAGTAAAAGAGCAGATTCCTCAGTCAGATACGGCCTTAATTTCTCCCCGGGTCTCAAGAGGAGGAGAGTTGTGAACTGTGCATCACAGGGTCACTTCCCTCCTCCTCTTTCGCCAGCGGTCAGCAGTGGGTTGCCCAAGAGCACCCTTCCTGCCCATTCGTGGAACCAGGTAAGAGCTGTAGCATTCGAGTCCCGCTTCATGTTGTCACACGCCGGGCTGTCATAAGCCTCAAGCCGGGACCCTGTGTTTTCTCCAGCACAGGGAGGAATCAGGTGAGTGTTACACTTCACACCCAGACTCCGCCCTCTGCCGTCACAGGCAAGGCTGTCACAAGCCTCGGGCCCCTGTGTCCCTGTGTTCCACCACGCTGTCCCACCGTGGGTACGTCGGTGGCTCCGTTGGTTCCTCTGGCACGGTCTCTCGGAGCCTGGTTAGTGCTCCCCAGTCTGTCTCGGTGGCTCCTGCGGACCATCAGACTCAGCTACGCGATTCAATTAGCCCGGCGCCCTCCCAAGTTCAGGGGCATGCGGTTCACTTCAGTCAAGGCTGTCGATGCCACTGTTTTGCGTGCGGAAATCGCAGTCCTGCTGGCGAAGAACGCGATAGAGCCGGTCCCTCCAGCCGATATGAGGTCGGGGTTTTACAACCCTTACTTTATTGTGCCCAAGAAAAGCGGTGGGTTATGACCGATTTTGGATCTCCGAGTTTTGAACCGTGTGCTTCACAAGCTGCCATTCAAGATGTTGACACAGAAACGCATTTTCGAGTGCATCCGTCCCCAAGATTGATTTGCAGCGATGTAGAACTGAAGGGAGACGTCACAATTCAGTCGCGATCATACTGTGGTACAGCCCATTCCTGCGTTCACGTTCTGGGGTAGGCGAATATCATTACAAGTGTCCTGGCCCTTCAGGTGTCCCTGTCGCCTCCATCTTCCCAAAGTCGTGGAGGCAGCCCTGTTCAATTTGAGAAAATGGAGGGGTGCGGCATCCTCAACCCCTCTGATGACTGAACCGAAGCAGAGGGGGGCGTGGCGAAGACGGTACTAACGGTTCAGATACACAGGCCTGCGCAGAAACCTTCCGCCCGTGGTCAGATCTCGTTTCCTTCGGCACTGAACAGGTATAGGAACAGCATGCTGTGGTATTCAAGGATGCTTCGGACAACGGCTGGGGGGCAGTACAACGGGACACGCCAGTGTTCAATGCATATCAAATGCGCGAGTTGTGGCCGTATGCCTTGGGCTGAGCCAACAGAGGGCCTTCAGGGAAGGGAAGTCTGGTTCCCGGATATGCTCCTCGCGACAAAGCCTCTCCTTGGCCGATTCCTCTGAGAAAGGATCTGCTTTCTCAGAGACGGGGCACCCTCTGGCAACCGCGTCCAGACCTGTGGAAACTCCATATGTGGTCCCTGGATGGAAGGCAGGACGGTTTAGATGAACCTCCCAGGACAGTGGTAGCTATCACTATCGCTTCAGCACGTGCTGTCAATGAGAGGCACTATCGCTCAAGTGGACATGTTGGCGAATGGTGTTCCTCCCACACAATCGAAGTGCTCCCGGTCGAGGCAGTGCTTCCGTTTTGCACTCAAGGGTTTGGAGTGTAGGCTGTTCCCCTCATCTTAAGGGTGTTCGTTGAGTGTCCTATTTCTGAGGAAGGTCGGTGGCGGAAGCCCACCGACCATCTGCGTCATCAGGTTTCTTAGGGGGGCACAGGAGGGTAATCTCCTGGGCTCCCTCCCTAGCCTCTTGGGATTGGGATTCGGTGACAAAGAGGCCTACAAGGATACCCCCTGTTGAGCCTTTGCAGCAGAGAGTTTTAACGTTCTTCTAATGAAACACCAACTCTGACTGCATGGCTTCGATCAAGGGGTTGGGGGACATGCATGGCATTTACTCGGCGACGAATCGTCGCCATTGAGTTTGAGGCTGGCCTGATTCCAGTGCAAACACTAGACCCCCGGCCCGGCTTACATGACCCAACGTTCTTAAAACCCCTATCAGGGACCAGGAGTGAACCTGCCAAGCACTGCCCTGGAGGATGTCAGACCCAGCCCTACGCTTTACTCTTCTGTACGCGTACCCTGTGACAGTAGTGAATAGCAACTCAGAGCGTTTTGGACCTCAGTAACAGCTCTATTGTCATGTTAACGGATGGACAGCAGAAAGGGGCACAGGCTGTAGTCCTCCAAGCAGCGGATGGCCATGGAACGATGGCTTGCCTCACCTTGGCCTGTGAATACAGGTGTGCCCTGCCGCTTAGGATGGTGCTCACTGCACTAGGGGTGTCGCCTAATCCTGGGTGTGGCTCGTGGATGCCTCGACTAAGACAGACCATCTGTAGAGTGCGGGAAACTGGGCGACTTTTAACACGTTCGCTAGGTTCTCTAGCCTGCATGTCGTAAACATGGTTTTCAGCTACTGTGTTCACCTAACGAGTAGTGGGCACTGAGAGGACCGGTTCAGAGGTAGGGCTTGGACGGGGTCTGGACGCCTAGAAAGTTATCAGAGAAGTCCCTGACTGGGGCAAGACCCGGTCGCCAGTCCTCAAGACTCATGCAAGCCAGACGTGGCGGAGCGTCCGAACGCCAGGGAACAAGCTTTCAGCCAAGTGAATCCTGATCTGGTGTGAGGTTAGCGTGCCCTATGAGGACCCAGTGGGGATCCCATATGGTGTATCACAGTTACAGTTACTAGACCCATGTTTCTAAATGCTGCCATCTCTAAATGATGCATCCATTAGCCATCTCAGAGACTTCTATGTGCAGTAGGGCCCCTCGGGTTTACTCCACGTGAGTAAATGTCACTTAACCCCCTCTAGGGGGAGGTGACTCCGCAGTGTGTCGTCTTCCAAATAGAAGGGCACACTTTCCCAGTGTTATCCAAGTCCTACTGTTGGTTTGTGAGGAACAGCTGTAGTCAACCTTCTCTGTGTAGAGCCCGGTCCTAT
>JADLZN010009644.1:0-165224 GCA_018155175.1 Sinocyclocheilus anophthalmus | reverse complement strand
GTAGTAAAAATATTCTAATGTAGGCTATGCTGTGACTTTCAGCTGTTGACTGTTGATTTCAAATAACATGACGTAGCGTAGCTGTTGTAAATGCAGCACTGCAATATGCTGAATATAAGTTTGAAAGCGAGAAATAAAAATTATTCAAATGTTGTCCAATCAAATGATCTCTACAAATACTGTAGAAAAAACCTACCCTAGTATCACCTGGGGTGTATTCCAGAAAGCGAGGGTAACTTACTGTCACATATACCCTGAACTCTCGGTTGATTAACACAAACCTTGCTTACTCGAGGTATGCTGGTTCCAAAAAACGCGTCCGGGAGTAAGTTCATTCAACTCAGAGTATGTTCCTGGTTAACACACAAGACCGAACAGAGGCGACTACATTGACACGTCACCATGGAACCCGAAAGCTTAAGAAAATTAAGAAAAAGGCGCACCATCATACAGTGGGGAAAAAAGTATTTAGTCAGACACCAATTGTGCAAGTTCTCCCAATTTAAAAAGATGAGAGAGGCCTGTAATTTGCATCATAGGTATACCTCAACTAGGAGAGAAAAAATGAGAAAAAAAAATCAAGAAAATAACATTGTAGAATTTTTAAAGAATTTATTTGCAAATTAAGGTGGAAAATAAGTATTTGGTCAATACAAAATTTCATCTCAATACTTTGTTTTATACCCTTTGTTGGCAATGACAGAGTTCAAACGTTTTCTGTAAGTCTTCACAGGGTTTTCACACACTGTTGCTGGTATTTTGGCTCATTCCTCCATGCAGATCTCCTCTAGAGCAGTTATGTTTTGGGGCTGTCGCTGGGCAACTTGGATTTTCAACTCCCTCCAAAGATTTCTATGGGGTTGAGATCTGGAGACTGGCTAGGCCACTCCAGGACTTGAAATGCTTCTTACGAAGCCACTACTTCATTGCCCGGGCGGTGTGTTTGGGATCATTATCATGTTGGGGGGGGTTTCCCCCTGCTGAAAGACCAGCCACGTTTCATCTTCAATGCCCTTGCTGTTGGAAGGAGGTTTTCACTCAAAATCTTACGATACATGGCCCCATTCATTCTTTTCGTTTACACGGATCAGTCGTCCTGGTCCCTTTGCAGAAAAACAGCCCAAAAGCATGATGTTTCCCCCCCCATGCTTCACAGTAGGTATGGTGTTCTTTGGTTGCAACTCAGCATTCTTTCTCCTCAAACACGGCAAGTTGAGTTTTTTTAAAAATTAATACCAAAAAGTTCCATTTTGGTTTCATCTGACCATATGACATTCTCCCCATCCTCTTCTGGATCATCCAAATGCTCTCTAGCAAACTTCAGACGGGCCTGGACCTGTACTGGCTTAAGCAAGGGGGACACGTCTGGCACTGCAGGATTTTGAGTCCCTGGCGGCGCAGTGTGTTATTTGATGGTAGCCTTTGTTACTTTGGTCACAGCTCTCTGCAGGTCATTCACTAGGTTCCCCCCGTGTGGTTCTGGGATTTTTGCTCACAGATCTTGTGATCAATTTGACCCCATGGGGTGAGATCTTGCGTGGAGCCCGAGATCGAGGGAGATTATCAGTGGTCTTTTATGTCTTCCATTTTCTAATAATTGCTAAAATCTAATAGTTGATTTCTTCACACCAAGCTGCTTACCTATTGCAGATTCAGTCTTCCCAGCCTGTGCAGGTCTACTTTTTGTTTTGTTTCCTTTGACAGCTCTTTGGTCTTGGCCATGGTGGAGTTTTGGAGTGTGACTGTTTGAGGTTGTGGACAGGTGTCTTTTATACTGATAATTAGTTCAAACAGATGCCATTAATACAGTTAACCAGTGGAGGACAGAGGAGCCTCTTAAAGAAGAAGTTACAGGTCTGTGAGATCCAGAAATCTTGCTTGTTTGTAGGTGTCCAAATACTTATTTTACCGAGGAATTACCAATTAATTCTTTAAAAATCCTACATGTGATTTTCTGGATTTTTTTTTCTTGTTTTGTCTCTCATAGTTGAGGTATATTTATGATGAAAATTACAGGCCTCTCTCAATCTTTTTAAGTGGGAGAACTTGCGAAAAAAATCAATTGGTGGCTGACTAAATACTTTTTTGCCCCACTGTATATATATGACTATTATATATTAGTAATTATTCTCTCTAGATATTTATAAATATAAAATTATATATTCTAATATATTCTCTATTTTTTATAGATCAGTGACCATGCTGTTGTTTTTTTCTTATTCTTTTTTCATTTTTCGGACTCACTGTATATCGCCATCTAATTGATGGTTGGCAAATCTTTTTTTTTATGTTTTAATCACTGAGAATAAATTTATATTGGTTTTCTTTAATGCTAATATATAAAAAATATCACGTAGGTAATGGTATTATATAAATCATTACAGAAAATGCAGATCCATGATGTGTGAGATGACGATAAAATATAATAAATATAGGCTATTCGAATAAAATAAACATTACCTTGTTATAAAAGTGTTTTATAATTAATATACATCGATAAATATTATATAATATATATATATATCTATATCTAATATATAGTGAAGTGAAGTGACCTTGTTGCCAGTATCGTTGATCGGGTAACAATATTGAGAGGCCCAGTTTTTCACTCCCCCCACCGACAATTCCTGCCTGACCTGAGACTTGAACCCACAACCTTCAGGTTACAAGTTTCAGGTCACAACCTTCAGGTTAGGCCACGTCTGCCATCATATACTGTATATGATGGCAGTCGTGGCCTAATGGTTAGAGAGTCGGACTTTATATATATATATATTAGTCACTAGTGCTAGGTTTGGGACTGTGTGTATTCTTGTGTTGTAATCAGCCAGTCAACTATTCCCAAAACTGTCCATGAGCAAAGATGGCAGTGACTCACGGCGGTGCATGCACCAGCAAAGAAACTGCCATCGAGAATTAAAATAGCTTTTCTTTCGAATTGAAATATCTTTCTTTGCGTATTTAAGACTTCCTAGACTGTGACGTAAATGAAAGGCTGTTCTCACCCTAGCTGTGCTTGCCCAATTTCATGAGGTATGCCCAATTTCATGAGGCTTTAAATAAATAATTTTAGTCTTCACATTATATTCACTATATATAAACTTTTACACTATCCCCCTTACCACACATACACCATAGTGTAGCCACTATGACAGTAAAATCTACAAACAAACAGAAGCAGTCAAAGGGTTCTGTAGGCATTTCGACTCGCCTTCTAAAATCTGTCTCTCTCTCACTCTCTCTCTCTCTTGCTCTTACAGTGCCCAAAGTGTCATGCGGCTCATACCGTTCCTTACGGCTCTAATTTCCAGTCCGTATCCACGCAAGGGGTGTGTTTGTCCCAGGCTGTTCCCAGCATAGTGTTGTAACCAGAACACAGAACTCAAATCCAACATCTCCTTGATTAGCAATTCAACAAAATTCACCCGCTTTCACCCGTTAGGTTTACAGTTTTCTAAAAAATTATCAAAAGGAACACAACCTGCTCTGAGCTCAGTGGCTCTATGTAATGGGTATAAGTGAGAATATTATAATTATTGATGTTATTCATGATTGATGTGTGATCTGTTTGAAGCTGTGCCAAAATACTCCAGCAGGGGTTTGGATGAACATGAAGAGTTAACAACAGGCACACGGGTTCCCTTCCCCCACTCACATAATACATGGATTGAGGCAAATGTTCATATATGGTCTTTAAAATATCTATGTCCCCCTTATTCAGGGAGATTACATCTACAGATGCAGAGGCTTTGAAAGCAGCTGTGGCCAGTCGCATCAACTGATTAGTGTGGAAGAAATTTCATTTTCTGTATTATTTGCTTCACTGTACTAAAGAGTGTTCTTTAGACTGTCTCCGAGTGCTTCAGTTTGCTTCAGTACGCTTGAGTTTTTGATGAGCTGAGAGATAAGAGGAAATTAATTTGTGTGTGTGTCTGTATGTGCAAGACAAGTGTGAGACAGGAAATGTTATTTTAGCTTCATAGACGTCCTGGCTTCTTTGCAACACATCTGGAGGACATAGTTGGACACCTTAAATGGACATATGTTTCAATATGCATTATGATTGGATGAGATCAAAGCATCCGTATTTGATGACGGTATAAATGTTGAGTTGGGGTGTTGCCTCTTGAAAATAAATATTCAAAAGACTTTTGTCTCATAACTTTATTGGGAAAAGCAAAATTGCCATGACACTAGTTTTAAAAGTTAGACATCTATATATTTTTCTAGGTCACTTTATTTTAAGGTCCAATTCTCAATAACAAACCATTAACTATGACTTTTAATTCAATAAACTCCTAATTTGTTGTTTATTAATAGTTAGTAAGGTAGTTGTTAAGTTTAGTTATTGAGTAGGATTAAGGATGTAGAATATGGTCATGTTTTATAAATGCTTTATACATATTAATAAACAGCCAATGTGTTAATAATAGGCATGTTACTAGAACTATTTAATAGTGAGAATTGTTTCTCTAACTAAAAGTGTTACCATTGTATTTATTTATTTATCTTCTTTGGTCACACTTTAAGTTTGGGATCCAATTCTCACTATTAACCATCAACAATGACTTTCGCCTCAATAGTTGTTAAAGGGTTAGTTCACCCAAAAATGATTAGCCCACAAATTACTCACCCCCCTCAAGTCATCCTAGGTGTATATGACTTTCTTCTTTCAGACGAATCCAGTCAGAGTTATATTAAAAATAGTCTTTGATCTTTCAAGCTGTTTAATGGCACTCAGCGGGTGTTGCGTGCATCAGTCCAAAATAAGTTAAATAAAAAGCGCCCATCCATAAAAACATTTTCTCACACGGCTCCGGGGGGTGAACAAGGCCTCCTGTAGCGAATCGATGCATTTTGTTAGAAAAATATCCATATTCAAAACGAAATAATCACTTTAATGTAGCTTGCGCCAACAGTTGTACACGGAAGCAGCTCCGGGTGGATGACATATGAGGTCAGCTATGCGCATGCGCCACTCAGAAGTGACGAACAAGGAAGTGCAGCGGAGAGATCGAAACAAAACAACAGTCACTTATTAGAAGTACAAAACGAGGATTTGTAAAGAAGGATGTCGGAGGATTTCGATATAAGCCAAGAGGAGACTGGTTTTCCTTTGCTAAAGTGAGGAAACTTTGCTTCCTTTGCTCCTGTTAACAAATGTTGGTTTTCGCAAGACTCACACGTGCATGCGCTACGCCTACGTCCTACGTCATCCGCCGGAACAGCTTCTGTGTATGACTGTGCGCAAGCTACATTAAAGTGATTATTACATTTTTGAATATGGTTATTTTTCTTACAAAAACACATAGATTCGTTACAGAAGGCCTTTGTTCACCTCCCAGAGCCCTGTGAGACACTTTTTTATGGATGGGCGATTTTTATTTAACTTCTTTTGGTCTGATGCATGCAACACCCACTGAGTGCCATGAAACAGCTTGAAAGATCAAAGACAATTTTTAATATAACTCCGACTGGATTCGTCTGAAAGAAGAAAGTCATATACACCTAGGATGACTTGAGGGTGAGTAATATATGGACTAATTTTCATTTTTGGGTAAACTAACCCTTTAAGTTTAGGAATGGGGCAGGATTGAGGGATCTAAAATATGGTCAAAAAGAATAAGGCATTAACGTGTGCTTTTATAAGTACTAATAAACAACCTATACATTATTAATAGGCATACTAATAAGCAACTAGCTAATAGTGAGAAATGGTCCCTAAACTAAAGTGATACCTTTTTATTTGTTCTTCAAGACTGGTCTTTTTGAAGTCAGTTACATAAAAAGGCAGATCGGTTCAATTTGAATCTGAAAAGGAAGACCGTTTACCACTTGTTTAACTGCTGTTTGTTGGTCAAACTAATTCTTAAGACACAGTCTTAACATAGTGGCCATGTTTATGCATCTAGACCCTGTTTACAGCTCAGATTTAGTTTATCATGTAACGATCTGGCTGCACCAACAATAATGCTAATTTGACCGGACGTTGTATTTCCACAGTAAGCCTATAAACTTAAACATGCAGGCCTGTTCAATTTCTAAGACATTTGACATCTGCATATAAAACACAGTTGCGCTTCAGTCAGAGCTGCTTATAGCAAAACAGAGAACAAGATTTCGGTTCTCTATACTGAGAAACATGAGTCAGTATATTAAAAGTGAACAAGAAAGCTTCATCTTTCAAAGGTCATTCAAAAACTATGTTTCCTTCACAAACTATACACCACTTCAACTTTACAACAAACATGGAGGTCGTCTTGTGCTGTATAAACACTCTTTCACAGTCAACCTTCATCATCTGTGTATCTTTTGGTGTTTATATTATCAATTCAGGCACGTTGCCCGGTAGTCTAGTTGTTGTGAACTTGACTGAATTTGTTGAAGTTTTGAAACTGGTTACAGTTATGCTGCAAAACATATATTCACCATATGATGGTACAGCACCCATAGCCGATCACTGTTTTTGTTGCATAGCAACATTCTATCTTGCCTACATTCTAGGAGAAGTATGACACCATATGGCAATGGATTTGGCACTCAATCCACTATGCATTGTACCTAACAATGCACTTTAGCCATAACTATATGTAACAGAAGCCAGCTTGGAAAGCTGTGTAACTAAACCTCACTTCTCTGGCATCAAGAGACACAAAAGCATCTGACGCTAGAGGCTGCAGTCTGTAGAATCCTGGTTAGCATGCCTGCCCCTCACTGATGCTGGTTTAAATCCCACTCAGGGCGGTGCAAGCAGCACCAGTTAGACTGGTGCTGTGACCTGGATAGGAGTGAGGTTTACAGGGGTCTTTAGAATCAATGTTAGCACAATTGCGTTCAGTACTGGTTGGCGCTGTTTCGAATCCTGCTTGGAGCAGTGTGAGTAGGAACAGTTACAATGGTGCCGTGACCCGAATGGGAATGTGGTTTAAGGGGGTCTTTAGGATTAGTGCACCCACCTCCAATGCCAATGGCTCAAACCCCGTTTAGAGTGGTGAAAGTAGGACCAGTTACATACACACACAATATTCCAGAAAGTTATTTCTACCCAACCACTTCCCCATTTGGCCAGCAGCGTCCCTGGCTGTAGGTGGGGCATCAGTTTAGGGAACAAATTGCATGGTGTAATCTGATGGTGACCATGCCTTTTTAAACATATTGAAATCCCACCAACACTAAGTGTTGTTGTGCTTTAGGGGACCTGTGTTTGAATCCTGCAAGACAAAAAGTTAGACAGATGCAGGATGTAAAGACACTCCAATCACTATGTCCACAAAATGTGGTGACAATATTTGTTTTTCTGCTACAAACAATTTATTTATTTATTCATTTATTTGTTGTAGCATCTGGACCAATCAAACACACAATATATATTTTGTTAGCTATATTTAACAAATACTCTGTAACGCTCCTCAGTTAACAAGCCATACGAGGACCTATGGACCCTCCCCCCTGAAATGCGTAACACCCCAGGAAGCCGAACAGGCCCCTGGTCCCCATGGCAACCACGACCACCAGCAAAAAAACATCTGCTTGAGCGCCAGATCCCATTGTACCCCTAATGGCATGTTGAGAACCACCTTTCTCACTACAATATCCATAGGAAATCCAAAATGCACAGTAGAAATGGACTTTTCTACTAATTAACTCATAGGAAGACCTTTCTTTGAATGACACACAATACCACTCAGTCATTGTTGTATTTATGCTGTCCTGTATATTATCTGTTGTATTGTCGACTATTTTATGCATGCTTATGATAGAACCACTCATTCTATCCCTCAGGTGTAAATCTGCTGAATATGCAAATGGTTCCATAACTTCATATTCTTATTTCTCTTCTCTTTACTGAGTTAAGCTTTAACCCATTCCTATACCAACGTGGGGTGTGTGGTGTGTATTGGTGTGTTAGACCAGTTTATATGTGTTTATGTCGTATGTTAGACGGCATTTAAGTGTTTTATTAGTAAATGTTTAGACGTAGTTTTAATAGTGTGTTATGTAGTTAAAAAAGCCTTCCTTTATCCAAACTTGACGTTGTTCATTGTTTTGCATCATAATTGGAGTCGGCTGGTTATCCAGCGAATTATGCTGCAAGCTCTTTGTAGCTTGAATTAGTAAGTTCGTTTCCCTTAACCAGCAATTAACGATCTTAATTGACATACAGTTGCCCGGAAGGTCAATAAAATCTACAGTGGATCTAATATTTTATAATTAATTATAACTATTATGATTAATTATTCCATTTCGCCATGAGCGATTCGCTACAATTGTTTGTTTTTTCCTTTTTGCACAAAGCCTTGAAATAGAGGATTTTTAACAATGAAAAGACTGGCAAGAATCCAGTCCAGTAATTATTTCATTTTCTTATTACAGAAAATTAGATAAGGGAGCCTAGGGTAGGTTGGCACAGGGTTCATTTCTGGGTCATATGTTGTATTCATGAAAATGTAACATCTGAATGTTTACCTTCTTGAAAGACTAAAATGTATTGACCTGAGGACAATTTTAACAAGTCACCCTACAGATACTTTTATGTTAACAGGACATTAAATGTTCTAAATATGATAAAATAAAAATGTGTGCAGTTGAGGGTTACAGGGATAGTTCACCCCGAATGCAATTCCCCCATGATTTACTTCACCCATCAGCATCCTAGTGTACAGGTGTAGTCTCACTAATTGAATGTTGTGGAAAAGTTCATATTTTCGTTAATTCAACTCAAAGGTGTAAATCATGTTAGTGTAAATAAATTCAATGCACACGACGAAGTAGTTTAGAGTCTTTGGTTCTTTTAATTGTGATGATTTGGCTCACATTTAACAAAAACCCACCAATTCACTACCTCAACAAATTAGAATATGGTGACATGCCAATCACTTAATCAACTCAAAACACCTGCAAAGAATTCCTGAGCCTTCAAAATGGTCTCTCAATCATGGTTTGGTCCTAGGCTAACAACAATCATGGAAGACTGATGATTTGACAGTTGTCCGAAGACAATCATTGTACACCCTTCACAGGAGGTTAAGCCAAAACTTCTTGCCAGAAGCGGCTGTTCCCAGAGTGCTGTATCCGCAATGTAACAGATGAGTTTAGTGTAAGTAAAAAGTGTGGAAGAAATAGATGCTCAACCAACCGAGAGAACCGCAGCTTTTTGAGGATTGTCAAGCAAAATCGATTCACGAATTTGAGTGAACTTCACAAGGAATGTACTGAGGCTGGGGTCAAGGCATCAAGAGCCACTACACACAGTTGTGTCAAGGAATTTGGCTACAGTTGTACAGTTATTCCTCTTGTTAAGCCACTCCTGAAGCCCAGACAATGTCAGAGGCGTCTTACCTAAGGAGAAGAAGAACTGGACTGTTACCCAGTGGTCCAAAGCCCTCTTTTCAAATGAAGAGCATGTTTTGTATTTCATTTGGAAACCAAGTTCCTAGAGTTTGGAGGAAGGGTGGAGAAGCTCATAGCTTAAGTTGCTTGAAGTCCAGTGTTAAGTATCCACAGTCTGTGATGATTTGGTGCAATGTCATCTGCTGGTGTTGGTCCAGGTGTTGTCTTTTGAACAATGTCCTGCAACACGACCCGTTTACAAGAATTTTTGGAAGACTTCATACATTCTTCCTCCTTCTGCTGACCAGCTTTTTGAAGATGCTGATTTCATTTTCCAGCAGGATTTGGCTTCTGCCCATACTGCCAAAAGCACCAAACGTTGGTTAAATACCATGGTGTTGGTGTGCTTGACTGGCCAGCTACCTCACCAGACCTGAACCCCATAGAGAATCTATGGTGTATTGTCAAGAGGGCAATGAGAAACAAGAGGCCAAAAAATGCAGATGAACTACCATCTCAGCAGTGCCACAAACTGATCACCTTCATGCCACGCCGAATTGAGGCAGTAAATTAAAGCAAAAGGAGCCCTACCAAGTATTGAGTACAAGTACAGTAAATTAACATACTTTCCAGAAGGCCAACAAATCACAAAAAAAAAATTTATATTGGTCTTATGAAGTATTCTAATTTGTGAATTGGTGGGTTTTTGTTAATTGTGAGCCAAAATCATCACAATTAAAAAAAACTTAACTCCTTCAGTCTTGGGTCATTGAAGTATTTTAATACACAAGTTTCACAATTTTAGTTGAATTACTGAAATAAATGAACTCTTCCATGACATTCTAATTTATTGAGATGGACCTGTCTGGTCATTCTTCTTTTTCAGATTATAAAAATCGGAGCTATCTAAATAATGTCCAGCTTATCCAATGCTTTTATCATGGAGTGGAATGTAGGCAAAACCCCAAAATTTAAAGTCCAAAAATTTGCACCCATCCAGTATAAAAAAGTGCCACACATGGCTCTGGGGGGTGAATAAAGGCCTCCTGTAGTGAATCGATGCGTTTGTGTATATCCAGAATATTCATATTTACAACTTTATAAACCTTAACTTCTAACTTCCGCTGTGGTACGCGCGTTCATGAGAGAGTGGCATCCAGCGGATGATGTAGGCTACCATACACTCCCATTATAAAGCATGGATTAGCCTGTACATGATTTCATATAACTCCCGTTAGTGTCGTCTAGAAAGAATAAAAAATGTGGCCTAAGGATACACCTAGGGTGAGGTACTTAGAGGGATAGAAATGTTATAGGGGTGACAATGTTCCTGAAACTAGTAGCTCTGTGTGGGGTATGTTGTGTACTGCGTTCGTTTTGTGATCGATACCAGCTGAGTCGTATAGTGAAGGCACGGAATTGGGGGTGACACCTTCGAAATAGAAATCTCCATGCTCACTTTTCAGATATCCATACATTAGCATAGTAGCGTTATCATTCATTCGCTGGTATTTGATAACTCATAAGACAAGTAACGATACTTTCGTCTACAATATCTTACTGATCATGAGAATTTGATGACATCCGATTGGTCATGAGGTTTACAGTCAGTGCAGGATAAACAAAAACAGAATACCTCTGGCAGCAGACTGAAGCCACGTGTTTTGAATGCCAGTGAGTTAAGTGCATAAATGCTAGCATGTCAGCTGGGTTTTAAAATCCACATGTGGGTGTGCCGTTGGGTTTTGAGAAACCCCCTCCCTCCCACTCCAGTGAGCACACCCATGCCGCTTCCAGCTCGTCTCCACCCACAGCTCAGAGACTCCAAAGGCTGTCAAGGGCCTGTGGGTTTTGCCATATGATAGGAGACTGCATCAAAGCTGCATGGGAAACACTAGCAGGGCTCTGTTACAATGCTCAGAGAGGCAGCTCTGTATCTCCTCTAGCATTCCACTGCCTTAACCCTCTCATATGAATCCCTTTGCAATAAGGAATGTGTTGTTACACTAACACATAATTGATAGTATATTCACAGTAACCTCTCCGGTTTTTTTATACAAATTAAAAGTTGGCGCTAAACAAACAGTAAAAGGTAAAGCGTCTCGCATAATGCCTCATAGATAAATATAGCTTATGCAACACCACACACATGAGGCAAAGCCAACACAAGGTGTTAGGTACACAACACTCACGTAACACTCCCCAGCCCTGGGAGTAACGTTAATAAGAGTCAGTCAAGGATATTATTATTTCTACAGTCAAATTTTATTGTGATAAATATTATTATACATCAGTTACACTAGACTTCCCACTGTACAGGTGTACAGACACTGTCCTAATTCATTTAAATGTTCTAAAAACTACAATATATGTGTCCGTGTGTGTTTTACGTGTTGTCTGCCATATATTAAGCGTATATCTTAAATAAGACTCCAAAACTTAAATTAATGGTTTGGTTAGTGCAGGCAAATTAGTAATGAATAGTCAAGTGGTTTGCGAAGAACTAATTTCACATATTTACATATAGCTCAGCCGTCACGTAGCTGTCGTGCTGCAATACAGGTTAATTCCTGTACACCAGTAGCCTGTTTGACCATGAACCTTTCAGAAGCAAATACTTCAACATTTGTTTTTGTTTTGTTTTGTTTTTATCTTTATTGACAATGATCCTGTAATGCGCCCAAACATGTAAAAAATTTAAAGTCTAATTCAACTCAGCCACACACTTTTCAGATTAAATGGAGTTACTGTCAGTCCTGAAGGAAGAAACCCACACAATAATTCCATGCTGTAGCCACCTGCGTTTCCATTCTGTAGCCTAGGACTTACCTTTCCCAAGGTCCTGTGGGGTTCTTCCAAAGCCATGTGTGTGCTTGAGCTGAAAGCTTGGCTGTATAATGACTGCTATACTGGCATTCATGTGTCCTCCATGCTCAGCTTCACATGAGTGAGAGTGTGTAGTGTCGTGAAAACTCTTGAGTGCTGTAGGCTTCCATTTATAGAGCTAAGAAAGCCTGAAATAGACTGCAGACAGCGGGGAGCCCATGACACCAATTACAGCCAAAACATTGCCGTCCGTTGATCTTACTGGAATTATCACAGATGGGATCATTTACCTCTGATGCTTTTGCACTATGGTTGTGTGCAGTAAGTTGTAAAAATGTGTAACCTGGGTTTTTATTAAAGTGTTTTTGTTGTTGTTGTTTTTTTATAATCAGGGCTGTGCAGAGACCTTTGGAGGGGCAGGTGCTCAAAGTATAAAAGGAGCACATGGAACAAGCCTTTAAATAGGGATGTGCTCAAAATATCAATACAGTAATATACTGTGGCGCATTCCTTGCTGATACACATATCGATACGATTGCTTCTGTATTGATACAGCAGCAGTGACACAATTTTGAAAAAGAAACCGGTACAGAAAAGAACCAGTTTCCTTTGCGCCTCTTAATTATTCTGGAATTAGAAACTGAATTATTATTATTATTATTATTGAGTTTACAGTGTATGGTGGTTTTGCTGTTGTACACTACTGTTGCTGTTGTAAAAAATTTTTCTGTCATATTCAAAATAGAATTATATTACATGCAGTGTAACAGAATTCTATATAATCTATACATGACCTTTTATTCGTATCCCTTCATATGAGGGGATGTGAACATCATGGAGCGCTAAGTCCAAAATGGACTCATAGAAGTAATAACTTATGACGCGCAGGAAATCCCTAATATGGGCAAAAGCATCCGGCTATTGCTGTGGGCAAACCTATCTCTGCTGTAGCTGAGCTGAATAAAAAGCAGAAACGTGAAAACAATAAACACACAATTGCGAAAATTTATGATTTATGTGTGTTTTTCAAGTTATCTCCAGCTAATAAATAAAGTATATGAATAATGCAGTACTGATTGACATATCATTTAGTATGGAAACTATAATTTATATTTACTGCCTTATTCTGTGATAAAAATGGGAAAAAGGTGTTCGTAGTAGCCTTTATAAACCAATCATAAATTTGTCATTAGGAAAATATTATTAATTCATACATTAATAAAGTATACAAGCACACAGCTGCATCCGCTGCGAAAACAATACACAAAACTTAAACAACAAACCAGCACAACTGGACCTCTATGAACCAATTCTATCTGGTAGTCGCGTCTGCAAATCTACTGAAAGGTGTTCTGAACATGAAGGGTAGGCTCACGAGCTAAGAAGAACAATCAACATCAGAGTAAATCTGTCCCTCATGTGGTGCATTTGGTTGTTTAGTGGCGTAATTATTATATTCATTATCGTGTTATGAGTTCAAATTGGGCAGTAAGGCCTTCAAAAAGGTTGTTCCTCTTACAACAAAAAACAAACGCCTGACAAAATGGCCCTTTGGCCTCCAGGGAAAAGGGGCAGGTGCTCAAGTACCCACAAATGGAATTTGAACTGAATTTGATCTTTTAATATCACACGTTTTAAAGGCACATTAAGTGTTTTCACATTATGTACCACTATTTTTAGCGATTGTGTGCGTTTCGTGCGACGGCGTTGCTTTAATATGGATTGCAAATGGCCGAAAACACTAACTGTCAGTTTGTTCACCACCATATCTTGGTTTTAATTCTTTTGAGAGGTGATCTAAATATTTTTTAATTGGAACAGATAGAAAATTGACAAGCTTGTTCTTCAGTTCTATGGATGTTTTGCCCGCCAGGTCTTCAAGCCAGTTACGTTCTTATTTGTGATTTATATTCAATTATATATACAGTTCTAAGCGTTACGCAACAAGTACTTCAGGATGATGCGTACACCGAGAGCTCCCCTAATATTTTTACACAATCTCTGTGTTATTTGCAGGCCATGTTGCTACATTCCCGTGGTCGTTATTATGGTACAACGTTTTTTTTATTTCCTCATGTAATGCATACCGACACAGCACCTGCCACTATGAAAGACAGAATAAACACCATCGACATTGTTGACAGTTTTGTTCCGATTTTTATTAAAAAAGAAAAACTGAAATGGTCCTAAGTATTCAGACCCTTTTTTCAGTATTTAGTAGAAGCACCCTTTTTATCTAATACAGCCATGAGTCTTTTTTGGAAAGATGCAACAAGTTTTTCACACTTGGATTTAGGGATCCTCTGCCATTCCTCCTTCGAGATCCTCTCCAGTTCTGTCAGGTTGAATGATAAACGTTGGTGGACAGCCATTTTTAGGTCTCTCCAGAGATGCTCAATTTGGGTTTAAGTCAGGGCTCTGGCTGGCCATTCAAGAACAGTCACAGAGTTATTGTGAAGCCACTCCTTCGTTATATTTTAGGTGTGTGCTTAGGGTCATTTGTCTTGTTGGAAGGTAAACCTTCATCCCAGTCTGAGGTCCTGAGCACTCTGGAGAAGGTTTTCGTCCAGGGTATCCCTGTACTTGGCCGCATTTATCTTTTCCTCGATTGCAACCAGTCGTCCTGTCTTTGCAGCTGAAAAACACCCCCACAGCATTATGCTGCCACCACCATGCTTCACTGTTGTGACTGGAATTGGACAGGTGATGGGCAGTGCCTGGTTTTCTCCACACATACCGCTAAGAATTAAGGCCAAAAAGTTCTATCTAGGTCTCATCAGACCAGATATTCTTATTTGTCACCATCTTGGATTCCTTCAGGTGTTTTTTTAGCAAACTCCCTGCGGGCTTTCATGTGTCTTGCACTGAAGAAAGGCTTCCATCGGGCCACTCTGCCATAAAGCCCCGACTGGTTGAGGGCTGCAGTGATGGTTGACTTTCTACATTTTTCTCCCATCTCCCGACTGCATCTCTCTGGAGCTCAGCCACAGTGATCTTTGGGTTCTTCTTTACCTCTCTTACCAAGGCTCTTCTCCCCCGATAGCTAAATTTGGCCGGAACGGCCAGCTCTAGGAAGGGTTCTGGAAGTCCCAAACGTCTTCCATTTAAGGATAATGGAGGCCACTGTGCTCTTAGGAAACCTTAAGTGCAGCAGAAATTTTTTTTGTAACCTTGTCCAGATCTGTGCCTTGCCACAATTCTGTCTTTGAGCTCTTCAGGCAGTTCCTTTGACGTCATGATTCTCATTTGCTCTGGCATGCACTGTGAGCTTTAAGGTCTTATATAGACAGGTGTGTGCTTTCCTAATCAAGTCCAATCAGTATAATCAAACACAGCTGGACTCAAATGAAGGTGTTGAACCATCTCAAGGATGATCAGAAGATATGGACAGCACCTGAGTTAAATATATTGAGTGTCACAGCAAAGGGTCTGAATCATTAGGACCATGTGATATTTCAGTTTTAAATTTTTAATAAATCTGCAAAAATGTCAAAAAATCTGTGTTTTTCTGTCAATATGGGTTGCTGTTTGTACATTACGGAGCGAGTAGAAAGTTAACCCGTAAACTGACTTTGAGGCCAATGGCTGCAATATAACCAAGAGTGAAAATTTTAAGGGGGTCTGAGTACTTTCCGTACCCACTGTATATGTTATACTATATATAACTCTATCTATATATATATATATAACAGCACACCACACAGTTATTCTGGTCCCCAAGTATCTGTTGGCCGATAGATTTTCGCAGCCATGTGATCTTCTACGCAGTAGTCGTCCACGGGAATCCCTGTTCATCCACCATCTTGGTATCACTGCCACTTACAGCTTTCTCATAGATGATCATCATTACAGTAGGAGGCAAACCCACTATTAGAATGTACAAATCGCTACTGTTGTGTGTGTCACGGTGTGAATGTAGTTTTAATTTTTTATGCGTCAGAATGTTAGTATGTTTAAAGTTTCAACATTCGGTTATATTAATTACCTGACAGTCACTTTAACATAAATAAAATAGAAGATTTGCTTTGATGTTTTCAGAATCGGAGCTCCAGGGTGTCATCGGGTGTTCAGCACCTCGAACCCCGCCGAGAGCATAGTCCTTACATCTTGCCCTCTCTCTGGATTTGCCCGCTGGCTCGGATGTCTCTAGCTAGTCAGTAAAGTGTAGAGAGCTATACATTAGTTTTGGTATATCAAGGGGTGCATCTTGGTCTCATTAATCTAGTTGTTCCAGAGCAAATAGTTTTTTGCGGGGGCAAAGGTTTCACGTATTTAATATTTTTATATAAATACTATATCCGGTGTATATCCGAGGCGCTTGGCCTTTGTACTTTTGACTGCATTGCTTAGCAATGAATAATATTTTATATAAATAATATCTAGAGCCATATTGCACTCCTACTCATGTGATATTGCTCGTTTAAGTATACCTCAAGCATCCAAATATTTTTTGACCACTGTACACTTTTCTTGCTAATTCTATGAAAGCAAATGTTCAAAACACCAACAAAACAGGAATTATGGCAGAAATTGACATGTTAAAAACAAACAATATATACACTTTAGTTTTCTGCTGTTCAAATTTAATTTCTTTATTCATAATAGATTTGTTTTTACTCCTCATGCTGTGCCCAATGATGAGCATTTCAACTTAGAGACAGATGGTGTTTGTTTTTGGCCTCATTTTCATTTGTATGAAGCCTCAGTCTATCAAAACTCATTCCAAATTTTCGGAACTGTCTGTAAATGATCAAATGTAAGTGCCACTTGGGAAGGACAGTGATGCATATGATGCAGAAAATAAAAACAAAACCACAACACCACCAGCTTTCTGTACAATAGAGCAGACTTAAAATCTTGTGTATTATTATTATTATTATTAATATGTTTTGAATGTTTCTATATTTTATGGTTTTTAAACATGTCAACATCAACCAAAATGAAGTAATATTGTTTGATTAAAGGGGTCCTTGTAACAGAGAGGCAGTGGCGTTAGGATCCATGTGCAGCTTTATTAGTTCACAAGGCAGGTCATACAGGCATAGATCATTAACTGGCATTAGAAACCACGAAGGCTGGGCAGAATCGTAAACAGTGTTCGTAATCAGGTTCGAGGCAGGCGGCAGACAATCAATGGCATGAATCAACAAGGCAGGCAGGGTCAGAATAGGTAGGCAGCAAGCAATCATAACTGGGTAAACAGTCCAGGTAATTAACAGGTATACAACACAAATGGTAAACGCTCAGAAATGAGAACAGGGAAGGCACAGTTTAAGTAGACCGGGCAAATAGGAAACACCTGTGCAGGTGATTAGACTCTGGCATAGGGCATTGTGGGAACTGGAGTCCAAAGGGATCGCTCAGTACTCCGGTGATGGTTCCCTCTGGTGGTGATCGGAGGGAGCCACAGAGGCTGAATTTGTGACAGTCCTATTATGATTTTTCACTTTTTCAACTTTAGTTAGTCTGTAATGTTGCTGTTTGATCATAAAAAAGATCTCGAAAGTTACAAATCTCTAAGTCCACTCCAAAGGGAGATATTTTATTTAACAGAAATCACTTTTCAAAAATTACAATGAATGACTCGTTTGGACTACAATGCATAATTTTTGGGATTTGTGATATCACAAATATCGTTGAATGGGACGAGACCTGGTTGAGCTGTATTAGAGAAGGCAACGAGTGTTATCACTTTGTCAGAGACACGCTAGCTTTCCCAAGGCAGACTAACTTAGAGTGGTTACAATCATCCGGGTTTAAATCACTCTCAAATTGATTTGATTTTGATGCAATATTTACACTGAAGCTCGCAGGTGGCTATGGTAAGGGGCGTGACATTTCCCGACCAGGCGCCGAGTGCTGCCAATCACAACACACACTTGCCCTCCAGCTCACCTCACTAGTCAACACACTGGCCCAAGCTAACCAATCACAACCACAGTGGCCCAGCTAACCATCGCAGCACACACTGGCCCAGCTAACTAACCAATCGCAGCACACACTGGCCCAGCTAACCAATCACAGCACACACTGGCCCAGCTAACCAATCACAGCACACAGCTAACCAATCACAGCACATTTCGTATTTCAGAAGGCGGGCCTTCATTTGATACAGGAACTATTCAAGCCGTTATTCCATACTGGGGAGAAAGTGTTGTAAAATGTTAAATCTGTGGAAAAATAAAAAAATGTTTTCGAACATAACCTAGTATGAAGCCTTTCTAGTACACCCCCAAAACAAAATCAAGACTTTGTAAAAGAGCATAATAGGGCCCCTTTAAGTTAAATAAATTTGAAACAGTAGTACAATTCTGAATATCTGTCTTGTTTGGCTTTGTTAACTCTGGTTTTACCGCAGAATTAATCAAACAAATTAACATCTGTTTTATTGAACACACTCATCAACACTGGCAAAGGCAACACCTTTACCGTCAGAGTCGCGGCCGTTGTGGCTGATCAATGATAAACTCAAGTGCAGAATTGGGACATTACTCTTCTTTTGTAGATACTGCCTCTAAATCAATTGTTCTCTATAAACTCCAGTGATTTTCCCTAGTGATTATAAAATGAGTTTATACTGCTTTCAGATTTGGGTGTCAGGAGAATGTGCTCAGTGAATCTGAAACTCTGGGAGGTGAAAAACAACAACAAAAAAGCTGTCAGTAAGTGAACCGTCATCACTATGTTCTCCTCAGTTAATTCTGAATTTACTGAAG
This sequence comes from Sinocyclocheilus anophthalmus, assembly GCA_018155175.1. Classification (NCBI taxonomy): domain Eukaryota; kingdom Metazoa; phylum Chordata; class Actinopteri; order Cypriniformes; family Cyprinidae; genus Sinocyclocheilus; species Sinocyclocheilus anophthalmus. The sequence goes on along the minus strand of JADLZN010009644.1, from coordinate 146,352 downwards.
CTGTGCCTGGAAAAGGAAAAAGCATAGACAGATCTTGTGAGTCTGTAAGAAATGGGAAGAGAAGGGGGAAAAAACAAACCACCCCTGGCTAATCTGTAAGCATAGGTAGTGCTTCAGTTGCCCGGGTTATTCAGCATTCAACTTCAAAATAATGAATCATCAAGTGTTTCCAAACAAATCTATTTACTATTCTGGTATGTGTCCACCTCCTGTAATTATTCTTAACCATGCCAGTAAAGGCAACCTAAAAGAATGGGCCGCAATCTTCACAGCATGGCGTGTTGTGCATTCTAGCCACAGCTGGTACTGTCCATCACTCAGTGCGCCTCCATAAGCCTCCTAATGCTGGAATAATCACTCACGGAGAGGGGGTGCTGGCTCTGTAACCTCCGAGTCATGCAATTCCACCAACGCATCAGAGTCTCACGGACTACCTTTGTGGCACAGTGTGATGAAATGTTTTCTCTGTTCCCTCAGATATAGCAGAGTCAAATTTTGGAGGACAGGATTTTGTCATGGCAACCAAATGGGTCATTTTCTTTTCCTGTCAAGTAGTTTGATAGACTGAGAAATGAGCTTGTGACAAAGTTTATCCGTTGATCAAGCAGGCAGGTGTAGCACATAAAAAGCAAGCAGCACAGTTAGATACAAATGCTATATATTTAGGAATATGTACTCATCACACCTGAGGATGAGCTCAAGGACTTGTTTTTAGCGCAAGGATTGTATTTGAAAAAGGTTTTATTCATTCAGCCAGAGGTCTTCATCCAATCCATTTCCATTGTTAAGGAGCATACATTTTCTCAAGCTTGCTAGCAATGCTGAAAGTGTTCCCTTCAAGATTACGCTATATCCCCATCGCTCACACTATTATTTAGAAACAGGCATGTGTCGTGCTAGATGTGTGCTGCAGGGAAAGGGATCATGCTAGATTATCTAACCGATTTCAGGTTTAGTCTTAAAGGGGTCACAGGATGCCCATTTTCCACAAGTTGATATGATTCTTTAGATTCTTAATAAAAAGTCTGTAACATAGTTTGGTTAAAATGTCCCAATGGTAGTGTAAAAAACACCTTTTTACCGTCAAAAACAGCTCTTTTCAGATCAAGCCGTTTTTGTAGCATTTTCCTTTAAATGTTAATGAGCTCTGCTGACCCCGCCCCTCTCTTCCGAGCCGCTCTCTGAGGGACTGTTTACTTTAGCCGCATTCATCGTGAAACTTGCTAATTAGCACATTATTAGAAAAGGCTGATTTGCAAAGATTCGTTACAAAACATTATACTCACTTCTTCTGTAGATGAGGCTGGATCATGAATGGTTCGCGCGAACATAGACGCATTTAGGCAGATCGGGGAGCATTCCCTTCAGAAACAATGTAATCCACTGTGTCTTCAGCAGCTCAGATTTCGGGAGTAAATGACGACTGCTATGTACATTATTACATCAGAAGACCTCAATCGCTTAGGAGTCTTTCTTGTCTACATCTGCTCCGGCGGTGTAACAATGGCGGACTGATGACAGCTCAACTCAGGGCGGGTCTAAGTTAAGACGCCAGTTCAGTCTGTGCTGAAATGCTACTGTCAGTCAAACTATCGTGGGAGGGGCTTGTTTTTGTGATGTCACACAGACAGGTCTCTGAGATCGGCTCGATTTGAGAAAGGGAAAACATTTAACGCCAGATTTAAAAAAAAACCTGGGTGGATTTTTATCATTATAGGGTGGTTGTGTACACACACTGCCAACACACATTTCAGTTCAAACTACTTGTAAAAGTGCATGTAGCATCCTATGACCCCTTAAAACACACCTAATGTTATGTCATTCGAATTCAGAAAAATTGGCCAGATTATTTTTTTAAAAATGCCATTTTATTCACCTTCTAAGTATGCTGTTGTATACCAAACAGTACCAAAATTGTACATTGCATGCAAGTTTTTGCTTTTTTTTCTGGCCAGGATTGTCAGTCCATTACTTGTTACCCATATTCATAGAATGGAAATTTGTCTTTGGCACTGGCAAAGAATATGTAACTAGAAAAAATTAATTAGACATGGGTCAAAATTAGATAAAACGAAATACATGATGCATGGTGACCTTCAACATTAAGGTTGTGGATTTGGGAAACATTAGAAAATATTTTTAGGAGCAAAATTGTGCCTACATTTTGTGTTTCTATCTATTCCATCAACATCCAGTAACACACTTGATTTAGTAAGATGCATCTAGTTATGAAATCAGAGACTATTCCCTCAAAATCCAATCAGAAGTGCTCACAGGGGACGCACATTACACCATGTGCGAACGTCGATCTGTCTCAGCTGTTTTTTTGTGATTAGTTACCCGAGCTAGATGTTAATACCAGGCGTAAACAGGGCCTAAGTCACTTTGGATGAAAGCCTCTGCCAAATGCATAAATGCAGATATAGAGGTGCTAAACAAGACCTGTCATTAAAGCCTGAGACATAGCCAAGCAGGAGGAGAAGTCACCAAGATCAATCAATATATCTCACATGCTCTGTCACAGAGTTGATAATGATATTGTCAAATCATCACCTCATATGATTGATAAATACATTGATAAAGCATTGAGTAAAGAGGGATAACATTACCTGAGCACAAAACCAAGAAGAGAGAACACCTGCAGCCCAGAGGGAGAAAGAGTGTGTGTGTTCGCTTGAGCGGCAGATTGACAGCGTGGAAAATAATGCTGTTATTTCCCCTGTGGTCACAGCGACCCGTCCTCTACACATCATCCTGTAAGCTTAGCATGCTAAATACAAAATTAACAACAGCCTAAACACAGCCATGACCCACACAGACAGTGAGGAGATAACACTCCACTCCCATATATGACATAATATGAAAGTTGTAGGTGTAAGCGCATAGATAAACTATTGAATGCTGTGTGTCCTCTCTCTCGCTCTGTAATATATGTATTCATATTAGAAGGTACACCAGAATGAAGGAATCTCAAGAAAACATCTCCAGGGCACATTTCACCCCAAAAATAGCCTAAACCTTTTTCTCATTATATACAGTAGTATCTTAATTAATTGGGCAGCACAACAAACACTACCATGATGTATAAATACTTCACAGTTTGAATAACACATCTATGTATTATCCATCTTTGCATTACAATGATCTTTTTTGTGTGTGTGTGATTCTGCTAACAATGCGGGAGGGAAATGTGTTTTGTCACAATAAATAATTCGATTTTACAGTATATATACACATTCAAATATACAGTGTATATATTATTATTATTATTTCAAGTAAGGAAAAGTTTTTTATGGTTTTAGTGTTAGTAATGCTAAAAATGATAGGAATCATATTTGGGATCACCTTTACAAGAGTGTAAAATAATATTGTTGAATGTTACTAAGAAAAAAAACAGTAAATAAAAGCACTGCCTCCCTTTTTTGTTTTGTTTTAAAACCTCATTGTGGGAACCTCACTTACTGCATCTGTTACTTACTGTGTCAGAAAAGATCTATAAATGAGTTTCCCCCTGTATTCATATAAGTAGGATGTGAGGTCTTATTCTTTCTTTTAGTTTTAAACATGGATACAAATAAACCGCTTACTTGATGTCAGTATCTGCTAAATTTACCATCATAGAACAAATCAAATTTCCATTACCTTCACAGTGGTTCAGGTGCCTCCTAGGTTGGATATCCACGTCAAAATATTCACAACAGCACTACGCTTCAGAGATATTATTCATACAAATACACACCTCACCTGCACAATGACATTTTTCAAGTTTATTTCACTTTTGGCAACTGATAAATGATGCAAGTAAAACACTTAAATAAAGCATTCACAAAGCAAGTAAGGTTATTTAAGAGCATGTCAAATTTAAAGAAGCAACATTTTAGAAAAATATTATCTATTTACTTTCTGCTTTCTCTGTATCTCTTTCACACAATGGTGTACTAAACAGTTCAGTTTTTTTAGGTATGCAAGCATCATGGGACTGTGGACTTTGCCTGAAGTATCGATCCCACGTCACTCAGTTTCTGCTCCAGCAATTGTGGACCACAGCCAGAACAATTTCACTTAACCAGAGGACACAGGCACATCTGAATTCACAAAGAGAGAAAGGGTATTAAAGCCTTGTCCAAGAACTTATTTTCTGGCAAAAAAAGAAAGAAAAAAGAACACATTTGCTATCTTTGTAATGCACAAAAAATTATCTGCAAAATTGGCTGGAGTCTGGCAGCTACCTGATAGAAATCTACGGTTAAATTAAGTTCTCTGTTCATCTCGGTTTTTCAGTTTCAGGTGACAGTGACTATTTGTGCTGTTGGGTTGTGTAAATATAATGAATCACACCTCAGTGCGTATCCTGATCAATTATGTAGCCTACTGTTAGCGCTTCCATGCAAATCTGAGATCTATTTAGCATGTTTACGTCTGCGGATGAATAAAGCCTCATGCTAATAACCACATGCTCTTAATTAAGTATAATTATCTCGGGGACATCAAAACAATGGCTATAAGAAAGTGACAGTTTATTAGGGTCATTTAATTTCAAGTGAAAAACTAAATTTTCAATAGCATGAAAAGAGATGAAGAACCTGAAGTTGGTGTGTTTCTCTATCTTTCACAGAGGATAGAAAGCGCTGTTCAGACAGTCCGAGTAGATGTGACTGTCCGAGTCGCTGAAGTCAGAATCAAAATCTCCATCATCTGAGCCCTGCGTCAGGGGCTCCACGTCTTCATCTGAGGTAGAGGGGTGAGTCAGAATAATCCGAGGAATCTGTCAAAGGGTCACATTCATAGGCAGAGGGTGAACCAACTCCAGGGTAAGGCAAAAAGCAGCCAAATCTATTAAATACAAACATCATAAACCTGTCTTTTTTGGCAAGAACCAGACATGGGTGTCATGTAGGCTAGTAAAATATGTTTATTGGGACTGCATTTGTATTTAATGTGATTACAATTTAATTAAAACATTAGAAATTTATAATTATACTGAACAAAATTATAAACACCACACTTTTGTTTTTGCCCCCATTTTCATGAGCTGAACTCAAAGATCTAAGACTTTTCGATGTACCAAAGACCTATTTCTCTCAAATATGTTCACAAATCTTGTCTAATCTGGGTCGTGAGCACTTCTCCTTTGCCCGAGATAATCCATCCACCTCACAGGAGTGGCATATCAAGATGCTGATTAGACAGAATGATTATTGCACAGGTGTGCCTTAGGCGGGTGCCAAGCAGATGAGCAGCTGCTGGGGCCCCTCTAAAATGTGCAGTTTTACTGTATTGAGGGGTCCGGAGGGGTCCGAAAAACCAGTCATTATCTGGAGTGACCACCATTTGCCTCACGCAGTGCAACACATCTCCTTCACATAGAGTTGATCCGGTTGTTGATTGTGTCCTGTGGGAATGTTGGTCCCACTTCCTCTTCAATGGCTGTGCGAAGTTGCTGGATTTTGGCAGGAACTGGAACACTCTGTCGTATACGCCGATCCAGAGCATCCCAAACGTGCTCAATGGGTGACGTGTCCGATGAGTATTTTGGCCATGCAAGAACTGGGATGTTTTTCAGCTTCCAGGAATTGTGTACAGATCCTTGCAACATGGGGCCGTGCATTATCAAGCTGCAACATGAGGTGATGGTCGTGGATGAATGGCACATCAATGGGCCTCAGGATCTCGTCACGGTGTCTCTGTGCATTCAAGGCCATCAATAAATGCACCTGTGTTCGTTGTCCATAACTTACGCCTGCCCATACCATAACCCCACCGCCACCATAGGCCACTCGATCCACAATGTTGATATCAGTAAACCGCTCACCCACACGACGCCATATATGCTGTCTGCCATCTGCCCTGTACAGTGACAACCGGGATTCATCCTTGAAGAGAACACCTCTCAAAAATGCCAGACGCCATCGAATGTGAGAATTTTCCCACTCAAGTCGGTTACGACGAACTGCAGTCAGGTCGAGACCCCGATTAGGACGACGTCATGCATGATGATCTTTTTCCTTCCCTGAGACAGTTTCTGACAGTTTTTTGCAGAAATTCTTTGGTTATGCAACCGATTGTTGCAGCAGCTGTCCGGGTGGCCTGGTGTGGATGGTCCCTGGGGCTTTTGGGTGTGGTTACACGTAGGTGCTGCGGTTGTGGGCTGGTTGGCTTTACTGCCAAATTCTAACGCCTTTGGAGACGGCTTTATGGTAGAGAAATTACCATTCATTCAAGGCAAACGCTCTGGTGGACATTCCCTGCGTCAGCATGCCAATTGCACCCCCCCCTCCAAAAACTTGCAATTCTGTGGCATTGTGCTGTGTGATAAACTGCACATTTGAGAGTGGCCTTTTATTTTTGCCAGCCTAAGGCACACCTGTGCAATAATCATTCTGTCTAATCAGCATCTTGATATGCCACACATGTGAGGTGGATGGATTATCTCGGCAAAGGGGAAGTGCTCACTAACACAGATTTAGACAGATTTGTGAACAATTTGAGAGAAATAGGCCTTTTGTGTAAATAGAAAAAGTCTTAGATCTTTGAGTTCAGCCCTTTCCAAAATGAAAAATGGGGGCAAAAACAAGAGTGTTGCTTTTATAATTTTGTTCAGTGTATATAACGTTTCCTTGCCACGGTTATTCAAATGCCGAATAAATCATGTAACGTTTCAGAAATGACATTATCACTAACTTTGATCTAACACACTCTCAAAAAAACAAAAGTATCGTTATAATCACTGAAGCTGTCTACACTGCAAAATGAATCCCTTACTTACATTGTACGTGCCTCTGCGCTTTGTTGTTTATGATGAGAGAATCGCGGAATTCATTTATCGCACGTGCCGCATTCAACAAAGCTAATGATTTCAGCAATGACTCATCTTAACGCCTCTGATTGGCCATTGCATTCCTAAGCTCAACAGAATCGTGTGTGATTGGTTATAATGCGCAACACTGTAAAAACGCTTAAAATGAAATACGGTGCAACATGAGCAAATCTTAATTCAATGCGCAGTTGACACTTTCTATTAATTTACACTTTGTTAGCAACAGACGTAATATATTTAATTTGTTTGTGCAGGGGCATTTTTGTCCAATTTAGTGGCATTTTTGCCCCAAGACCCCGTGGCCGCCTTACACACGTTCCGGCTAGGGTCACATTGAAATGAGAAGTGGGGGTGGGGGGGTCTCTCTATATATAAATGATTTCTGTTTCAATTTCTTTTTTTTTCTGAGAGAGTTTATTGTAATATGCTTTAGAGGGATTTTCTTCACCAAGACTCAATGAAAAGGACAACCGGACAGGAATGTTTTGTATGGAGGTATGTATTGGCTCTGAATGAAGGACAGAACACTGATAAAAAGCACTCCTGAGATTTCATAGTTAAAACACACACATCCACACAATAGGGCACAGAAACACCTACCGTCATGGTGTTTTTCACAACCTGTAGGGCATTGTTTTTGAAGCTCTCTGTGTCTTTCGTCAGCCGTAAGTCCTGTACTGGATCATTCTGACAAAATAACATGAAAAGTATCAAGAGGGATCCTGGAAAATAAGCATTATAGTTCGAAAACTGGTTGTATTGATTTTAACAATAATTGTTAAAAAATGCATTACAGTGGGTATAACTAATTCTAATGCAATTTCTGATTATTTGATTGCTTTTACTCTTCTGGCATATAATAGAACCACCAAGATCTATCTATCTATCTATCTATCTCTCTCTCTCTATAATCTTTGACACTCTTGACCTAGAGCCTACCAGTCCATTTCCATTGCAGACCGTAGCTTCCATCCTGTTGGCCGTTGGGTTGCAGTCCAGCATGGGATCAGTGGAGGAGTGTGGGCCACTTGATCTGTTATTGTCCGTGGTAACATCCCACTCTTGGCTGACCTGGAGGTCTGCTGTCTCCATGGTGTCAAAGCTCTCGTGCATCCGCGGCTCCAAGGGCACGCATCGCTCCCTCAGCACTTTCATTTTTATGCAGCTCCCAGCATTCCTCAAGACGCTGACAGCCTCGTGGTGGCTGACCTCCTGCATGTCTTGACCATTGACCTGGTGGCACAAATGAAAAATGAGCTGCAGTGATTTGAAGGAAAGAGAGAGAGGTGACGGAAAGACCACGAAAGCCAATGAAAGAGAAAATGCCGAGCAGTTATATGAGGAAATGACCAGGGATCTTCAAGGGGAAAGATGTCATTACCGCAGAAAATTGCAGAGAAAATGACTGTTTTCAAACAAAAGATTTGTCCATCTGTCATTTGTAGAAAAAAACAGGCTGTCTCAGTAGGTCAAGTTTTTGCTGGTCGGCAGTCGGCCCCTTTTACAAGCACCATATCCTTTTATAGTAGATGTTATACCAGTACTTCATTTTTAGAGAGCCCTAAACAGCATGAATGTCTATTTTCTATTCCCTTGTCTGCTGCCTTTGTCGTTACAGCTCAGGTTTGGGATTGTGTGTTGAAAGCACCACAGAGCCACATCATTAACACTTTTAAGGGAAATAAACCTATGAATGGCTTATGACTTCTAGCTGTCACTGCATATAAACTTAGGATAACAGAAAATACTTAAACATGTCAGCCACAAACTGACATGTAACAAACGTCTTTTTGTGAAATATTTTGTTTGAAAAATGTACGTGTGCTATCTTTCTACAACATGCCTCAACATTTTACCTAATGCAATGACACACAATTTTAGGTGATACTTGCATGTCCAAATACTTTTCCCCCTGTTGGTTAAAAGCACATGGGGTCACTACAAACTTTTCATCATCATCTGTGTGATGATGCCCTCCAATGGCCATCAGAGAAACAACTACAACCATTCTGATAAGGTCACGCAGCAGGACAAAAGCATATCCAGTACAATGCTCAAATTCATGTGTCACTTGGTACATGCCAGCTCTACCTGCAATGATTAACTCGGTTTGTGCTAACCATAAAGTGTGGTAAGATTAACTACTGGCAACATCATTAAAACAAATATTAAAAATATATATATTATATCTTTGATCTACTGTATTTAGTTTTACTATTTCTTGTAATTAGTTTCTTTGTTTCTTATTTTATTATTGACTGTTTAGTTAGGCTACTACTTAATTTTGCTGTTGTTTTTGAATCATTACTTTTGTATGATGAACTGTTTTAGAATTGAGTTTGGTTGCTTGTGAAATTTGGGACCTGAAATAAAACCAGTGAACTAAATGTAACCAACGCTCCAGTGATGACATGAAGTGTGGAATGGACATTTAAAATACTTTCTTTTGTTTCAGTTTAATACACAGCGTCAAATAAGCAAGCCATTGGTAAATTCACCCTCTGGTTACACTTTATTTCGATAGTCCACTTTAGACATTCTACTAACTGTAAGTAACTTTGCAACTACATGTCAACTAATTCTCATTATTACACGGCTCTGTGGAATACTTGATTCTGATTGGTCAATAGCGCCATCCAGCGGTATGTTATTCCCAGATAACAACCGCCAAATTGAATAACACACCACTCTTCCGGGTACTACGAGTTATCTTGACCGGTACTACTTATATGCTTAACGAGTCACTCCACTATCGTTGACTGTCTGGTGCCATCTTATAACTGAAAACACTTGTTGTAACACTTGCGTGTTACAATGGAAGACTTCAGCATTAATTTCAACACATATGGTAAAAACAAATCTTTTTAGCCGTGTAACAAGCGGGATAGTGTACATCCAGCCGGTTGTTATCTCAGAATAAACCCCTTCAGGCTGATACAAGTCCTGATCACCCTGTCGGGGTTTATTCTGAGATAACAACCGGCTGGATGTACATTATCCCTTACTTAGAGCATTTGTAGACTGTTAGGTTAAGGTTAGTAGAATAAGTTGCTGTACTTGCAAAGTTACTTACAGTCAGTAGAACGTCTGTTGAGCGACCATCAAAATAAAATGTTAGTAGATATTAAGCAGACAGTCTACTAATACTCTAATGACTGCTAGTTGACATATAGTCTAAAGTGGACTATCAAAATAAAGTGTTACCTCTCTCTGTCTCTCTCTCTCCCAGTCGTAACCATGCTTCCCAATCAGTCATTAAATCAATGTATTTTTAAACAGTACATGTACATTACGATCCCTGATTTTACCTCCAACACTCTGTCCCCAACATGAACCCCGGCCTTCTCCGCCGGTCCGCCTTTAGACACTCTGGAGATGAAAATACCCTGACATGAAGAAAACAATTCAATCAGTGCCCAGAAGGAAATGACTAGTTATGGGGGAAGGAAATCAGGCACACTCATATCCTCAGTCGAATTGCTGGCTGGATGCACATTAGTATCCCAGTCCATATGGATATTTTAGTGTAAGAGTATGATAGTAATAGTGTGTAATGAGATTCAGGTGGTGGAGCTACAGGAAGATAAGGCCTACCTCATCATTCTCTTTGTACGGCAAGGAGCCTTTCCCTCCTGCAATACAAATTCCCAGTCCTCCTCTCCGTCCGTTCACTTTGATCTGTAGCTGGAGGGACAGAAAACACCCATCACCCCAAGAGTCAAACTCCAGTATAACTATATTACAGAATGAATTAGCCTACCTCACCTTATACTAATACAATTAGAGTCTAACGTAAATCAGACATATAAATTACAAAGTCATTTAGCTGAAACCTCTTCATTTAGTTTAGAAGTTCATTAATTAGCGAGAGCCTTAGGCTTCTTACATTATGTGCAATTTGAAGCTGGTCTTTCTGCTTGCTTTTACAAGAGATCAGAGACAAAAGGACACTAAATGAACTGTAATGGTACATCTTGACTATCGCATAGCAGGCAAGCATTTCAGTCAAGTATGCTGAGTATAATATGTTTTTAATAATTATAAATTCACACAAATCAAATATGTTACTCTGTAACCACAAAGTTCTAAAGTTATGTTCAGGAGCAGCCTAATAATTCAGTTCTTTCAATCCCGCCGCCTCCCCATCTCCATTCCATTCAGGACTGTCTTATGGGGTCAGCTCAGAGATCCAGCCGAGCCTTGGGATCCTGATCCCATCTTTATTAATAATGCAGAGCAGATAGAAATAGTTGGAATGTCAAATGAAATCAGTGTGCATTTTTAATCCACCTGAAGTTAATATTAACTTATTGCGCATATGCACACCACAAAGTTTTGGGAGTGACATGAATAAAAATTGTTTGGGGAATTCATTGTTTTCCTCATGTAGATGATACCCATTTCAACATCTCGGCTGGTTGTCAGAGTGCTTAAAATGGCACATAAGATAATTAATCAAAAAAGCCATTTTAATACTTATTTTCCAATGGTTAATGTAAAACATTGTTATAATACAAGGCAGAGTCTTATGGCTTTTACTCCATGTCGTTTTAAGACTGTGTATGGCCAGAGGTCTTTTGAATACACAGGACTACAGGAGTTTAATACGTTGCCTCTGGATATCAAGTGTTAAACTTGTTTAAACTAAAAAGTGTGGTTTTAGTTAAAAGATTGTTTTTAGACAGGCCACTCTTTAAAACTATTAGTTATCCAAAGTTGTCACCTCTTGGTTAATTTTGAAGCCAAAACATGTCGTTTAGCCTATGTGATTCATGTAGAACCAAGGAGTTTTTGAAGTGAAGAGACGTTACATGTGGCCAAGTATGGTTACCCATACTCGGAATTAGTGCTCTGCATTTAACCCATCCTAAGTGCACACACACACAGCAGTGAACACACACACACCGTGAACACACACCCAGAGCAGTGTGTGGTGGATCTGTCTAAAATATTAATTTGTCAACACAACGCTGAAAAGTTTTAGCATTTAATGAGATATGTAGTTTCAATCCATTTAAATGTCAGATTTTTGTGAAAATTATGCACTACAGAATCTGTATAGCAGGCGCGTTAAGGTGCAGTTTATTCCTGCTGTGTCCATTTAATGTGTTTACAAAATAAGTGGAAGACTGAATTGATGCAGGACTATTCTTAATAATTTGGAAATGGCATTAATAATGTATGTTTTCACTTCGGTTCAAAATTATATAATTGGTTTTGAAGACTGCAGTAATTATTACAGTGAAAGCTTAACTAAAGTTATATTATTCCCCGGTTTCACAGAAGGCTTAAGTCTAGTCCCAGACTGGATGCATGTCTGAGCTGTTTTAACTGAAAGAAACCATTGTTTTGTCTCAAGATGCACACCAGTAATGTTTTTGTCTAAGGCTCATTTACTGTATAAAAGCTACTTAAATACCCTAACTGCACTATGAACTAATACTGGCTTAATCTAAGCCCTGACTGTGAAACCAGGCCTAGGACAAGACTAAAACCAGAGGTGACCGTGCTTTTTCTGTTGTTGGCCCAAAATTATGGAATAGTCTCCCATCTCACATTAGAACTGCCCCGACCTTGTCTGTTTTTGAGTCCACTCTTAAGACCTATTTATTTTCTCTGGCGTTTAATATTCCTTGATCTATTGTTTTATGATTCTGTCCTCAGGAAATTCGCCCATGTTTACAGCTTGTGTTTTATGGTGTTTTATAATTGTATTTATTGTTGCCGTGTGTTTTAAAATTGGTCATTGTTTGTATAGTGTTCTAAAGTCTAAACCACTTTGGTCAACTTTGGTTGTTTTTAAATTATGCTATATAAATAAATTTGTATTGTACATAAGTAATAACAATAAGTTATTTTTATTTAGGGTTGGGCTTTTCCCGTTGTTATCAAAAAGTCAATTCCACTGTTTTCTATAAATGAAAATGCCAGTAGCGTGTTTAGGCACCACACAACCCATGCAATTGCGTGGGGCCCCGTGGTCTAGGGGGGCCCCCGCGTAACGTAATTTCTACCGATGGGAGTCGATCGTGATTTCTACCGATTATTATCTATCAGGATTTGAACGAAACCCCACTAGACTATATGACTCACAGAAGTGGTGCCAACTGCCACTGACGCCCCCTCAAAATCTCTGGTGCATGATGCCCCTGTGTGTGCGTGCACAGAATAGAGATGCCGCTCTTTAACAACACCATGTCTGTGGCTAACTTGCGGCTCATTAGCTGTCTGTATTCTTACTCTTAATGGCACGTGTGAAACGACTGATTTGTGGGAACAGGGCCGTTCGGACACAGCCGGATGGCTGAGCCTCTCTGAACTAGTGTGGCACTCTGGGTCGTGGGTCATGTCTTGGTGGAGATGGGTCACCAGGCGCTGAGTTCTGTATCTCTGAAGCTTCCTGTCAGGGCCGTTTTCTCCCCACTGAAGCTTAGGTCTGCGGCCCGCTGCCTCCAGCTCTGAGAAATTACCAAAGCTGTACTGAGGGAGAAAAGTGTTTTTAATTGACATGGTATTGCTACATTTTTCTTTGAATATCATTGTAAATAAATATGGTATTCATCCAGTATCATAAAGTACCATGGTATTACTATAAGACGGCTGTACCACGGTACCACCACAGTGCTTGATTGTGAGTGTCTAGCCCATTTTCTATTGTACCCATGAATTTTTTGGGGGAAAATGTTAAGGAATATATTTCCACAGGGAAAATAACAGCATAATGGCATGAAGATGAGTAAATAATGAAACTATTTTGACTTGCTCAAGCCAAAGTTGTTACAGCGTACCTTTGAAACAGACATAAACATGCTGGTCTTACATCATCAGACGGCTCTTCCATCTCCTCTGCATCTTTCTCCGGGCTGGAGCTGCGGCCATGTCCACCAGTGAGAGGAAACAAGTTGAGTCCTTGCAGACAGTCCTTCCCTGTGACCCAGCGCAGACCGGGAATGAGCCAGCCGTGGCTGCTGTTATTCACAGAGGTTTTAGTAGCTCTGCTCCGCTGTAGATGAAACAGGAACAGAAGTGACGAAATAATCTCAGTTGTTTGCTTGTTAAAAATGTCACCTTTACACAAACTGTAAGATTGAAACTGAAGTCTACATGTCATTAAAAAGCTAAAACTGAATATATATATGTGTGTGTGTGTGTGTGTGTATATATATATACACATACATATACAAACAACAACACCAGCAAGATGATAAAAGACATAACCCTGTTGAAAAAAACAGCATATGTTGGTTAGGTAGGTTTTGACGCTGGGATGCTGGTTTAAGCTGGTCCTTTGCTGGTTTATGCTGGTCCTTTGCTGGTTTAAACTGGTTCTTTGCTGGTTTAAACTGGTTCTTGCTGGTTTAAACTGGTCCTTTGCTGGTTTATGCTGGTCCTTTGCTAGCACATGACCAGCATAAACCAGCAAAAGGACCAGCAGAAACCAGCAAATACCATAATACCTAACCAGCATATGCTGTTTTTTTCAACAGGGAACATATTGAAGAGTTAAATGTTTTAGTAATAATAGTAATTTTTCCCCCCCCCCCCCCCCCCCCCCAGTTTGGACTGTATCACCTAGAGACCCTCCTGTGACCCTCTGCATGTGAATATTTTCACTCATTCATAAACAAACGAATTAAATTCGGTGTCTTTTATCATATTGCCTTCACCTTATAACACCCCTTCCTCTGATAAAATCACCATAACGTCCAGCCTCAAGGGGCCTTTTGATTGATTTAATTTCCTTTCTAAGAAACATCACTTGTTTCTGTCTACAGTCCAACTGATCAGGTTACCTTAGCGACCAGAAAGCACTCAATCTCCACCATTACTTGCCAATTAAACTTTATTGAGACTGCAGCTGTTTCATGAAGAAACATGACAAGCACAATGTCTGAGCACTCAAACAGACTTGCAAGGATTTGTGACATTTCTAATTAATAGCATGCAGCTAGAAATCATGTTTTTCTACATGGTATAGATTAATCTCATGTTCATACTCCCACCATGCATTTCTGAATGGTCATATAAACAGAATTATGAATTGCTTAAAATCTAATATATCATGCATCCATTTGCAACAGTAATAATCAATACCCAATTTAACACTTTATATAATGAAAAAAGGTACAGTTAGGTACTGTACTGATTTTCAGACGATGCAGCAGACCACTATAATCTGGTACTTGATGCTAAAACTATATCATGATCATTAAAAAAAAAAATTTTGAAAACCCCCATTATAAGTCTTCTCCAACATTTGTTCAGTGCTGAGTATCGTGTGTGCATTTTGTTTGTTATGCTGTTCATCTTGGACTTTATAGAAATTGCAGTCTTTACCATAACAGGTCAAACTGCTCTGTGCAAAACAAAACCGCTTTCGTGCTGATATGACTGGAGTCTAATGATTTTACCCAGTTTTAAAATTCCGCATATTTAAATCTCAATCTTATTTATACATTTTTAATCTTAATCATTCATCTCTGAACTATTTTAATAACTATAATTCAGAGATTCCGTATTTAATTATTACACAACTTAAATGCACATTTCAAATATATTCATTCTTCATCATAAATCAGTTGGAATCATATTATGATATCCCATCAAATCAGGAAGAGTTTAATCAGCTCATAGAACTATATCATGCAATTCAGACTGGGATTCTGTTATCTGACATAGCCGTATTTATCTAAATAGTCTAAATACATACATAGAATATTTGATTTAGTATTTTACCTTATTGAAAAAAATTAAAATGCATCATTAAAATGACATGAATATTATATATTCATATTATTTCTATTAATTTCTTATTTCATTAATCATCCTCTACCTGCTAAACTTCATCGGTAAATATTTAAGAATTTAGCAGAAAATGCACACTGTTCTTAAAGAGAGCATCTTCCTCTGTATTTGCACCTGGGGGATTACTGTTTTCTCTAGAAACGCAGTCTTTTTTTGAGAGAGAGAGATTGAGAGAGAGAGAGAGAGAGAGAGAGAGAGAATGAACTATTCCATGCAGTTCTGTTTTGGGAAGAAAAGAAAGAAAATCTAACCAGCACCCTGCGGCACAACAGCAAGAATACAAGCACATGAGTCTCTAGCTGGAGAACCAGATGTGAGGATTCTACAATGAAAGAAGTTTAAAGAATGCAGCATGTATTTGAAAGAGAAAGTCATTACCAGTGTTCTTGTAGTATTATAAACCAACCTTCAAATCTTGTTCCATATGTCCTCTACAGTCAAAAATCTGGGAGTTATATTATATAGCAACTTGTCTTTTGAAAATCATAATTCCCATGTTACAAAAACAGCATTCTCCATCTTAGAAACATTGCCAAGTTACGAAACCTGTTACCCGTTTCTGATGCAAGAAGAAGAAGAAGAAGAAAAGAAAAAAGCGATAGTCCATGCATTCATGACCTCTAGACGGGACTATTGTAATGCACTGCTAGGTGGTGTTCCTGCATCTTCAATAAACAAGCTACAGGTAGTCCAAAATGCAGCGGCTAGAGTCCTTACCAGGTCAAATATGATCATATTACCCCAATTTTACAGTCTCTGCACTGGCTACCTATTAAGTTCCGTAGCAGTTACAAAATATTACTACTTACTTAAAATGCCCTAAATGGTTTAGCTCCTGCATAACTAACTAGTCTTCTACCACGCTACAAACCATCACGCTCCCTAAGGTCGCAAAACTCTTTGGTAGTACCTAGGATAGCAAAGTCCACTAAAGGAGTGGAGTGGAGTAGAGCTTTTCGCATTTGGCTCAAACTCTGGAATAGCCTTCCTGATAATGTCCAGGGCTCAAACACACTCGCTCTGTTTTTAAATCTAGATTAAAGACACATCTCTGGCCAAGCATTCAAATAATGCATATAATAATCTTGTACTGCAGTTATATCTGATCAAATGCACATTATTATTCTTTAGCTTGGGTTAAACAAACGCATTTTGCTTGGTTGGAACAGCAGCTACGCTAATTATGTCTCTATTTGTTTCTCTGTTTTTGCAACGGGATGTAACTAGGATTTACACAAGCTTCAGTCTGGATCCGAACACCTGAGAAGAGATGATGCAAACCCCTCAGAGGACATCAGATGATGCCAAACCTGAAACAACATACAGAACTACCACATTTTGCTATAAGTTTGATTGCATCATATAATAATTGCTGTTAATAATCTGTGTGTTAGTATTAATTGATTTTGCCATACATTGCTGCCATATGTACATTAAATGACAGTCCACACTGATACCACCACAGGGCTACCACGAAATATTGTAGAAGAAGAAGAATAACCTTAATTTGCGTTTTATGGGTTTGTTGTTAAAGTGGTAAAGTTGTTTTGCAATGATTTGTATTGTGAAAAGCGCACTTGAATTGAATGTACAGCCCATACATCTCTATTTATATACAGCATACAATACGCATTCCAGTGTTTCAGTAACAGAATGAACTATATGTCTGAGTATTACAATCATTTTGGATTATATATTGATAAAAATAGTTTATAAATGTTCAGCACACAACAAAATCTTCAACTCCATGTTCAATAAAGAAAAAGCCACATATGCGAGCAGAGGAAACAGTGAGGTAGCCGAGTGGGAGAAAACAAGCAAGGGTGGACAAACAACGGGCTGACGCTTCAGATAATAAATCAGTGATAGAAGAAGACTGAAAGAGTCACAGAAAAAAATAACTAAAGAACTAACGCTTACAGGTTGGTTTGGAAGATTATGGTGATAAATAACGACAGAATTTTCATTTTTGGCTGAACTATTCCTTTAACATTATTGCGAAAAGAACAAATGCACTGGCAAGACACCTGTAGGATTTTTGTTTCATATTAAATCGATGTATAAATAATGAACCATAACCTTTGCTTTCATGAAATCATTTTATTATTTCAGTGGTTAAAGTCATAATCGTATTGGCCCAGAAACAGCGCCTGCTTACGATTGTTTTCTGTGCAGCTTCATTTACAAGAAATAATTAAAAAATACAAATCAACATTAAAAGCCATGTCTTTCTTGGAATACAAATGAAAACATACAATGTAAAATTAAGTCCGTAGTGTACCATATACATATCAAATTTTGATAGCATTGCTTGTAAAAGTGCATTCTGGCACTTGGGAGGGAAAAACTGCTCACCTAAACCAAAGCAAAAGACAAGAACTAACTCCCCTTACCTCAATTACAAAAGAGTTTTATTGTACCTGCTTTTTTTAAAAAGCTGGAAGCACATTTGAACTGCAGCAGAAGTCAGGTTACTAAATTAATTTTAGCGTAGTAAAGCACAGTGCCGGTCTGTCGGACAGCATTAACCCTCTTCGGTTCACATGTCGGAGTATTTCAGGTCATGGTCCTTAACCGCATTAGCCCTTTTATTAACATGTCCTTTACACACAATGAAAACTGCATGGGTTATGAAGAAGCCTGACAATGAAATACAAAGCTGCCCCCTCATGTTCAAATAAGAATTAACCATGTATGACATAAAAAAATCTGCCACTTTGTTCAAATGCTTTTGAATCCTGAAATGAAGTCCAAGTGATGGGAAAGTTCACGGATTAAGAAACTGGCTACAAGTCTTTTTTGTTGTTGTTGTTTTTAAAAATCACACCACCTGAGCTGCCGCACATATAAAAGTGTCAATATTCACAAGCAACTATTCAATCATTTTTAAAATCAGTAGGTCCAAAAATGCCTGGGCTCCATGTATCACCAAAAGAAAGAAATGCACCCAGTGTTTAAAAAAATAGAGCATATATTTCATATTTCTATATTAAAGATTCCGACAGATTGATGCTAAGACTTATTTTGTGTGTCAAAGAAGAGCACTGGTAAAAATGTGCATTCCCTTGCAGGTTATTGCTCTGGAGGTCTTTAGAAAAGAAGGCACCGTGTGGTGAGGACTCGTCCCTGACACAGGGCAGGAGCAGATGAAGTTAGCAGGGCTGGAAAAAGGGCTCTGGTGGTCCCAGGACAGCAAAAGGGTGATCAGAAAACAGTGAGGAATGGCTCTGCGGGGGCTTCAGGGAGAGACACACTGGGTAAGAGACATCTCGGAGTAAAAGCGGTCACACAGACGTGGTCACTCGGTCCACAGCGTTATTGACCTCGTTTTTGTTGGAATCCAGGCCTTTGGCGGCGTTCATGTCCTTTCGGATGCTCTCGGCCACCTTCTTCATGTTCTTCAGCTCGCCGGGGTGTGGCGTGGCCCGCCGCAACAGTGTTCTCTGAGAAACAGAAAGAAAAAGAACGGTGGAGGAGGCCATTCAATTCACCATTTCCCGTTACAACTAGGGATGCACCGAATGTTCGGCAACCGAAATTATTCGGCCGAAAATAGAAAAAAAAAGCTCTTTTGGTGTTCAAATAAATAAATTGAACAATGACGTGACGCGATCAAATAGCAACCAGAGCAGAGTGAGAGGCGCAACGCAACAAATATGTCAGTAGTGTGGAAGCATTTAAAAGTGTCCGAGAAAGACACAAAAATCTTTACAAGCAAAGACAGCGAGAGACTGTTTAGTGCTGCATCGCATGTCTTCGATGAGAAGAGGAAGGGGTGATTGTTGCTGGTTACTGTATGATGACTGAAATCGCGAAATGGACTTAACGTTCTGCAGTTTATTTACTAATTGTTTATGTTTTCTAATACACGCACGCATTGACAGCGCTGCACGAGCTCGTAGCGGCTCTGCTGTTAACCAGGATTCAAAGTCCAAAACCGAGGAAAATTTGCACTGAAACACTATTACTCGTCAGTTGCTCAGTCACATTTTTATGAATTTTGACAAGGCATGTGATAATGCGATACATGCTACGCATTCGTACTGAGACTCATTTATAAATCTGCTGTCAACAAAAATAAGCACTGAGGTAGAGGTGAGAAAAAGCAAGAACTAATTACTGTATGTTGTAAAAAAAAAAAAAAGACAATATATAATAATAATAATAATAATAATTTCAAAAGCTCTGTTAATACATTTATTATAACATACATAGTGTTCAAATTGGGATCTGTAATATTTTCTAATGTTTTTAAAAGAAGTCTTTCGGTCAGCAAGGCTGCTTTAATTGTACAGTAAAAAAAATACATGCCTGATTCAAGAAAGGGGTCTGATGGCCAAAAAATATTATTTTACTAACTTATTAATTTTAAGTTCAATTTTGGTATAGTGTCTGCTAGAATGTTAAAAAATGTTCAGTGTTAAATATTTTTAAATTGTTGTTTTGTAATTGATTTTTTATTTCAAAAGCAGGACAAAACAGTAAAAAGCAAATTTTGGCTATTTAATTTATGCAATGGTGAAAAAATTAGCAAAATACATGGGGGGAAAAAACTCGAAAAACTGTGTTCGGTATTCGGCCCAGTGTTTAATTTTGTTCGGTTTCGGCTTAGGCCAAAAATTTTCATTTCGGTGTATCCCTAGTTACGCAACCCTCAAGCCTTTTAAGATGCCCCATGAAACATTAAGACATATTTCTGATGGATAAAGAACAACATTTATAGGTTTATTGTAAATACATTTTTACAACTCTATGCTGTACAGGTGCATCTCAATAAATTAGAATGTCGTGGAAAAGTTCATTTATTTCAGTAATTCAACACAAATTGTAAAACTCGTGTATTAAATAAATCAAATGCACACAAACTAAAGTAGTTTAAGTCTTTGGTTCCTTTAATTGTGATGATTTTGACTCACACTTAACAAAAACCCACCAATTCACTATCTCACAAATTAAGGGAAAAAAAAAAAATTAGAATATGGTGACATGCCAATCATCTAATCAACTCAAAACACATGCAAAGGTTTCCTGAGCCTTCAAAATGTCTCTCAGTTTGGTTCACTAGGCTAAACAATCATGGGGAAGACTGCTGACTTGACAGTTGTCCAGAAGACAATCATTGACACCCTTAACAAGGAGGGTAAGCCACAAACATTCATTGCCAGAGAAGCAGGCTGTTCACAGAGTGCTGTATCCAAACATATTCATAGAAAGTTGAGTGGAAGGAAAAAGTGTGGAAAAAAAAAAAAAGACAGAGAACCGCAAGCCTTATGAGGATTGTCAAGCAAAATTGATTCAAGAATTTGAGTGAACTTTACTAGGAATGGACTGAGGCTGGGGTCAAGTCATCAAGAGGCACCACACACAGACGTGTCAAGGATTTGGCTACAGTTGTCGTATTCCTCTTGTTAAGCCACTCCTTAACCACAGACAACGTCAGAGGCGTCTACCTGGGCTAAGGAGAAGAAGAACTATACTGTTGCCCAGTGGTCCAAAGTCCTATTTTCAGATAAGAGCAAGTTTTGTATTTAATTTGGAAAACAAGGTCCTAGAGTCTGGAGGAAGAGAGAAGCTCATAGCCCAAGTTGCTTGAAGTCCAGTGTTAAGGTTCCACAGTCTGTGATGATTTGGGTGCAATGCCATCTGTTGGTGTTGGTCCATTGTGTTTTCTGAAAACCAACGTCACTGCACCCGTTTACCAAGAAATTTGGAGCATTTCATGCTTCTCTGCTGACCAGCTTTTTGAAGATGATGATTTCATTTTCCAACAGGATTTGGCACCTACCCACACTTCCAAATGCACCAAAAGTTGGTTAAATAACCATGGTGTTGGTGTGCTTGACTGGCCAGCAAACTCACTAGACCTGAACCTCATAGAGAATCTATGGGGTATTGTCAAGAGGAAAATGAGAAACAAGAGACCAAAAAAATGCAGGTGAGCTGAAGGACACTGTCAAAGAAACCTGGGCTTCCATACCACCTCAGCAGTGCCACAAACTGATCACCTCCATGACACGCCGAATTGAGGCAGTAATTAAAGCAAAAGGAGCCCCTACCAAGTATTGAGTACATGTACAGTAAATGAACATACTTCCAGAAGGCCAACAATTCACTAAAATGTTTTTTATTGATCTTATGAAGTATTCTAATTTGTTGAGATAGTGAATTGGTGGGTTTTTGTTAAATGTGAGCCAAAATCATCACAATTAAAAGAACCAAAGACTTAAACTACTTCAGTCTGTGTGCATTGAATTTATTCAATACACGAGTTTCAACTTGAGTGAATTACTGAAATAATTAACTTTTCCATGACATTCTAATTTATTGAGATGCACCTGTAGGTGTGTCCCACTGAGTAAGCAAAGCCTTGCGGTCTTCACATCCATTTGAAAACTTGAAATACAGCATACAAATAGACAAGTGCAAGTTTGGGCATTGGGACAGGCCAACTGTTTCGCACACTATTTAAAAAAAATTAAGTAAGCATACAGTAAGTGTATCCTGTGCAGTATTAATCCCATGGTTTTCCACTAGCTATTGATAGTTGATGACAAGTAATCCATTCATAATCTAAGGAGGGCTTTTTAATTTCAGTGAGAACTTTATTAGGAAACAAATATCATGCATAAGGTGTGTATCTGTTAAAGGTTAGGTGGAGGTCATCTATAGACATACAGACAAGGACTAAAATCCACAAACTCTGCTAAAATAAGCACTCGATATCACTTTTTCAAAATACCATACTGTAGTCAACATTTGAAGTGGATCAAAAAAGTGCATCAAAGTTGTCCTAAGACAAGAACACATTTTGGTTTTAGATTTCAGGACAACTTTGGTGAAAGGTTTTGATCCACTTCAAATGTTGACTAATGTATAATACATTTAGCAAAGCCTCCTTCTTCCTCACCTCTTCGTCATCCTCATCCTCATCGTCCTCCATGAAACGAATGGTGCTCATTCTGTTTGGGGCTTTGTCGTCCCAGGTGTCATCCAGCACGCTGCTCTCCACCAGACTCTCCAGAGCACCACAGCGGGCGAGGTTATCAGAACCTAACACAGCATATACATAGATTGTTCTTTTAAACACATGGGTTAAATGTATTCCCTTATCCATTATTTATTGCATTTACTGTAGCTTTTTAGAAAAGCATGCTGAGGAGTTTTTATTCCAAGTAAAAGAGCTGTGAGATCACCGTTTCAAATCCCATCTTAGTCACAGGCTTACAGAGAAACAATCTCCCCTCACTCGCCCCGTCCCACCCAGTGTGACCTGACACATCCAAACATATCAGCTCTTGAGGAAGTGATGTCACAATTAAATGACTAAACAAAGATTTAAGAATCATTCTGTGACATGATATCAGCAAACCCAAAAGAAACATTACTGTTACAACATATGTTGATTTAGTGCTCAACTATTAATAAGGGCTCTTATTATCAATCTTGAAAACATTTTTTACTGCATAATATTTTTGTGGAAACTTTGATGCTTTTTTCAATGAAAAAGATTTATTTGAAATTGAAATATTTAAAAAAAAAAAAAACATTATACATGTCTTCACTGTCACTTTTGATCAATTTTAGAGGTCCTTGCTGAATAAAAATAAAAGAATTCTTATTTGATTATATTAATTAATAATTAATTTATTTTTCCTTTAAGATCGGAAGTGTTTCACAATTTCCACCAAACAAAACAGCCAAAACGGTTTTCACACTGGATCAGAATAATTATGACAATGTTTCCTTGATACAGAACTACTCTCTCTTAGAACTACTGTATTTTTCACATTGACCCCGAGTTTCATCAATGAAAGAGAAGTTTAAGACTCCACAAAATAAAAGCTTCAATGGCTTTAGGATAAGACACGGTTTTGGGAGGAGGCGTGTGTGGCAACATCTGAGGCCAAGCGGAGCTCAGAGGAGATAAGCCTCTTTAGCCGTCCAATCCGCTGGCAGCATGTAGAAAGCAGCACATGAGTGTGGACAGAGGCCAGAGGAAACTCCGACATCTCAAGACCTGATCTGTACAAGCCCTGCTACCTATACGTTCCCTCAACTCAACACACACATCACAAAGTCTGATCAAATCATACGGGTGTGCAGAGCCCCTGATAAATCCCACAGGACCGCCGCAAGATTAAAGCAGAGCAGATACAGGATGTTATCAGAATATTACACCCAAAAAATAATCAGATTATGGGTAGAATCTCCTTGCAGATATACTCTGCAGAATCGTGATGCAAGTGCTGACTGTCTGTCCATGCCTCGAAAGTGATATAGTGTTGTTTGGGATGGAAAACATTTAAAGGGCAGATTCTGCATTTAACATTTCCCTCCCTGAGTCCACTAATCTTAGTCAAAGTTTCTTGGGGAAAAAATCATTAAGTTTTTTTAATGACCTTGATCTCACTGTAATATGGTTAACATATTATGTTCTACTGTATGTGGTTAGGATTAGCTAACCTCTGTACACAAGTTACATTATTTACTATAGTGGGTATGATTTCTGAAGACTGGAGTAATGATGCTACATTTTAAAATAGAAAATATTTCACACTATCACTGTTTTGTACGGAAGTCCTAAAAGGCCATGGATTATTAATAATTTTCTTTCTTGTTTTCTCGTGATCACGACTTAATTTTCTCGACATAACAAATGTTGTTTTCTTGTTATCACGACTTAATTTTCTCGTGATCACGGCATAACGAAAGTTGTTTTCTCGTTATCACGACTTAATGTTCTCGTGATCACGACAACGAAAGTTGTTTTCTCATTATCACGACTTAATTTTCTCGTTATCTCGACATAAAAATAGTTTTCTCGTTATCACAACTTAATTATCTCGTGATCTCGACATAAGTTGTTTTCTTGTTCCCCACTCGTCATCACGACTTTCATTTTCTCTCGTTATCAGACAACTAAAGTTTTTTCTCGTTATCACGATTAATTTCTCGTGATCACGACAACTAAAGTTGTTTTCTCGTTATCACGACTTAATTTTCTCGTTATCACGACAACGAAAGCTGTTTTCTCATTATCACGACTTAATTTTCTCGTGCTCACGACAACGAAGGTGTTTCCCTTTCCCACGTTATCACGACTAATTTTTCTTGTGGATCCCGGCTAACAAAAGTTGTTTTCCCTCCTCGTTATCACGACTAATTTTCTCGTTATCACGACAACAAAGCTGTTTTTCTCATTATCACGACTTAATTTTCTCGTGATCACGGCATAACAAAAGTTGTTTTCTCGTTATCACGACTTAATTTTCTCGTGATCGTGACATAAAAGTTGTTTTTCCCCCTCCGTTATCCGACTTAATTTTCTCGGATCACGCATAAAAAGTTGTTTTCTCGTTATCCCGACATAAGAAGTTGGGGGGGGGGGACAAATTATTGTTTGATCTACTGTTCTATAAGTAAGGAAACGCAGCGGTTGACACACATCTGGACCACAGATAAACCATGCGCTCTTACTGTATGTTGTGGATATTTCAGCAAATTTCGCTTCGCTTAGTAATGATGTCTACAATACTTAAAGGCTAATCAATCACTGTTGATATTTTCAGAGACGGTACGCTAAATATTTTGTTTGTAAGTAATTCACATGTTTAAATGGTAAAAGCAACACCGCAACCACAGGTGGAGTGCCTTCAGAAGGATGCAGAGAACTATTCTAAAATCTTTTACAGCTGCTTGGATTCAACTCACTTTATTTTCCTTTTATTTGAAATAAAATTATATATAATTTATAGGGCTGTCACGATTCGTCGATTTTATTTGACTATTCGATTTTTTAAAATCCTCGACTTCGCTTTGCTCGTGTCGACTAACCTGCAAAATACCGGAAGTGGCGCATTCCACAGACGAGAATAGGCTGCATGATATATTAAACACATTTAAAAATCATAATTAAGCATAATTGTGAATTCACAAATGCTACGATTTAATGAAATAATTATATGCGATGCAGTTCTAATACAGTATATGCGCTTTAATTATTTACATGCGTGTAGGTTAAGTACGTGCGTCACACAGCGGCTCTGTTCACAGTAGTTCCACAGGAGCTGTTATCATTTACATGTGTGGAGCGTCTTAAACTCCATCTCTGCATGTTGTTGTGAGTTTGGGTCTATTAACGTTCATCTGGGAACGCAACATGCGCCATTTAATCAGATTTGTAAGGTAAATCATTTATAAATCTACGTAAACTCAGGAGAATACATTGCGGTTTAAAAATAAAAGCTCAAACCCTCACTCTGAGTTTACGCGTTTTGATGTTCACATATTTTTTTAATTACAGTGGCTATAGCATTTCTGTCCTAAAGAAATGGCCAAATATTAAAGATTAAGTGGACATTTGAATTAAATGGTGCTTGGTCAATATTAAACAAGTATTAGATCGCACAGCAATGTGTAAAAATAATCATCAGGCCGTTGGCGCCCTCTGCAGGCCTTTGTTGTAATACGTAATGTATGTTAGCTCTATTGTTTATAATACATTGTGTTTTAACAGTTTTGTTCAATAAAACCATATGATTTCTTGCTTTTGATACTTTATTTGAAACAATTATTATTGCCTCATTGCTATTAAATATGTATTTTAAGTAATTTTAAAGGCTATTGTTCACTTACATCTATTTTTCTTACCACAAAAACATTTATTATAATTATAGGGCCCTATGAAATCCATTTTATTTCCAAATTCAGTTTTTTTTTTTCCATTTAAATTTTTCTATACTCCATTTTAATGGTTAAACTAAATTTTATTAATCAAAAAGCCTGTCTAAATAATTGAGTTTTACAGTTTTATCTCTACCAAATTCAGTTTTCCATTATTTTCTGAATTCCATTTTAATGGTTCCATTCAATTTTAAAAATCAAAAGCATCTCCAATTAATTGATTTTATTTAAACATATTTAAAATATGTATTTTTCATAAATACTGTACATTTACATTTTTCTCCTAAATAAAGTCTTGTAAATAATATTTCTGGTAAATACTCATTTAAAAAGTGTTTTTTTTATTATAATTGTATTATTAGTAGACTAGAACACGTGGATGTGTTGTCATTCTTACACTATAATACTGAACTTTGATTTTAGTTATTTGGACTATGAGATGGACACTTGCCTTTTGCACTCTATGTTTCACTTTACTTTTGCTTTAAAAAAAGGATTTCATAGAAATTTGGATTTCATTTGGTTTAATAAAATATAGTTTAATAAAATATTCTTAAGTAAAATTTATGATTTTTTGTGGGAAATTAATAGTTTAGATTAAATGATTAATCAATAAATTAGTCGATAGATTAATCTAAATAAAAATAGTCATTAGTGGCAGCCCTACATTCAATTTGATCAGTTATATATTCATGTAGATATTGTTTGACTGCTAACATTGCTTTACAACTTGGGATGCTGTTGAAAATAGTGTTGTGTGTGTGTGTGTGTGTGTGTGTGTGTGTGTGTGTGTGTGTGTGTTTCCTGTGAGAGAGAGAGAGTAGAGAGAGAGAGAGAGAGAGAGAGAGAGAGAGAGAAAGAGAGAGAAATGTTTCCAGAAAGAAATGTAGAAAATACAATAGATTACAACACTGTAGAACAGCACTGATTTAAATTAGCCTATACACTTTACATATAAATCACACTTCTTAACAATATACATTTAATGATTAACAATAAAGATTAAAAATAAGGAAAAGAGGCACATTACAAATGTCATTGAAGCGCGTCCTAGATAAACACAACATCTCCGCTTATTAATTAACAATCATGTACCCTACTTCAAAGATGCACAAATAAAGATATAGGTGCAAATAGAATACAGTGACGTCAACCTTGGTTTTTAATAAGCAGTTAGTTTATGACACGGAACGCGGAAACTGTGATGCATCTAGCAAGAACTTAACGATACCCAAAATAATCATATTGATTCAAGCATTTAACATTTATGAATTAATTAAATGTCAGTAATGAACAATAATGCACAAATTATCGATCACGAAGAAGGTCCTTATTCTGTACCAAACGCATACAGTAAAGTGGATATACAGTAGGCCTATACAACACCCCATCAGTTCTGTTGGCGCAGTAATTAGAGAACAACTATCGTTATGTCGAGATCACGAGAAAAATAATTTGTGATAATGAGAAAACAACTTTTGTTATGTCGAGATCACGAGATAAAATCGTGTCATGATAACGAGACAAAAACTTTTGTTATGTCGAGATCATGAGAAAAATAAGTCGTGATCACGAGAAAACAACTTAGGTTATGTCGAGATCACTAGAAAATTAAGTCGTTATAACGAGAAAGCAACTTTCGTTATGTCGAGATCACGAGAAATCAACTTTTGTTATGTCGAGATCACAAGAAAACAACTTTCGTTATGTCGAGATCACGAGAAAATGTCGCTATAACGAGAAAACAACTTTCGTTATGTCGAGATCACGAGAAAATATTGTGCATGATAACGAGACAAAAACTTTCGTTATGTCGTGATCACGAGAAAATATTATGTCGTGATAACGAGACACACAACTTTAGTTATGTCGAGATCACGAGAAAATATTATGTTGTGATAACGAGACAACAACTTTCGTTATGTGGTGATCACGAGAAAATGTTGTGATAACGAGACAACAACTTTCATTATGTCGAGATCACAAGAAAATATTAAATCGTGATCACGAGAAAACAACTTTCGTTATGTCGTGATCACGAGAAAATGTCGGATAACGAGAAAACAACTTTCGTTTATGTCGAGATCACGAGAAAATATTATGTTGTGATAACGAGACAACAACTTTCGTTATGTGGTGATCACGAGAAAATGTCGTGATAACGAGAAAACAACTTTCGCTATGTCAAGATCACGAGAAAATATTAAGTCATGATAACGAGAAAACAACTTTCGTTATGACGAGATCACATAAATTGTCCGTGATCATGAAAAAACAACTTTTGTTATGTCGAGATCACGAGAAAATATTATGTTGTGATAACGAGACAACAACTTTCGTTATGTGGTGATCACGAGAAAATGTTGTGATAAGGAGACAACAACTTTCATTATGTCAAGATCACGAGAAAATTAAGTCGTGATCACGAGAAAACCACTTTTGTTATGCTGAAATCACCAGAAAACTACTTTTATGTTGAGATCACTATGTAATTAAGTTGTGATCTCGAGAAAACAATAAAGAAAATTATTAATAATCCATGGCCTCTTAGGACTTCAGTAGTTTTGACTCTAAACTTTTGATTAAATAAACAAAGAATAATAATGTTTTCAAACTTTCCAAACACAACGTAAATAAGACATTCATTGTGTAGCCCTATGCTCCAGAGAATCAAGTGCACAGCCACCTTTAGAATTTTGTCTTTGAACTTCAGTTTTTGCAGTGACGGTATAGCATCACTGTTGAAGAGTCATTAGCTGGTGAAGTGGATTTTCTTATCGTAGAGTTAATGAAATCACGTGCATTGCAATGTTTGAAGCAGATGTCATAAATGTCAGTAGACCAGGAAGTTTATAAAACGAGTAGTTCATTCATAAATTCATACAACCTTATCTTCACGCTGTGTAAATACAAACAGAAGACAGAAGACAAAAAACGCAGCACTGAAAAAGGGCGGAGCTACATGATATCTACTGATCAGTCAATAAGTTTGCATTGCGGGTGAAGTGATATCAGTTTCATCGATTATAAAGGGGGCGCTCTGTGCTCGCTTTCCTTATATAACCCATTCATAAATTGAATAAAACTTTTATTTTTCATGCTGCCAAGTACGCAATGCAAAGTTTCAGGAGTGACGACCACATGAAAATGTGGGACTGAATCTGAATTTGCCATGTTTGACATTGTGATAACACTAGAACATTAACATTAGACCCGCCGCTTGTTCCTGTAATATGTTTCTTTGCTTTTTTATTATTTTCATTTCATCTTTTAATGCAATGTTTACATTAATAGGCCAATCTTACTATTCTTAGTAGGATAGGCTCCTACATACGTCTGTAAGCAGTATCGCTAACTTCTGCCACATCTGACCCCTCTCTAGTCTACAAAACCCCCCAGTCATCAAAAACAGTCAGCAAACCCAAAAGCCCAGAACATCCGACAGGAAGAGAGCAACAGGTCCTCTTATGTCCTGAAATCAGATTCTTCGGGGCTGCCACAGAGACGGTGTGCTTTCGCAACACATATTTACATATGTCAGGTAGAGGTGACATTTCCTGCACACTATTTCATGAAAAACAGCTTACAGGATCTTTTAAGTGTCATACACACATCAGAGCTTTACCTTTGTTTTCCGATTCACAGGGCTGCTGAGGCAACAGTACACAGGTCAAGACCTTGTCTCCAGACTCGGGGTCCACATCCGTCTGGAAGGTGAGCAGTGGTTGAGACTGGTTCTCTGACAGCCACAGAGCTTTGAGTCGTAGAGAGGTCAGGGTCAAGGGCAGGTAGAGCAGCCTTCACAGAGATACGGACAGAATATCATTCACAAGAAGCGCTTCTGCCTCTCTTTAATGCTTCTACTGCAAACTCTCAAAGCGGGACAATTGGTATGTTCTCCTACTAGTCCTAATGTGGTGGGCATGCACGTGTTTTTACAGGCTTTATTACTCAGTATTGTTTAATAAATGAAATGCCTTTTTTAAACTAATCTGACCAAGTGAAAAAGCATATTCAACGACGATTTTATCCATCAGAAATGGACTTGATTGTAGAAAAGGGGCGTTACATGCCATAATAGAGCCTGGTGGTTCAAAGATAAGTGTGATTTGTGAAGTTGTTCAACAAATTAACATGACACAGGAGAAAGTTTCCACCAGTGTTAGGGGGAATACATTACAAGTAATGTGAGTTATGTAATCAGATTACTTTTTTCAAGTAACTAGTAAAGTAACACATTATTTAAAACAAAATCTGAGTTACATTTTCAAATAAGTAATGCAAGTTACTTTGTTTTCCCATTTATTCGCTGGGAGTGAGTTGCAGAGGCCTTCCTTCGGCCTAGGTTTATTCATTTCACTTTTGGTGTGAAAGGATTGTAGAAAATTTAACTTTTGGGTTTTTGTTATCAAAAAACAAATAAGCAAGCCCTGTCCAGATTTAAAAAGTGACTCAAAAGTAACGTAACGCATTACTCTCCATAAAAAACAATGCAATTAGTTATTTTTTATAGAGTAATGCAATATTGTAAAAGTAATTTTTGAAATATTTCTTTTGAAATAACATTATGAATCATGCATAAATGAATTATGCACAATAAGATTGTTATTAGTTATCAATTTTAGCTATATGGATCACCACTGAAGATTATTTTCATTGTTGTCTGTAAAAACAAGAAAAAAAATGAAACAATGGTACAATACAGTGGTTTTATTCTGTAAATCATGTTTACAGTAATGGACTTACAGTGGAAGTCTATGGAGCAAGTGCACTAGAGGATTTAAAAGCAGAAATGTGCAGCTTGTATTTTTGTTACCAAATTTATATGAATAAATATAAAAAAGTTTTATATTTTATAAGTTTATATACTGTTCAGCAGCATAATATTTGAGCTGTAAAGTTCTCTCCATGTGGATTAATTTCTGTATGTATTACTGACTGTGGATTTGTTTGTAGTTTAACGCCATGCCAGCTAACGCGGCTATATTCATGGCGAGAAAAGGGGAAAATAAATAAATATATAAATAATGATAGACAGACTTTTATATATAAGAGGTTTTTAAAATGTATCTTTGATAAGAATGGAGTCCTCCATTCTCAGATCTGAGGTGCAATACAATCAGAGCAAAGAATCGAATACAGGCAGACGAGTAGAAGTTTTTAATGAGATGTGGGAACTCTTTGCTGAATGAATCAAGTTGGGTCTTCTAAATCATACTATCGATTAGTTTATAAAATTGTAATTATGTAAGTCTATACATTTATTTATTAGTGCTGTCAAAATTAATGCATTAACGCAGGCGATTAATTTTTTCAATTTAACGCGTTAAAAATATTTAACGCAATTAACACATGGGCTGCAAAATATTGTGTTTTATTTAGACGCAGAATGTCTTTACGACCACATCAAACGGGAGACTTTCAGACGCGCGCTCAAACTTCACCTCAAACGAGCGAGGAAAAGATCCAGGTGATGAGAGAGCTTCAGCAGAACAACGGTCTGATCATCAGATGAGATGCTGTCAGGCCACATGCCAGTAAAAAACAGTTATATATATATATCTGAAATGTTATTCTGTGCTTGTAGCACATTCTCTTCAATTGCACGCACAAATACGGCGGTGCACACAGTGTATCATTTCATATTTACGTGCAAATAACCTAATAATCCAGCTGCTGTGATGTCTGTTAATCAAAGAAAAAAAAGAGGAAACCAATAACTTTCATAGCTTTAAGGATTCATCTTTATTTAAATTAGAATTTAGTGTTTGATAACTTTATTCAATTTCTGTATATTTCCTACTTGCTGAAGGGCACAGCTAGCTAAATATGACATCTATTATAATGGGTTTATGTGAAGATTGTTTTAAGTTATTTTAAGTAATTGTTTAAAGGCTAATAAATGTTAAAATTTATATTGATGTTGAATGGCTATAGCCATTGGTTAAATATTAGAAAGAAAAAAAATTTGGTTTATTGGTATCAGATATACTCGCCGTCAGTCATAAAAAAGTATTAAAAATATATGTTATGGTATATATGTCTTTGTGTTGTTTCTACAATAATTTGATGATTGAATGTGAAATTATTGCAATATAAAAATATATTTAAAAACTTTAATGTTAGGTGGGATTAATCTCAGAATTTTTTTTTTTATCAATTAACAGCACTATTATTTATATACAAAATTAATGTATGTATTTTTGCTTGGTTTGTCTTATTAGATTATTTTGAGATTTTTTTCCCTCCTTTGTATTGTATTTTTATGTATGGAAAACCGCCAAAATGTTGACACTTCAGTTAGCTCATAAAACATTACTAAAAATAATAAATATCTCAACTTTACTTATTTAAGAGAATAAACCTCACTGGTTCTCATTCTTGTTTGAGCTTCTGTTTATCATATTTGATGTGATCTGTGTATGTGCATTGATCAGTTTTTATATGTCAATAAAAACAAAAAACTAAACCATGTGTCGTCATACAAGTCTTCTCAGAAAACTTGGATTAAAGTGCTCTAAACATATGGAATAGGTTTACTTGTGCTATATTAACTTTTTGAAGTATTGGTGGAATGGACTTTCAAAGGAGGGACAGAAATATTTCATACTTCATTTAAATATCCTAATTTGTGTTTCGAAGATGAATGAACGTTTTATG
The DNA here is from genome assembly GCA_018155175.1 of Sinocyclocheilus anophthalmus. Classification (NCBI taxonomy): domain Eukaryota; kingdom Metazoa; phylum Chordata; class Actinopteri; order Cypriniformes; family Cyprinidae; genus Sinocyclocheilus; species Sinocyclocheilus anophthalmus. The sequence goes on along the minus strand of JADLZN010009644.1, from coordinate 113,387 downwards.
GATTTAGAATGGCATTTATAAATGTATAAGTGCAGAGTGATGCAGTGATACACTGAAGACATTTGATGACTCAGTTATCTCACCGGGGGGTTTGTGATGAAGACTATGTTCTGACAAACCTGTTTCCAGACACGTCGAGCACGTGCAGCTCTGTAGCCTGCGAGAGCTCAGGAGGGATGCGTGTCAGACGGTTCTCTCTCACACACAGAACATTCAGACTGCAGCAGCCGCCGATCTGAAACAAATCACAAAACAACATGAGCAAATTCCTTTGTGACCAGTGCAAAACACTGGAAATCAGCACATTACCCTGTCACAAGAGAGCACAACATTAGTTCCACCAGCACATGAATATTGGCAGGAAATGTCTGAGAAGACAGACAGTAATGAACAAAATGAATTGAACACAGCTGCATTAACACCAAGCAAACTGCAAACTTTCCTAAAAAAAAGTGGTTTCAGTGACAGTAAGGCAGCAGAGCTAAAATTAGAAACAATTAGAGGTGGTCTGAACTCCAGTTAAAGGGCAGCTTTAAAGCTCTCAAGTGAAGCTTTTGAAGCAATGGATTCGAGAGCGTTTAATCACATCAGTGTTAATTTCGTAAACGAAGACGACGATGAAAAATATTCGTTAACGAACATTTTTTCTGTGACTAAGACGAGACGCTAACAAGCTAAAACTAATATCTGATGACGAAATTATGAAGAAATGTATGCCGTGTCTTCGTTAACAAGACGAGACGGAACTATAATGTTATTTGAGGACTACCGGACATTCAAAATACATCCTATAGGCTACTGTCTTGTCCTCCAAAATGTGCGTCCCTGTCATTGGATTGCAATCAGATACGGGCGTTTGCATTCTAAGTCGCCGTAATGCCCCGTATCGTTCAAAATTTTTCGACATCGATACCGATACCTTGACTTCGATACCGGTTCCTGAACGATACTTTTTTTCGATACCAATTTTATGAAATCAATTTTAACAAGATTACATTATCTAAAAAAAAAAATTTGGTTTTATTTTTCAGCTTGTTGATGTTTATACAAACTCAAAGACTCATCTCCTGAGCCACTGCACAAAGGAACAAAATGTAACCAACACAATAAATCAGTGCAAAATAGTTTTAATAAAGCTCAAATAGTCTTTACTTTTACACATCTGTTAGGCTACATTTACACTAGTTAGTGTTCGTTTTAAATGCATAGCTCAGACAGAATCATGATTTTTACTTATTTTCCACTGATTTACTGATGAGTATTAGCAGCTTCCAGCGCTGTCTGCTTGTGTTCTCTCTTCCATGATCGCTGCTCGCTGCTCGCTCATTTTTGGGCCCCCTTCCCTATTAATATAATAGACCTAATATTACCACCCAAGCAAACAAAAATATTTCTTAATCAGTGGAAACCGATACAGTGTTTTCTATCGGAATAAGCGTTTGCGTTCAGTCAATAAAAATCGAATAGTTTTTAATTTGTTTGAGAACTGAGAAAGACCGTTCCATATAGGCGCGGCGACGTGGCCACATAACCTTTTCGGGAGTGCATTATTTCTCTAATAAATTTAACGGCCTGGATTCACAATCACACATCAATTGTTCAGATAATTTGTTTCAAGACATTTTGACATGTTTCCGTCCTGAAATCTCATGTGGGTTGAACTAATTTTTTTACGCACCTCATCCCAAACCTTCCGTTGCAAATTCCAAAACGCTTGAGCCATTGATATACAGGCTAACGCAGTTATTAATGTAGTCTAATGCGGTTATTAGAGAGAGGGAGAGAGAGCGAGATTAAGTGCGAGTGAATACCTGCGTCTGTGCGTCTCTCAGCAGCGTTCAGCAGCAGAGTCTACTAATAGCGAATCTTTTAGTTGAACTGCTTCAAGAACCTCGCTTCTGAGAAATGTCATGTAGCTTTTCAGATGCAAAACTATTTTACTGATAAATTCACAGTGCAGCGCTGACAAGAAGTTTCTGTTCGCATCTCCGCGTGTCTGCGCTGCGTGCGTGTCTGTGAGAGACTGGGAGAAAGAAAGCCTGATTTCTGTAGCCTACATAAAATAGGTGGAAGACATGGAAATAGTTTGTCTTGGGGGGGGGAAAAAAACCCTATTGTTTTTATCTTTTTGCTCAATGTCTTGAGCAATGTGTAAATCCGGCCCTGTTAGACGGCAATCAGAAGTTATTACAAACAATCGATGGTGGTTTAGCTGGAAAAAATCTTTTACTCAAGGTTGGAAGTTTAGAGGTAATAAAATTATTTTTTTTTTATTGTTAAAAATAAGGGTGCACGATAAAACATATTTTAATCTTTTCTGCTTCTCTTGATTAAGCATAATCATCTGCAATATTGGCCAGTTGGTTATTTATCCTGATTTATTATTATTATTTGGCATTTCTGTTTTCTGGCATTGGTTACAAGCCTCCTTGATGCTTCATGCTCAGGGTTGCCAGATGTAAAGAGTTTAAAAGAATATATTTTCTTCCCAGTGTTTTACTTAATATTCCCAACCTGGCAACCATGCACACAAGCTGATGAACTGAAGACCAGCAAAAACATACCTGATTATGATATTCTGCTCAAATGAAAGTGTAATACAGCCAGTCTGTTTTCTTTCACATGGTCATTTGTGCTGTTTGCTGCGACTAAATCTGCCATCAAACCTTCTCAGTGACAAACTGTAATAAATCCAAATATGAATCTTGACTGTATTGTTTGTGCAGTCTGTAGTCCTGTTTTATTGTTTAAATCGAAACATGTTACCATCAATGTGGAATTATTGGAAGTTATATTAAAAAACTTCCACTGTTTTTCACATCTAGTACAGCGGAGAAGCAGACAGGAGCGGACTGGGGACAGAGGAGGGGGGCGGACGGGAAACCTGGCACTCGAATTCAGGGTCGCCTGAAGTGCATCTTCGCTATATGTCAGAGCACTACCCAAGTCGGCTCAGAAAGTTGCTCCGGGTTTTACCCATAGACTGTATAAAAACATGGACGTAGTGTCCGTGATGTCACCCGTAGTTTTCTGAAGAGCGTTTTTGAAGCCTAAAGTGGGCAGAGCCAGCCGTCGCCATCTTGTCAGCACGTCACCGCGCGTCACTCCCGGATTATTGAAAATGGGCAAAGAGGCGGGAGCTGATTGCTGAAACCACGCCCACCTAGCTCGCCAGTGGTGACAGCAGCAGCAGTCCACCGGTCACTCAAGTGGCCACGCCCATAATTATGCAGAACTTTAAGTCTTAATATAATTTAAACGGATGCGTTATAAAAAAAATTCACCCACCTCACAGTTGTCATGAAGGGCAAATTTAGCTATATAGACCAAAATAATTTTCTGAACCAGGCTAACAGTTTTTTTTTTTTTTGCTGTAAAGTTGGCCATTTTAACATGGGGTCCTTTTTTGGAGCCAGTCTCTAGCGGCCAGTTGATGAATTGCAGTTTTAGTCACTTCTGTGTTTGCTTCGCGAGAGAGACCGGAATGTTGCCGCTTGGTTTTACCAGTTGTTAGGCTGCAGAAAGGGTGTTTCATTATATGATAATATAATAAATCAGGAATTCTAAATGAGTAATGAGTTGATGTTCTCTTGATTTGTGCTTACATGGAAGCGCAATCATTTTGATTAAATAAAATTAATTTCTCAAATGAGAACAACAGTGATTAATAATTGTGATTATAACTGATAATCACGGTTATTTTGCTACACCATTACCCTACACTCTGACATAGCTTGAACATGAAATAAAAGAATATGAGAAAATGACATTTTGTGGCATTTTCCTGTGTTGTGTCCTGATTGAGTGAGATCAGAGAGGTCACAGCTGAGCAACGGTCTCAGAGAACAAGCTGCCTCATTCATGCAAAGCCATTGTTTAAACAACACAATAACATTCCTCAAATCCTGTCAGCTGTCACCAGCGCCCGTCTTCACCCCTCGTGGAAGTATGGAAGAGAAAGGGGAAAGATGAGGGTTTCTCAAGAGCATAAGACACTTGAGGGCCGTTGAAGATGACACAAGATACAGAACAGTAACACAACGGGCTGTGTGATTGTCCGGGCGTGCGTGCCATGGGCGACCCCATCCCGAGTACTGTAGTCATGCCACAAAAACACACAGCACTACAGATTGTACGGGTAGGCAAGGCAGTGTCATGCGATGGCCAGGCCAGGCCATTATGCTAATAACACTGACTGACCTACGGTGCGGTTTCACTGAATCCGGCCCTGGAACTGGATTTGCTGGTTAGGAAGTGTAAGGATTACCTTTCATTAGACCAATTACAGCAGCAGCAGCAGGACCACTATCACATGAGTCAGCATGTAAACCAAAGCACTCATGACAGACACACTCACACATCCCTCTTGTGTGAGCCTGTCTGTCATGAGTGCTTTTGGTCCATTTACTCGAGCCAACGCAAGCTTGAGCTATTGCTTGCATGCAAGAGGCAAAACAAAAGGTTTTGAGAGAGTTTTATCAAAGGAGGCAAAGTCTTACTGTTTTAACGCTCTGAATGTGAACATCATATTTTGGCATTGACACTGGACTGTAAATGCTAAGGGCTGTGAAATTAAGGCTGTTCAAACTGCACATGATTCCAAAATCAATTGATTGTATTTGATACATAGGAATAACATATTAACATTGTAATTTTGCAAGTGATGATGTTTGTACAGCCAGTGAAGTCAATATCCAACATACCTGCAACTTAATTTAATTTATTAACTATTTTTCATCTAACTCGGAGCAAAAAAAAAAGAAAATCTACAGTACTCAACATAAATACACACCCCCTCTTCCCACTAATACACTTCATGGAAAGATGGGAAAGATGAAATGCATTAAACATATTCTTAACAAAATCTTTGATAACTGATCTAGCAGACTTGGTGGAAAATTATGTCTCAGAAGAACCTTAATATGTCTTCCAAGTAAAGAAGTAACAGCTACATTTGTTAAGTTTCAGAGGGTGTGTACTCATTTATGCTAAGTACTGTATATCCATGGCCATGCGAATATGGTTTAAACAACAGTATTAATACTAGACCACCATCAAACTATGGTAGCAATAACTTCAGCACTGTGACATCACAGACTATCAGAATACATTTCAAACAGGTGCTGGATACTATTTTCTCGACATAAAGGAGCTTTGGCAACACTAGATACTGTATTTGACATGCAGCAGTTGTATTATAACATCATAATGGTCTAACCATGAAGGTTTTTGTATTACATGTACAACAGTAACAAAAAGAGTCTTGCTCAAACACTTAAAAATAATCAAGATAAGATTATTCTGGAAAAAGCATGACATGATATTCAAGGACTTGTTCTAGTCATAAACAACTCAAATTGTCCTTCAGTGAAGGTAGCCATTAAAAAGAAGGATACTAGCTTTTTAACCGAACGTAGGAGTAGTTTAGCATTTCAGTTCAAAAATACCTGCAGGGTGACCTTGAGCTAATAGAAAAGACTCTTTTTCCCACTCAATGTTTCATTATCCAAGTAATTACCAACACGTATGCAATAAAACATAATAATAACTTCCATTCTTGATTGTGTTTGTGAACTTTGTGGACTCGTATGCAAAGTGAAGTCTAAATATACAGTGTATGGGTAAACTAGCAACAGCAAGAAAAACTAGTTCCAAATGTATCACCGAGAATTTTCCATAGGCGCCACTGTATTTATTGCAGATGTACAGTAAACACACGTTGTCACCCGTGGAGTGAAGTGTAAGCGAGATGTCTTAAAAGATTATTTCAACTAGGAATTCATAACTACAATTTGATGTGTATTCAAGTGACTTTGGGTGGAATAAAATGTACAGGTTGTACGTTTTAACACTAGCACAATAACATGAAGAGTAAATAAATGATTTATATTAGATGTGTAGTTTATGGGGGGAAATGATTGGAAATAGCTAGGGGTGACCCCGAATAGTCGACGATTCAATGCTTTGATAGGAGGAGCCTGATTCGACTACCAATCTCACAGTCGAATATTCACGGGGTGTTATGATCATGCCATTTTGGCAAACGGGGGTGCTCAAATGTCGGATTTCACATAGAACTACCGGTTTTCTCCCAATAAGTTAATATACAGCCTATAAGATAATGTTGTAAATTAGAATCTGAAAATAAAGAAGCTTTAAATAAACATTTTAACGTGCGTGAATAAATCCAACCACCACTATAGATTTAAGTTTCACTTTCCATAATCCGTGACCGAGAGAGAAGCATCTTGGCGGCAGGGATTTAAAACTTTAACAAGACTCAAACTGACACAGGCAGAGTGAAAGACTGGATTTTTTCGATCAGATAGGGTACAAGTGATTTCAAAACATTTCAGACGACTTATATATATCGTGTATATGTTATTTATCTCGTATAAGATGCATTTGGTTGAGTTGCGCTGCAGTAAAGCGCTTCAGTGTAGTAGGCTACTACGGTGATTATCTCTTCAGTGCGCAGCGCGAGCAGGACAAACAACAATGCAGAATATTAATAACTATGACTGGGACTGTCATATACAGTGGGTACGGAAAGTATTCAGACCCCCTTAAATTTTTCACTCTTTGTTATATTTCAGCCATTTGCTAAAATCATTTAAGTAATTTTTTTCCTCATTAATGAACACACAGCACACCATATTGACAGAAAAAACACAGAATTGTTGAAATTTTTACAGATTTATTAAAAAAGAAAAACTGAAATATCACATGGTCCTAAGTTCAGACCCTTTGCTCAGTATTTAGTTGAAGCACACTTTTGATCTAATACAGCAATGAGTCTTTTTGGGAAAGATGCAACAATTTTTCACACATGGATTTGGGGATCCTCTGCCATTCCTCCTGCAGATCCTCTCCAGTTCTGTCAGGTTGATGGTAAATGTTGGTGGACAGCCATTTTAGGTCTCTCCAGATATGCTCAATTGGGTTTAAGCCAGGGCTCTAGCTGGGCCATTCAAGAACAGAGTTGTTGTGAAGCCACTCCTTCGTTAATTTAGCTGTGTGCTTAGGGTCATTGTATTGTTGGAAGGTAAACCTTCGTCCCAGTCTGAGGTCCTGAGCACTCTGAGAAGGTTTTCGTCCAGGATATCCCTGTACTTGGACGCATTCATCTTTCCCTCGATTGCAACCAGTCGTCCTGTCCCTGCAGCTGAAAAACCACCCCACAGCATGATGCTGCCACCCACCATGCTTCACTGTTGGGACTGTATTGGACAGGTGATGAGCATTGCCCGGTTTTCTCCACACATACCGCTTAGAATTAAGGCAAAAGTTCTATCTTGGTCTATTCAGACCAGAGAATCTTATTTCTCACATCTTGGAGTCCTTCAGGTGTTTTTTCATGTGTCTTGCACTGTGGAGAGGCTTCCGTCGGGCCACTCTGTCATAAAGCCCAGACTGGTGGAGGGCTGCAGTGATGGTTGACTTTCTACAACTTTCTCCCATCTCCCGACTGCATCTCTGGAGCTCAGACACAGTGATCTTTGGGTTCTTCTTTAAATCTCTCACCAAGGCTCTTCTCCCCCAAATAGCTCAGTTTGGCCGGACGGCCAAACTGAGGAAGGGTTCTGGTGGTCCCAAACGTCTTCCATTTAAGGAATATGGAGGCCACTGTGCTCTTAGGAACCTTAAGTTCAGCAGAAATTTTTTTTGTAACCATGGCCAGATCAGTGCTTTGCCACAATTCTGTCTCTGAACTCTTCAGGCAGTTCCTTTGACCTCAAGATTCTCATTTGCTCTGACATGCACTGTGAGCTGTAAGGTCTTATATAGACAGGTGTGTGGCTTTCCTAATCAAGTCCAATCAGTATAATCAAACACAGCTGGACTCAAATGAAGGTGTAGAACAATCTCAAGGATGATCAGAAGAAACGGACAACACCTGAGTTAAATATATGAGTTTCACAGCAAAGGGTCTGAATACTTAGACCATGTGATATTTCAGTTTTTCTTTTTAATAAATCTGCAAAAATGTCAACAATTCTGTGTTTTTCTGTCAATATGGGGTGCTTTGTGTACATTAATGAGGAAAAAAATTAACTTAAATGATTTTAGCAAATGCTGCAATATAACAAGACGTGAAAAATTTAAGGGGGTCTGAATACTTTCCGTACCACTGTACAGAACCATTATAATGAGGAAACCCCTATTATAATAAGAACGCGTCCACAAAAGAAGTTCATCCAGAGCCGCGCAGACACGTTCATGTGCACTCGGAGCATTTTGTGCAGGTAGCCTATAAGTCGTAATATTAACATTATGTTGTACAAATAACAAAGCGTATTCTATATGAGATAATTGACGCGTTAAATCCCATTGATTAAAAACCTGCTATCAAATGCTTCATTCTACTGGTCATCTTCAGCGCGCGTAGCTCAAAAGAGACATGCAGAACATTAATAACTACTATCATATACATAATGTTATAATGAGAGCACTATTGTAAAAAGTGTTGTGAATTCTTAGGGTTTAGTTGACGTTTAATGTTAACGTAACTATCTTTTAATCAAAACATAAAACATTATTAACCCCGTTTGTCTCAGCTAGCCGTAGTACCACATTTCTCTCTGCGTCAGTATTAATGCCTGTCAAATGTATTTTGACCCCCCCCCCCTTCCTCCCCAAACATATGATTCGACTATCAGTGTATCGGCAAGATTCGAAAATTCCGATTCGACTTTGCAAATCCTTAGTCGGGCAGGGACACCCCTAGAAATAGCTATGTTATAGATATGTCACCCAAGCCTGCCGCCTCATGAAATGTTCTGCTTGTGTTTCGTGAATAAGGCCCAATGACTAGGTTGGCATACCTCTTTTGGTAAAGACATTAGTCGATTCCTATCACAGTTGAAGTTGGACAGTTTCTTTAGTTTTCCAATACTTTTTGGCAAACTCTGAGGGAAAAAAAAATGGAAAAACACTTACACTAATATCTACTTTAAAACAAAAATGCATATGACCAATGACAAGACTACATGACAACTCTAATGAGCAAGCCAAGGTTTTTTTTTTAAGGGCATCATTACATAATGGATTTTGCCCCCTCAGGCTTATGGTCAGAGGAGCTCAATCCTGCCCCTGGAGATCAACCTTTCTTTTCTGCAGAGTTGAGATCCAACCCTAATCAAACGCATAAATAGCCACGCTTCTGGGGTTCACAAAATGAGAGCAGGTGTTAGAGCAGGGCTGAAACTAAACTCTGCATTTCAAAGGCCTGCCCACCATTTAATGTCAGCCCCACATTCTTCTTCTAATTATTGATATTGTTGTCAGCAATTAAAGTGTCTGTCATGATTTAAATAAAAATAATACTTTTAAAAGATTTAAAAAATATAATTTTCATACATATTTCTTAAAATATTTTATTAAAAAAAGTACATGTTGAACTGATATTCAATTTAGTTGTAGTTCAAAAAAAGTCATTTTAATGACCAAAATGTTTAGCTGTGACCCACATTTTGTACTGCGTGATTTTACCCATTAATGAATGAATGAAACGAAATTAAAACAAAACTAAATTAAATTAAACTAAATTAAAAAATGTGGAAACTTTCAACAGCATGGCATGAAGTCAAGTAAAAAAAAATGGAATTCCACTCCAGAAAAGTGATTCAATTAAATACATATAAATAAATAGCAAAGTACCTATAAAATAAATGTAAATTAAAACTAAACTAAAATGAATTATTATAGGAGTAATACTTGATAAATTAATTTGCCTGCTTTTTTGTTTTCCCTCTTGCTAATTGAACGCACGTAGACAGTTAGTATGCTCAAGTGCTTTAACTTACCCCCAGCTGGTTTTCTGTCAGCACTAGTTCCGTCAGGCTTTCACAGTTGCCAATGCTCTCCGGCAGGTGAACTAATCGGTTTTGATCTGCTTTCAATATTGAAAGCCGTCTTAATTTTCCTAAGGGAAAACATATATTACAGTATAATTACTGCATACAAACAAAATCAAACATCACAGCTCACTATCGTGCGCTTTTAACAACAACAACAGTGGATCAGTAGGTTAACCACAAGTACAACTGCTCCATGAATATACGCTCTACTTTTTCTAAATGAAAAATCAAACTCCATCCATCATTAAGGACAACAACTAAACAGAAGCATGCATAAACAAACACACAGGCACTGCAGTTCGTAGTCGGGTCCTGAACACTGACCTAAGCCCTCCGGCAGCATGTCTATGAGGTTCTGGGACACCAGGAGGTCAGTGAGGGAGAGGAGGTTCCCCATCTCATCTGGCAGGTGCTCTAACTTGTTCTCGGATACATCCAGACATGTAAGGCTTCTCATACCCCCCAGTTCCTGAGGCAGAGAAAGCACATGTGCGCACCAAAACACACACACACACACACAAATGTAAACATGTATGCAACCACAACCACACAAAAAAGCCTCTAGGATATTGAGGAAGTCGAGTAGCTTGTGCATGATTAATAAAAAAACAATAATAAACATTACATTCAAATCAAGTGTAAAATAATATAAAGGAGCAGAATACATGTCTGATGAAGTAATACATGTTTAAAAAACTATGCAGGAGAACAAGTGTCGTTACAGATCCGACAGTCCGATAAACTGACCGTTTTTGACATCAACAGGACATGTCAGAAATACTTTACCGGTGGTATTTCAGACAGCTGGTTTCCATCCAGCCACAGGTCTTTCAGACTGACAAGACAGCCTATTGTCTCAGGCTGCAAGAAAACAAGTTTGACAGAGTTCAGACAGAGCAGCGAGAATACAGCAGGTGACTGTTACCGACGTGCACAAGAATGCAGGCCAATGCGAAACATTCGTGAAATGGCATTCCGACGTAGTCCAGCCTCTGTCAAACGGGTCACATTCATGGAAACAAGGGTTTTAGACTTGGACAAACAGTGCAATGTGTGAATCTCAAGAGACCTGCCGAAAACACGTATCACCCCAAAATTAAAATGAATAAAACTAATTTTATTTTGCATAAAGAAATATATTTTTAGGAACATTAAAAGATTTTCATTCAAAAATTAGCTTGTTCCAAACCTGTATGAGTTTCATTCTTCTGTTGAACACAAACGAAGATATTCCAGTAACCAAACAGTCGATGCTCCTATGACTTCCAGATTTCTTCCCGTTATGGAAGTCAATGGCTACTGTCAACTGTTTGGTTACCAACATTCTTCAAAATAACTTCTTTTATGTTCCACAGAAGAAAGACATTTTCATAATATTTGTAGTGTTCATATGGTGCGGAAAAACTTTAAACCTACTCCCAAACACACGTAAAACATTATTTGGCTTGTAGAGGGGCTTGAGGATGCGGCTTCAACTCGAGCTCCCGTATACTCACTGGGGACTACCGGTGCTTGGAAGATAATGGATGGCTTAAATGATGCTAAATTACGTTGGTGGAGTTGAGGAGATGGAGGGAGGGTGAAACAGCTTTAGCACTGCTCATATGCTCCGGCAGTGAACTGAAAGATTAGATGGGCTCACTCCTTCTGAAATTGCGTGTAGGAATTTCATATAATAAAAATGATTGAAAACAGCCATCCGTAGTTTGTTTTCCTTTTTAAAGGGGCCATATGATGTTTCTAAAAAGAACATTGTTGTGTATTTGGTGTAATGCAATGTGGTTATGTGGTTTAAGGTTCAAAAAACACATTATTTTCCACATAATGTACATTATTGTTTCTCCTCTATGCCCCGCCTTTCTGAAACGCGTAGATTTTTACAAAGCTCATCGGTCTGAAAAACAAAGTGTGCTCTGATTGGCCAGCTATCCAGTGCATTGTGATTGGCCGAATACCTCAAGCGTGTGACAGAAATATTACGCTCTTACCATATTGTGATGCCGTGTCCCGGCACGACGAGACAAAACCAATAAAAACCATTATAAATGAGGCATTTGTTGCATCCAGTGGGGACATAATTACTGATTATAATGACTTATACTGTCTTTTTACGCGTTGCGTTGCATCACGCTGCGTAAACATAAAACCATGTCTGCATTTGTGATCGGAGAAATGACAAACAACAAGCGCTACTCTACACTGCTCAAAACTCGCGTTTGAATCGTCAGTGGCAGATCCTTTAAATATGAAAACATACTTACAGGCTGTGAGTCAGAAGCGCCAGACTGTCCTTGCAAAGTTGGAATTGCCCCACTTTACAGAAACCACCTTTGTGCCATAGACGCATTGTAGGCTACTCTACCAGGTTCAGAAAACAGTCCTCCGTAAAATGTGCAGCACACATCTGAATATTTGGTTTGAACTGTTCTGGAACAGTGTTGTAAATACAACTTAACCACTGATTTCTAGTCGAGTCCTCTTTTGGAAGACCAAACAAAGTAGTTTCGCTTTCACAACGAAGCGCACACAGCATCTCCACGACATGGCGGCGGCAGCAACAATACTACAGCGAGAATCAAAGTTACGCCTTCTTTCTTTGCGTGAACATTTGGGCGCCGTTATGCAAATCTTCCCACACAGTGAGGTAGATATGTGGGGGCGTGTTAGAACGAGGTGTTTTAGGAGGGCATGGACCAGTCTTAACTTTTATAAAGAATATCTCTTTGGGTTTGAGACTTTAGTCTTTGCAACTTTAGGGATCTTTCTATTCACAAACAGCTTGTAACACTCGAAAGAGAAAGGAAAACTTGAAATTGCATCATATGACCCCTTTAACAGAGATGACTATTATTCTGAGCCCCAGTAGTATTTGTCTGCAAGCTTAAAACTAGGAGTGAATTATATGTCATATAGCAATTAGTCTTTTGCATTTATGCCATATACTAGAGCGAAACTTGAGAAGGGAGTCCAAAGATCCCACAACATTGCCTGTAAATGTCATTCTCGTAGTTGTTCATTTGTGGGATTATGCTAATTGTGAAAGATTTGTTGATTATCAAATCTGAGGTTTACGATGAAATTGTGAATCCAGAAGAGTGTTTTCAGGAAGGGCCATTTTATGCACAGATTACTCCAAATTAGAGATGTCGTGATCACCCAATTTCACAATTAACCACGATTAAAATAGTATAATAAATAATATGGTTATTAAAGTGTACGAAATTGGGAGCTACGGAAAATCTGGAAAAAAATGGAAAATCGATTTTTAAAAATGCACTGAAAAGAAGTCTATCAGACTGAGATGAACTACTTGCATGACACCTGTGCTCTGCCGTCTGCTCGGATGGTCTGTAAGGCTGTGGTGCGTGCACCGCACAGAGAGTGAACTTTTAGTGCATTCTCTCAAAATGAAAACATGGAGGATCAACACAATTTCCTGGACTTGTATCTGCCGAAAAAGTGTTTTAATTAAACTATTTAGTTGCATTTTGGCTAACTAAAAAAAAAACGATTCAGTAGCTGAAGACAGGTTCCCAATATGCAAAACATCCAAACAAAAAGCATCAGCAAACACATCTGATGTTTCAGCACCTGAGGGATCACCATCTGATTCATGCCCAGATTAAGGTAATATAAGGTAGAAGGTATGAAGGTAATACATATACATTGAAAGGGTATATATACTTTTTTGTTGTTTTAAAGGTTCATTTTGGTATGTTTTGGTTTCAGAGTATACTTTACCTGTTGGTTTTCTGTGAAAAGTAGGAATGTGTATGTTAACTGCATGTGCATGCACGAATGATGCAATAAAACCATTAATATAAAGTTGCTATATGTTTGTGGGGGTTTTATTTGTTGCATAAAAGGTAAATCTATAGTAATCTTAGAAATTGTGATTGTTTTATCAGGCAATAACCGCATAGTCAAAACTAACATTGTGACATCCCTACTCCGAATTTACTCACATATTTCATGAGGCCCAATGTCTTTATGCAAAATAAACTCTCAACTCTTTTGAACTTGGGATGAAATGTGAAGTGGAAAAGCCTTCTTCATATTCAGCCCAATACTCAGATAAGGTTCCAGAGATGGCGTGACAGCTGACATATACCAAGCTTTGTGCAGTCAAAGTCATTATTATTGTCATTAGTCCATTTAGAGCTAGTCATGAAAATCACAACACTTACCAAATTATACAGTTCATTGCTTCCAACATCCAGTTCTTCAAGTTTATGAAGCTGAGACAGAGACCTGAGAGAAACAAAATGGAATAAATATGAATTTGCTTGTGCCTTATGCACACACATACACAGCGTTAGGAGGTTTACACTTACTCTGGTAAATATGTCAGCAAGTTCTCTCGGAGTTCCAGTGATACCAAGTGACAGAGGCTAGATGAAAGAAAGAAACATTGCACAATCTTCAGTATAATGTCATATTTAAACCATTACACATTTTGAGCAGTAGATCATTTTGCGTTTTCTGAATTTCATTTGCATTTCAGGGCCACCGTACATATTACCATTAAGAGAGATGTTACTGATATTTACTTTATGAGTAACATTCACAACACAAAGCTTATCCCAAGTCCACATAAAGACCATTAAATGATATCCTGCCTCAACCATAAGCACATATACAGTCAGAAGTTTGGAATCATTTTAAATGTTTTTCAAAGAAAAGTCTCTTCTGCTCACCAAGGCTGCATTTATTTGATCAAAAACACCGTAAGAACAGTAATATTTTGAAATATTTTTAAAAAGTAAAATAACTGTGAATGTATTGTAAAATGTCATTTATTCCTGTGATCAAAGCTGAATTTTCAGCATCATTATTCCTGTCTTCAGTATCACACAATCCTTCAGAAATTATTCTAATATGCTGATTTGCTGCTGAAGAAACATTCCTGATTATGACCAATGTTGAAAAACAGTTGTGCTGCTTCATATTTTTGTGTAAACCAAGACACCCTACTATTCAAAAGTTCTAAGTAATGCAAACTCCACCAGAAATGTCTACTCGTTTTCTGTTAAAAAAATAATATGCAGTGAGATAAAGTTCATCTATCCGCTTACAGAGAGAAGGGAAGTACACTAAACACACATCCTGAGATAGCAATCACAATCTTCCAGCGCATGCTCACTGCTCTGAGCCTCACAGGTGGGGCAGTGACATTTCAGCTTATTTATTTCAGGGCTTCCAGGAGGCTTTCTGCTATTTTAAACCTGATTTGGTTTTAAAAACAATAACTACAAGTGAAGTAACAGTCAACAGGAGGGCAAGAGGACTTCCCTGTTCAAATTGAACATAAGCCAGTAATCCACAGACAAAACCACTCATGTTTCTAGACAAACAACGGTTTCATTTCTCAGTAGATGGATTCAAAACAAAAGCGAAAAAAGTCAGATGAAAGAAGCAATGTGTGGCTATTTGACCTCTTCAGTCAGTCACAGGGACAGCTTGACTTCGAAAACAAGAAGTGCTGCTATTTGTCACTATAACTCCACGGACATTTAATCAACCCGGAGAACGGACAAGAGTTCAACATGCTTTCAAACGTCTGGAGCTCAAGGCTATAGAGACAGCTAAAGTGACACAGACATTAATCAGGTTTGTCTCCTGAAATGAAAACGGAGAGAGAGAAAAAAAAGAGGATTATTGTTCAAGGCAGCAGCGAATGGAGTATTTCAATTCCACAGACGAAAGCCTTTGAATACTGCAGTAATAACTGTCTGCAATCAGTCATAGTGTCATTACTGCACATTAATGTTTTTGTTCGCTATTCGAAATAATGATCAGCCGAATATAGGTGAGGGATGTGCATATGTGTGACTGTGCTGACTGAGAGGATGCAGTGAGGAGAAATGTCAGCTAAAAGATCACAAGACAGTATTGAACACACTGGAATTGATCTCTATAATAATATCTGCTCACTGACAAAAGATCTCCGCCTCACTGAGCCAGATTAAACCATCGACAAGAAAAAACTAATTATTTTTTTCCTCTTTCAGGCATTTTGCTTGTGTTTGAGGTAAGGCAAGCACAAATTCATCCACAATTCTCATAATGCCCCCAATATTTACTTTTTTTTTCCAGGCAGCACAACAATACACCCTGACGTAAAAAAAAAAAAAAACACTTTACATATCGTTGGCATTGCGGTAATAAGATGTTTTGCTTTTTTTTGGTAATTAAATAATGAAAATGAAAATAATGACAATGCAAAGAAAGAAAAAAAAAGATCCTTCATTTCCTTTAAGCAAAATGTAATATCTTATTTCTTTTTTTAATAGTAATAATAATAATATATATACTGTATATCTCTGCTATTTGGTCTTGTCACAAATCACAAAAAATTATATTCCACAAATGCTGATAAAGTTGCTTTGGAGCATCAATGTGCAGACTTTTTGTGTTTTTTATAGGGATGCACCGATACCACTTTTTACAGAACGAGTCCGATACCAATACTTTTATTTTTGGTACTTGCCGATACCCAGTACCGATACTGATATTTTTATTGCATTTGTAAATTTTTAAAATATTGGGTACAGAAACCAAAAGATTATGTATAATGTTAGTTGGTTAACTTCATTTATCAAATAGATAGTCAAACCAAAATTTATTCTGACACCTTCAACATTTCTCACATTATCACAGTTTATTCGCTATAGTTTAGAAAATGGTAATAAAATATGACCAGAACTCAGAGCTAAACTGTGTCAGAACAAATTCATCTACATAATGCAGATAACTTTGATAGAAAGGTATGTAAAAGATTACAATCAATCAAAAACTAGACAGCTGTTAGTATGACAGTATTTACACAACTATCAATACTTACTTAGTCAGGCAGCCCTTAGCCTTAATGACAGCCTGTAGTCTCCTGGGCATGCTGTCACCCAGCTTCATGAAAACCTCAACTTCAGTTTTTTCCCAGACTCGGTCTGAATAATTTTTGGTCCCAAATTTGTATCAATTTTACTGGTAGTCCACTGTATGAAGAATTTTTTGGTATGATTTGTCACAGTTTAGTTTATTTTGCTATCCTCACTTACATAAATGAACTATAGTGTCTTGCACCCACTTGTAAAAAATATCAAAAATTATATCTGGTCTCTGAATAATTTTTGGTTTGACTGTATATCCCATTAAAATGTATTTTACAAGTTTTTGTTACTTTCACTGTTAATTTTTTTGCTCTATGGTACATCGTCTTTAATTTAATAGCATTGGAGCTGCTCCATTGCAGCGGCTTAGTACTGTAATCACGCGCTTTGCTGTAATAATGCAGGGAACCACTCGTTATAAATCTCCTAACTGTGATATTTTCAGAAATAGAAGTCGCGTTTTTTTTTTTTTATCTGAAACGTGCTGCGATTTATATTGCAAAGCCTCTCATATAATGCAGAGACACTCAAGCAAGCAAAACACACGCAAACGCGTACACATATTTGTACTGGTGCAGAGAGTGCAGGCTAGCGCATTTCCCTAGGCCTTTTAGTTTTTCACTTTCCACCAAAAGTCAGTATGCCTAGTTGAAATAAATGATGTTTATAGTGAATGCCCCTATAAATGGTCTTATTTTTACGATTTAGTTTTAATCCAAATGATGCATGTGCTAAGTGAGTGAACATCAAACAGAAGTTCGCGCGCGCTCTCTCTCTCGCTCTCTCTCTCTCTCTCTCCCTACCGTTAAGTAACTTGTGCATTGTTTTACTTACTTTTTTTTTTACATATCCAACCGAACTACAAACTTTCCAGTGATGTATGTGAGAAAGGTATATTCACTTGACAAGCTCGCGCATCTGTGCCGCCGCAATCTCAATCCACTCAGCGTGCTTTGTTTTATCAGCTCGCGCACATCAGCTATACATGCGTTAATACTGAATGTTTAACGTTATATTCATTGCATACATATACTTCGTAGTAGACATCCTTAACTCCTTTCTGCTGTCTGTTGTTCTGTTGTTGGTGTTTCTTTGTTTGAATATGGCTCTTATCACATGCTGTGTGGTATCGGCATTTGGTATCGGGGCATTTTAGCGAGTACGAGTACAGGAGCTCAGTATCGGGCCCGATACCGATACCAGTATAGGTATCGGTGCATCCCTAGTTTTTTATATTTAGTGTTTTATAGGGATGTAACGATTCGCTCAACTCACGATTCAATTCGATTCACGATTTTGATTTCATGATTCAATTCGATTCATGTTTTTTTAACAAAATGAGATTTAAGAAAAATTATAAATTAAATGTGTCCTTTTATAATTGCTTGGACAAAATGCTGCACGTTTCTTTGTGAAATTGAAATATAACACTATAATAATATACTAATGTAGCACTTCCTTAATATAATATATTGCTCTTTTGTTGGTTTTGATTGCTTCTATTGTCCTCATTTGCCCTCAAGTCGCTTTGGATAAAAGTGTCTGCTACATGACAAAATTTAAATATAATGTAAATGTAAATAACAAAACTAAACTGAAATTTTAAAACAAGCCCCAAATCAAATAAATAAGTAACACAAATAAAAGAAATATCTTCATATAAACAAACTAAGGCTTTGTCTGTGTTCATTACATTTAAAATTAGAGGCAATCACTGCATTTTAATCATGATCCAAACAAAGATGCTGCATACATGCAACACGAGTTTTTAATTGAAATTTGACTTCAGTTTTGTGAAACTA
Organism: Sinocyclocheilus anophthalmus; assembly: GCA_018155175.1. NCBI lineage: Eukaryota > Metazoa > Chordata > Actinopteri > Cypriniformes > Cyprinidae > Sinocyclocheilus > Sinocyclocheilus anophthalmus. The sequence continues at coordinate 94,835 of JADLZN010009644.1, read as the reverse complement.
TACATAAAAAATATCTGCATGAAACAGAAACAGCAGACGAGCTGAATGAGCCGCAGATTCACTCTCTGCCAGCAGGTGGCGCTTAAAGCGGTTCCTTGATTTCCGCAGTAAACAAAGCAGCGCTGCACTGATGAACTTTAATATGCATTATACAAAGGCAAGAGGAAAATAAAAAATACCATCTAAACTTTTCTAAAGACAGTAAGTTCCCCTCAGACATACATTCATATAAACTCCTACACCTAATTGAATTGCAATTTGTTTAGCATCTCAACCGATTTGAATCGTCACACATTTGAATCGATTTTCAACAGGCTTGCAGTTAATCATTACATCCCTAGTGCTTTACCATTTTATGTGATTAAAACAACCATGATCAGCATACAGTAATCATTTCATCACACCAGCAACAGTGAAAGTAATGTACATCCAACTAGCAAGGGTTAGTGGCAAACAACACTGTTTTAAATACTGTCTAGATGTTTAACAGTAGTGATACAAGTTCACAGTTCATTAACTTCTACTGAAAATCAACTCACTGGTCATAAACGGACTAGCCTGGCCATATGAATGAATTTCCATTGTTTTTCTAGGAACTTTCTGAAGAGGCAAGAGGCTGCCATTGAGCTGAGATAGAGGGACGACAGGCACGGAAGAGGAAATTACACAGGAAATGAAGAGAGCCGTGGAAAAAACAAGCAAAACAAAAGTTACCCAGACGTTTCCCAGATTTCAATCTGAAAGAAGTCCAAGTTACTACAGAGACAATGGTGAGAGGTGATATGAATATCCACTGGAATAACAGGCCGAGCCACTCACATGCACGCTGGGGTGTTTTTGGGAAACAATATGTCGTCCTGGAGATAGACTGTGTCATGGAGTACTCACCAGCTAAAGAAATACAGCCAAAAATCACCCACTAACCTAGACTACAGAAACCGCTAACTGTAAGTCTCAGTGCACGTCAAAAATGTCCCTGAGGATACATGCTTTTACCCAAATTTGAAAATGTGCAATCAATTGTCTGAAATTAGACTAGTAGTTTTAGTTGTTCTGATATCGTATCAGCAACAGTCATCAAGTCTCAGCTGCTGATAACGGTCCTACAATACAGAGAAGACAGACATCACAACTAGGGTGGATATAGGGAATGAAGTCACTCCATCTCAAAGACTGAATGTCTACAGGTGCATCTCAATAAATTAGAATGTCATGGAAAAGTATCACTATCTCAAATTAGAATACTTCATAAGACCAATAAAAAAAAATTTTAGTGAATTGTTGGCCTTCTGGAAAGTATGTTCATTTACTGTACATGTACTCAATACTTGGTAGGGGCTCCTTTTGCTTTAATTACTGCCTCAATTCGGCGTGGCATGGAGGTGATCGGTTTGTGGCACTGCTGAGGTGGTATGGAAGCCCAGGTTTCTTTTTCTGGAAAGTATGTTCATTTACTGTACATGTACTCAATACTTGGTAGGGGCTCCTTTTGCTTTAATTACTGCCTCAATTCGGCGTGGCATGGAGGTGATCGGTTTGTGGCACTGCTGAGGTGGTATGGAAGCCCAGATTTCTTAGACAGTGGCCTTCAGCTCATCTGCATTTTTTGTCTCTTGTCTCTTGTTTCTCATTTTCCTCTTAACAATACCCAAGATGAGCTCTATGGGTTCATGTCTGTGCGTTCGCTGACCAGTCAAGACACCACCACCTGGTCATGTAACCAGCTTTTGGTTCTTTTGGCAGTGTGGGCAGGTGCCAAGTTCTGCTGGAAAATGAAATCAGCATCTCATAATGTTTGTCAGCAGAAGGAAGCATGAAGTGCTTCCAAAATTTCTTGGTAAATGGGTGTAGTGACTTTGGTTTTCAAAAACACAATGGACCACACCAGCAGATGACATTGCACCCCAAATCATCACATACTGTGTAAACTTAACACTGGACTTCAATCAACTTGGGCAATGAGCTTCTCCACCCTTACTCCAGACTCTAGGACCTTGGTTTCCAAAATGAAATACAAAACTTGCTCTCATCTGAAAAGATGACTTTGGACCCTGGGCAACAGTCCAGTTCTTCTTCTCCTTGAGGAGTGGCTTAACAAGAGGAATACGCCAACTGTAGCCAAATTCCTTGACACGTCTGTGTGTTTGCTCTTGATGCCTTGACCCCAGCCTCAGTCCATTCCTGGTGAAGTTCACTCAAATTCTTGAATCAAATTTGCTTGAAAATCCTCATAAGGCGGTTCTCTCGGTTGGTTTTGCATCTTTTTCTTCCACACTTTTTCATTCCACCCAACTTTCTGTTAACATGCTTGGATACAGCACTCTGTGAATAGCCAGCTTTTTTGGCAATTAATGTTTGTGGTTTACCCTCCTTGTGAAGGGTGTCAGTGCTTGTCTTCTGGACAACTGTCAGATCACCAGACTTCCCCATGATTGTGTAGCCTAGTGAAAAAAACCGAGAGACCATTTTGAAGGCTCAGGAAACCTTTGGCAGGTGTTTTGAGTTGATTAGTTGATTGGCATGTCACCATATTCTAATTATTTGAGATAGTGAGTTGGTGGGTTTTTGTTAAATGAGAGCCAAAATCATCACAATTAAAAGAACCAAAGACTTAAACTACTTTAGTTTGTGTGCATTGAATTTATTTAATACAGAGTATTTGAATTTATTTAATACACGAGTTTCTGAAATAAATGAACTTTTCCACAACTTTTTAATTTATTGAGATGCACCTGTATGTCAGTTTCCAACCGCAATCATATTTCTACTGATCATGAGCAATGTTCCCTCTAAGCTGCGCATGGCCACCGCGGACGCGCAGAAGAAATAATGTGCCACGCACACGCAAAAATGAATTGGGAAAGCCATTTGATCGTATTCTAGTAAAAACTAAATGAATTGCAATGCTCAGGTAAACCGCTATAGAGTTGATATCACTATAGTTAGAACCGGTGAATGTGGTTTACAGGTTTCATAGAAAGAGAAATGAGTCGCTGTAGCAACTGAATACTTCAGTGGTTGCTGACAAAATAGCTCAAATCAACAGCCAACGCAAACGCAATGACGTGAAATAAAACGTCCTCGTGTTTTAAAGAAGAGTGGCTTGATTAAGTGCTAGAAATAGCGGATGATGGGCACAGAATGGTAACAAAACTGAGACATTTACAGACACACAGGTGTAGTGGTGTGCAAACTCTACTATAGGGATGCTTGGATAACTATATAAGAATTCACGTTCACATTTTTTTGAAAATATTTAGCTTACAGATCTCTGTTTAAATGCTTCAGTTTGTTTTCTATTCTCTTCTATCAGTTTAAATGCTTCAGTTTGTTTTGATATATTATATTATATTATATTATAATGTCCTAAATATAAACCTAAATAAAGTCTCTTATGCTCACAAAGGCTGTATTTATTTGATAAAAAAAACAGTAAAAACAGTAACAGTAATATTGTAAACTATTAGGCTATTGCAATTTCTAATATTGGTTTCCTATTTTAATTACTTCAAAATAGAATTTATTCCTGGTGACGCAAAGCTGAATTTCCAGCATCATTACTCCCGTCTTCAGTGTAACATGATCCTTCAGAAACCTCTAATTTTTGATTTTATATCATTGAAAACTGTTGTGCTCTAATATTTTTTTTATTGTGCTAATAAAATTCAAAAGAACGCTTTAGTAAAAATAAAAATACATTTTATATAGATACAGTGGGGGAAAAAAGTATGTAGTCAGCCACCAATTGTGCAAGTTCACCCACTTAAAAAGATGAGAGGCGGCCTGTATTTTCATCATAGGTATACCTCAACTATGGGAGACAAAATGAGGAAAAAAAATCCAGAAATTCACATTGTATGATTTTTAAATAATTTATTTGCAAATTATGGTGGAAAATAAGTATTTTTGTCATTAACAAAATTTCATCTCAATACTTTGTTATATACCCTTTTTTTGGCAATGACAGAGGTCAAACGTTTCTGTAAGTCTTCACAAGGTTTTCAAACACTGTTGCTGGTATTTTGGCCCATACCTCCATGCAGATCTCCTCTAGAGCAATAATATTTTGGGGCTGTCGCTGGGCAAAATGGATTTTCAACTCCCTCCAAAGATCTTCTATGGGGTTGAGATCTGGAGACTAACTAGGCCACTCCAGGACCTTGAAATACTTCTTACAAAGCCACTCCTTCGTTGCCCGGCGTGTTTTGGATCATTGTCATGGTGAAAGACCCCGCCCGTTTCATCTTCAAGGCCTTGGCCTGATGGAAGGAGTTTTTGCACTCAAATCTCTCACGATACATGGCCCCATTCATTCTTTCGTTTATACGGATCAGTCGTCCTGGTCCCTTTGTAGAAAAACAGCCCCAAAGCATGATGTATCCACCCCCATGCTTCACAGTAGGTATTGTCTTCTTTGGATGCAACTCAGCATTCTTTCTCCTACAAACACGACAAGTTGAGTTTTTACCTAAAAGTTCTATTTTGGTTTCATCTGATATTATGACATTCTCCCAATCCTCTTCTGTATCATCCAAATGCTCTCTAGCAAACTCAGACGGGCCTGGACATGTACTGGCATAAGCAGGGGGACACGTCTGGCACTGCAGGATTGAGTCCCTGGCGGCGCAGTGTGTTACTACTGATGGTAGCCTTTGTTACTTTGGTCCCAGCTCTCTGCAGGTCATTCACTAGGTCTCCCCGTGTGGTTCTGGGATTTTTGCTTACAGTTCTTTTGATCATTTTGACCCCACGGGGTGAGTTCTTGCGTGGAGCCCCAGATCGAGGGTGATTATCAGTGGTCTTGTATGTCTTCATTTTCTAATAATTGCTCCCACAGTTTATTTCTTCACACCAAGCTGCTTACCTTTTGCAGATTCAGTCTTCCCAGCCTGGTGGTCTACAATTTTGTTTCTGGTGTCCCTTGACAGCTCTTTGGTCTTGGCCATGATAAGGTTTGGAGTGTGACTGTTTGAGGTTTTGGACAGATGTCTTTTATACTGATAAAGAGTTCAAACAGATGCCATTAATACAGGTAAACGAGTGGAGGACAGAGGAGCCTCTTAAAGAAGAAGTTACAGGTCTGTGAGGGCCAGAAATCTTGCTTGTTTTTAGGTGACCAAATACTTATTTTACCAATTAATTTTAATTTACCAATTAATTCTTTAAAAATACTACAATGTGATTTCCTGGATTTTTTTTTTCTCATTTTGTCACTCATAGTTGAGGTATACCTATGATGAAAATTACAGGCCGCTCTCATATTTTTAAGTGGGAGAACTTGCACAATTTGGTGGCTGACTAAATACTTTTTTTTTGCCCCACTGTATATAATAAGGATAAACGATTACCGGTTTTACGATAAATCACGATAAAATGCCCTGACGGTTAGTATTACCATTTAAATTTTTATTATCATCAAAACCGTGTTTGATTAAAGTGATTTTGAAAACTCGCTGTAAATCCTGTCCAGCCAGCATCAGACTGACGCAGAGCAGTCCTGCGTTTTTGTTTTTTTGCACGAGAGGAAATGGCAGAAGGCAGTGACAGCCATCTTTTTTCAGATTTTTCAGCCATCTAAGAGGACCAAAACGGTGGTCTGGTCGTATTTTGGCTTTAACAAGAGTCCTGAAGGCAATTTAATCAAAGACGGTCACCCTGTCTGCTGATCGTGCAAGAAGAAAGTCGCTGCAAAAGGAGGAAACGCATCAAATTTGCTCATCTTCGTGACCACCACCCACTGTTACATAGCGAATGCAAGGTAACTTTTACCTCAATACAAAAACTAACTGGGCAAATAATTGGACAAATATTGATTAGAGATTAAATATTTCGTTATCTCTCTTGTTTAACGCAAAGCTTCCGCGAAGAAAATTTTGTAGCAAGTGGCTTTGAGCCAAGACGAACAAACTTTCAAACTATCAGGTTGACATTTAAGGGGTAATGTTTTGTATATTCATAGTTAACTTATTACACCGATTTTTTTTTTTAACTTAAAATAATATATAAATACGGGGATATTAAATATTGAATTGAGATTAATGTTTTATAAATCCATTATGAACAGTGTACAAAACAATCGTCAGGACAATATGATCACTACAGCAAAATTATAGTAGTATTAATACAAAATTCCTCCGATTTCATTTTCAATACAAACAAAAACTGAGACGCAAGACGGCAAGCTGCATTTAAATGAAACGAGAGAGCCGCGTCCGCGCCTCTGCAGTGATACAAGAGACATGGGGCGACTTCCAAACAGAAGTGAGCAACCCTATGCCCTACTCCCTTAGAAGGGCAGAGCCCTTGAAGTGTGTTCTTTGAAGGGTGCAGGGCATTATTGTCTCGTATAAGTGTTTGGAACTCCCTTGGTGAAGGGAATGACTGACCAGATGTTACCTTGACAATGCTGCGCGTGCGTGCAGCTTTCAGTACTCCATCAGTTGTTGCAAATAAATATGTATTATTATTATTTTATTCAAATATTATCTAATTGTCTTATTATTAAACTTTTTCAAACCAAACTTGCTTACACTACCGTCTTAAAATCATATTTCTATCACTGACGAAAAATATGTTGTCTTACATTAAAATTGAAAAATTTAATTAACCTGTTCTATTTATGTTTGTATGTGAACTCAAAATCAACCCAACTTTGCTTTAAAAGCATCACAGATCTCTAACGAAGATCACATGATCACTAACGGAATCAATATATATATATACACACCCAGTGATTTTATTATTATTATTATTAGGCTTTCATGTTAATGTTAATTTAATATTTATGCTAAAAAAAGTGCATATAGCTGCTAATTGGGTTTGTTGTTTGTTGATTTTCAGATATAAAATTTACTGAAATGTTTTCTGTGTGTGTGTATCAGTTCTTTTTGAACGTTTCATCTAATTTGAACAAAACCGTGATAATACTGATAACCGTGATCCTTTTGGTCACTATAATCGTGATATGAAATTTTTACACCGTTACATCCCTAATATATATATATACAGTGGGTACGGAAAGTATTCAGACCCCTTTAAATTTTTCACTCTTTTTTATATTGCAGCCACTTGCTAAAATCTTTAAGTTAATTTTTTTTTGCCTCATTCTGTACACACAGCACCCATTATTGACAGAAAAGCACAGAATTGTTGACATGTTTGCAGATTTATTAAAAAAGAAAAACTGAAATATCACATGGTCCTAAGTATTCCGACCCTTTGCTCCGTATTTAGTAGAAGCACCCTTTTGATCTAATACAGCCATGAGTCTTTTTTTTCACACCTGGATTTGGGGATCCTCTGCTATTCCTCGTTGCAGAACCTCTCCAGTTCTGTCAGGTTGGATGGTAAACGTTGGTGGACAGTCTTTTTTAGGTCTCTCCAGAGATGCTCAATTGGGTTTAAGTCGGGGCTCTTGCTGGGCCATTCAAGAACAGTCACAGGGTTGTTGTGAAGCCCCTCCTTCGTTATTTTAGCTGTGTGCTTAGGGTCACATTGTCTTGTTGGAAGGTAAACCTTAAGCCCAGTCTGAGGTCCTGAGCACTCCGGAGAAGGTTTTCGTCCATGATATCCCTGTACTTGGCCGCATTCATCTTTCCCTCGATTGAAACCATTCGTCCTGTCCCTGCAGCTGAAAAAACACCCCCACAGCATGATGCTGCCACCTCCATGCTTCACTGTTGGTACTGTATTGGACAGGTGATGAGCAGGTGCCTGGTTTTCGCCACACATACCGCTTAGAATTAAGGCCAAAAAGTTCTCATCAGACCAGAGTATCTTATTTCTCACCATCTTGGAGTCCTTCAGGTGTTTTTTTTTTTGTTGTGTCTGCACTGAGTAGAGGCTTTCCTTCGGCCACCTCTGCCATAAAGCCCACTGGTGTAGGGCTTGCAGTTATGGTTGACTTTCTACAACTTTCTCCCTTCTCCCGACTGCATCTCTGGAGCTCAGTTACAGTGATCTTTGGGTTCTTCTTTACTCTCTCACCAAGGCTCTTCTCCCCCGGTAGCTCAGTTTGGCCGGATGGCCAGCTCTTGGAAGGGTTCTGGTCGTCCCAAACGTTTTTATGGAGGCCACTGTGCTCTTAGGGACCTTAAGTGAAGCAGAAATTTTTTTTGTAACCTTGGACAGATCTGTGCCATGCCACAATTCTGTCTCTGAGCTCTTCAAGGCAGTTCCTTTGACCTCATGATTCTCATTTTGCTCTGACATGCACTGTGAGCTGTAAGTTCTTATATAGACAGGTGTGTGGCTTTCTTAATCAAGTCCAATCAGTATAATCAACACAGCTGGACTCAAATGAAGGTGTAGAACCATCTCAATGATGATCAGAAGAAATAGACAGCACCTGAGTAAATATATGAGTGTCACAGCAAAGGGTCTTAATACTTAGGACCATGTGATATTTTAGGTTTTCTTTTTTAATAAATCTGCAAAAATGTCACACAATTCTGTGTTTTTCTGTCAATATGGGTGCTGTGTGTACATTAATGAGGAATAAAAAATTTACTTAAATGATTTTAGCTAATGGCTGCAATATAAAAAAGAGTGAATAATTTAAGGGGGTCTGAATACTTTCCCGTACCCACTGTATATATCTATTATATATATATATTATATAATTATATTGGCTTTTCTATCAATATAAGGCTTTACTATCACGTTTTATCCATTTAACACATCCTTGCTGAATGAAAGTATTAATTAAAAAAATAATAAAATCTTATTGACCCCAAACTTTTGAATAGTAGTATATGTTGTAACACAATTTATATTTTGAATAAACACTGTTCTTTTAAACTATTCATCAAAGAATCCTGAAAAATATCACCGGTCCCAAAAAATATTAAGCAACACAACTGTTTTCCAACATTGATTATAAATCAGCATAATAAAATGATTTCTTAAGGATCACGTGACACTGAAAATAACTTTGCTTTACATTAATAATTACATTTTAAAATGTATTAAAATAGAAAACAGTTTTAAATTGCAATAATATTTCCCAATATTATTTTGTGAAATAATATTCAGTATTTTTTTATCAAATAGATACAGCCTTGATGAGCCCAAGAAACTTTTTAAAAATGTACTGATCCCAAACTTTTGAACGGCATGCTATTAACTTGTAAAAATTTTTCTCAAAACTAACAATTACATCATTTAGTTACATCAAGGGTCAAATCAAATATAAATAGCAAATTAAAGTTAAAAGTTACACCATTTTTTTGTGCATGCACTGTACAGGTCTGGTATAAATAATGTTTTTGCTCAGGCGGCCGAAATGTCCGCCCAATAGAGAAAAGATTTGCTCAGCAAGAAAAAAAATTAGAGGGAACATTGATCATGAGATAATCTGAGAATGTCATCATAGATCAAACCCTGCTGATATCACGAGACAAAGTATCCCTCTAAATACTGCAAACAAAGAGCCAGATTATCTGGTCTAATAAAAGGAGAGTACATAAAAATGAACTGGACTGCAGCTGAAAGATGCACAACAGAGGAGAAAAAACACTTACTTTCCAATGTTGTCTGGAAGTGCTTGTAAAGAAATGTCATTGATGGAAAGGCATGTTAAATTCCGTAATTCCGGAAAACTGTCTGGCAATCTGAAACAAAACAAAAACAAACACAACTCACAGTTGGCAATGGGAATGACAGAAGAGAATTACTACTAAAGTGCTCTGGCGGACTGGTGAAAGAACAGATGGAGGAGTGAATTATGAACATGGTCACGCCAGCAAAATATGATCACTCACTATTGTATAAAAAATGAACAAAATGAAACAAATAATTGCTAACAAGAAAGTTCTGCCATTAAACTAAAGCTACACCATATGGTTGTTTGCTTAAAAAAATAACCAGAGAATACAGAAGCAGTCAAGCACTGTAACATCCAGCAAAATGGGGGAACAAATTGGCAAACTGGCCCAAAGTGGATCCAGTGCGAATGCATAACGCATGACCTGTCGAGCACAACACAGCTATTAGGATATCGTCAATAAACCTCAGAGATTCCGTCAACGCATTCGTGCTGTATTAGACATGCACTTAAGACATGCAACTGTAGTCTACTCAGAATTTCAAATGGATAAAGTACACACATGCTTCTCTTTGTTTAAAAAAGTACTTAAAGGGATAGTTCACCAAAAAATTTAAATTCTGTCATTAATTACTCACCCTCATGTCGTTCTAAACCCGTAAGACCTCCGTTCATCTTCGGAACACAAATTAAGATATTTTTGGTGAATTCTGAGAGATCTCTGACCCTCCCATAGACAGCAAGGGTACTACCACGATCAAGGTCCAGAAACGTTGCAAGGAGATCGGTAAAATAATCCATGTGACATCAGGGGTTCAACCGTAATATTACGAAGCTACGAGAATACTTTTTGTATGCAAAGAAAACAAAAATAACGACTTTGTTCAACAATTCATCTCCTCCCTAGCGCCATTTTGGAGAGTATCCACTGAACGTAAACAGCGTATGCTATTCTGTGTCAGCTGCGCCATACGTTTTCTACGTTGGTTACGCTTTGATTTGAACGAAAACAACATATACACGTGACGCAGCTGACACAGAACAACATACGCTGTTTACATTCAGTGGATACTCTCAAAAATGGCGCTAGGGAGGAGACGAATTGTTGAACAAAGTCGTTATTTTTGTTTTCTTTGCGTACAAAAAGTATTCTCGTAGCTTCGTAATATTACGGTTGAACCCCTGATGTCACATGAATTATTTTACCGATCTCCTTGCTACGTTTCTGGACCTTGATCGTGTAAGGACCCTTGCTGTCTATGGAGGTCAGAAAGTTCTCGGATTTCATCAATAATATCTTAATTTGTGTTCAGAAGATAAACGAAGGTCTTACGGGTTTAGAACGACATGAGGGTGAGTAATTAATGACAGAATTTTTGGGTGAACTAACCCTTTAACTTCACTACAAACTACTAACAAAAATGAGGCTAACTACAGAAGCAATTTAAAGGGGGAATATATTTTTAATTATACTAGAATTATACTACAAACTAGAAATTTCTCTCACACAATCATAATTAGGGTAACAGCAGCAAAACTGAACAAAACTAGTTTAGATAACTTGCGATAAACAGCAGTATTTTAGTAAATATTTTACTGGTTTTTAGCATTTTTTCTTGAACTGCCACCACATAATGGGCTTTATAAAACATGTCAGCAATTATACAGGATCAGATATCACCAAATCTGAATCCACAATTACCTTGTCAAAGGATTTCCACTAAAATCTGCTACTTGGAGGGTTTTACAATATGAAATGCTTTCTGGGAGTTCCATAGTATCTGTGAGGAAAAAAAGAAGAAACCGATTTAATCCACTTACAACAATAAAACCCTTGCTCTAGTTGAAACAATGGCTTCGTACAAAAACCTAGAGAGATTTAAGGCATTACAGGTAAACTTCCACCATTAAGGGCAGAGATGCCTTTATTAAGATGCCTTCCTTTGCCCACATTTTAAGTTAGCATAGCATGCATCCTTTACTGAAACATGCAAGATGGCATTAAAACATTACTTAGCCTATAATTATTAAATAATGAACCTTATAAAAAAACAATAATACACATTTTTAATCAATAAAACAATTTCCCATCTTACTCAACATCTGAGACTGTGTTGTTAGCGTAATGTTAAACTCTACTGGAATCAACTGTGAGTTGCGTATTCTTCAAGTGAGGAGTGCTGTAGAGTGTGACGGTAATATTCACCCACTTTTTCAGAGGCCTTGGTTTTTCCTATAGGGACTTAAAGATGTCTAACATATATAATAGTGATTTTACAGAATATTCTGAGAGCAAGGGGAAATTTGCATTGCAGCAATTTCCTTATCGCGATTCTCTGATCGCTGAACATTTCTGTATAATGCAGTTTTTCCACCAGGAATTCCGCTGTTAAACATGATTAATTTAAAAATCAGTTGAAGTAATGCTGGCTGATGTTTCAACAAAAGCATATACCACTGATTAACAATCTCGTAGCTCACAGTGGGTTTGTCTTTACTAAGTTAAAAGTTCAAAATCAATTCCCCTATGGAGAAACTGACTGAAATTTTTACTTGTAGAACATGAAGCAATCGTTGCTGTAAATAGAGCTGTCAATCTTGGTCCTTTACAGGTTCCATTTCAGATGCTTCCTTACAAGATACCAAGCTATGTAGACAGCGAGGCAGCTTATAGGGGTTTGGAACAAAGCAAGTATTTCAATAATTTCTGTGCCTGCAATAAAAATGGTGCTATAACTAAGATAGATCAGAGTTCAACTACAATATGATGTAAATTTATGAGGGAGGAACCTCCACTCCAAGACAGTGTGTAAACACACAAAGAGCATAAACCATGAAATGAAAACTGAAAAGTAATTTATTCACGATCACGGCTATAGATCCAGTTATAATATATCTTTTGGTTTTTTTTTTTTTTAAAGAACACTGGATCCAAACAACATTCAACCCCACTTACTTTACATGTCTGGCTCAAAAATGTCAAAATATCATCTATGCTGTATAGAAGAAGAAATAAAATCATACATGTTTAGTAGAGCCCGACCGATATATCGTTTTGCCGATTTTATCGGCCAATATGAGCCTGTCACAGATATATCGGTATCGGCAAATATGCCGCCGATATGAATTTTTTTTTACAGCACATAAAATGCAGATAAATTGCTTGTAACTGGTGTAATTACGTAGTTTGTCCAGCAGAGCGTGCTCCATTGTTTGCTACTGGTGACCTGGATGAAACGCTTTAAAGCTTAGAATACCATTTAAACTTTGAACAGCCATATCTCCATAACGGCGCAGCAGATCTGTACCAAATTCGGGGGATCCCTTCAGCTCGAGGAACCCTCTGAATTGAGTGTACGTCTCGAGGCCCCCTTTCGAATGAGACCGCCCCCGGGGTCCGGGAGTTACGGGCGGTTAAATTCGTGGTCGGGCGCTGACCGATCTGGCGATCCCAGGGGGCTACCGGCGCGTGGAGGGTGGAGTTCGGGAGGGCTCCTTGAGCTGAATGGATCGTCCGAATTTGGTGGAGAATCCGCTGCCGCGTTCGCGAGATAGTGACACAAGCCAACACTTTCACTTCAGTAAGGAGGTCTCTTGTTCAGGCAGCAGCATTCAAGCGTTGTCTTATTCGACAGTAAGTGCACTGCGAAGTGGACTTCACATGATATTCCGCCATGATTCCAGTTCCAAGGGAACGTACACGTTACATTCAAAGGGCAATAAAGTTCGGTTCTTATAGTCACACTTCTCTAGTAAGTTTCGTCTGTGTGTGAAGACAGTAGCGCAAATCCGTGAATGAATGTTCCGAAGTGAAATAAACCTAAAGTTGAATGGAATTTAATTGAAATAAAGTTGAATAAACTTCAACTTTACTGTTCAGTGCACTGATGTCAGACTCATTTTGGATAATAAAGTTTGTTAAATGCCCTGCCTCCATTACATATCTTTGTCACGTCATTATAAGTTTTTGATCGCCACATTTGAGTGATCATTGCAAAAAATGTGTTTATGTATATACTGTATTCTATATATAGTACCAGTCAAGAGTTTGGACACACGCATGGGAAAGTGTCCCAAATTTTGACTGGTACTGTACTATAATACACACAAAGAATATCGGCCGATATATCGATATCAGTATCGATATATCGGTATCGGCCCCCAAAAAACCCATATCAGTCGGGCTCTAATGTTTAAAAAGAGATGCAGGAGAGTAAATGGGGGCAGAATTATATTTTTTCATGAAATATCCCTTTAAGTAAGACACAGGTCATTTGAAACCACAAGACACCACAAACCATGAAGTCTAGTTTTAAAAATGCCACTTGATCAAAAACAGTAAAAATAGCTGAAACAAGAACAGAATTTTGGGCGTGGAGATGCTGCGATCCAGGCTGGGAATTACTGTGAATGATGCTGAAATGTTGTATGTAATTGCGGAGCACAGAAACCCAGCTGCTGAAATATGCTGGGCGTATGCTGGAAGCGTGTGGGAAGGGCAAGACACGGGAGGCCAAAGTCTCTCACAGACATGTACAGTAAACAGTGGTCTGATAAACCAAAGGGCTTCTTACCATTTCGAGAGATGTCTAGCTCTACGAGCTGGTTGAAGTTAGCTATATCTCCCGGCAGCCGCTGGATCTCATTGTCACTTAGGCCAAGTTTTCTCAGCTTAGTCAAATTGAAAAATGGCTGAAACAGAGCAAGAAACACCAATTAATTGCTACTGCAGTTTGAATAAGTCATGCACAATCAGCAATACACTGTGCAATATAGTTGTAGTATATATCATATGATTGAAAGACTAGCGCTAGTAATTATAGATGAAATCACAGAAATTAAATTACAGATCATGGAGGTATTTTTTCAAATATAAATACAAAGTAAATGTGTACACAAAGAGTGTAATACATAGTATCAAATAATCAAACAAATTAATTTATTTTTATATACATTTATTTACTTTGTGAATTTTGGGATATTGTATTAAAAAAATAAACAAATAAACAATTTTTTTTTAAATGGTTCTTCCCAACCTGGCAACCTCATATTGCATAAAAAGTGCTGATGAGCTGAAAACACTGGCAAACATGTACAGTTAAGTTGAAGTTTAGTGATCTCTATTGAGATATTCTGATCCAATAAAAGAGTAATGCAGCCAGTCTGTTTTCTTTCACACTACTAAATACATATTTTGCCAATGCAGTTATTCCTTACATACAAAAAAAAGTACAGTAAATACTGCAGAAATGGTAAGAATAGTACACTAGTATGCTATTCCAAACATAGACTATGCAAATCAGGAGGGTGTTTAGAGAGGATTATGGGTAATTCTGATGCTGATGTACTGACTCACATTTGAGTATTATTGATGTGTTGGTCTAGAAGTACAAGACACACAAGAAACACCTCATACATAAGGGCTACAAACAGAACCACATCCAGATATCCCGCAATCAATTCACACACAAAAACTAAACTAGTTTATTAGGTTAGTAATTACTAATGTCCAGTGGCCTGGCAAAAGCAGCTCAGTGTATGGCTCTCTGTGATGTAATCAGCTATTCATGTCTATCTGCCTGACCTACTTGTTCAGTTCCTCCCACCTCTCACTGGCACCATGACTGACACGAGGAAAAAAGTGCATTTGAAGCACCCCATAAAACAGCACAGTCAGAGAGAGAGCAGAGCCCGTTACAAACAAACAACTGCCTGCAGCATCTCTTCAGCAGTGCTTATACTGTACCTTCTGCATGTTCAACTCAACTGAAGCATGTTTGGCAATATTAGACAATATTAGAGGATATAGTGCCAAAAAGATCATTATCATAAACAACACCGAGCGCTTTGGTGTGCATGGCTTCATTGCCAGTCACTTTAAACTACAAATGGTAAAATGGTCTACCATTGCCATGAT
Organism: Sinocyclocheilus anophthalmus; assembly: GCA_018155175.1. Taxonomy (NCBI): domain Eukaryota; kingdom Metazoa; phylum Chordata; class Actinopteri; order Cypriniformes; family Cyprinidae; genus Sinocyclocheilus; species Sinocyclocheilus anophthalmus. Next base: position 79,374 of record JADLZN010009644.1, on the reverse strand, counting down.
GTCTTACGGTCTGGTTGGAAGCCAGCCAGGGTCCGGAACCGGACTGCGGTCGGCTATTTGAGGACCAAGTCTAGTGTGTAGGTGCCCAACTCACTGTTACTTGGCTGAGAGTGCTCTGTGTTTCTCTCACACACATGGCAAAGAGAGAGAAAGAAAGATGGTCTTGAAAGATGCCAGATGGGCAAGATGTGCACACCAAAAGTGAATTAAATTATTTGCCCGAGTAGATTACATACAAAGTGAATGCAAAGACGCAAATAGACACGAATTTGTGCCGGACGAAGAGAATGACACGAATTGGGTGACGATATTCTCCTCAATCGCGTCTTCCGTGTAAATTGAAAATGTTCAACTTGAGCAGGAAATTTGGATGAGTGCTTATTGACATGTCCGGTTGTTTCAGAAAAAGGATGAGAACATTATTGCAACTGTCTGTGGACAATTTTAAATAAGTATAAAGAATGGCATTGATTTTTGTACATTTTATTTTTGTTTAACGTTATTAATAAAAATGTTGTTCAATTAGCATGTTTTTGCGTTTTGCTTTGGTAACGAAATTGGTACAGAGAACCGTGAATTTTCACTGGTATTGGTACCGAATACTGAAATTTTGGTACCGTGACAACACTAGTTGGTACTAGGTTGCTCGCCTTTGTATTGGCATGCACTCCCCTCAGCATGGCAGCGTGGGTATACCGTTCCCCATAGCGACCCCTAGAGGACGCAGTTCGAAGTGCCTTGACGAGAACGTCTCCGGTTACGTATGTAACCATGGTTCCCTGAGAAGGGAAGGAACTGCGTCTCTAGTCTATCGCCATGCTTCGGTGACGTAAGCTTTCAGACGAAGCAGCGGATGCCGTTCTCCCGCGACCTTTTATACTGTGGTCGCGCCGGGAAGGCACATCATAGGCTGTCGCCGGCCAATATCATTGTTGTGTTTAGATGTATGCTTCAGACACCGGTATCGCCGAAGGCGTTTCCCATAGCGACCCCTAGAGGACGCAGTGTCTCATTCCCTTCTCAGGGAACCAACTATCGGTTGATTAATCGGTTATCGTATCAGTAAAATCCACTATCGGCCAACCTCTTTAAATGACCGATAATGCATCAAGCATCACTACCAGCCCATAAGTTCTATCATGAAAAAAAAGCTTGATTGACTAATGCTCAAGATGATTAAAGTTTAGTTGTTATGCTTTCAAATCATATCACATGGTGAAGAAAAGCACCACGTTGGCCAAGCAAATTCACCATGCTTACCAAAACAAAGCTCCTTGGTTAGAAACTGAATTCTATGTGAGCAGTGCTTCACACTTCGCTACACTATTAACAATGGACCTTTATGAAATTTCACTGAAACAATCCAAAGCCTGATCCATCGACTCCATGCCCTACGTACTTCTGGTATTTTCCCATGGCAAACTTTGATAGTAGCAAACTCTTTATTTAACTCTAATATCTGGCCATATAGTATAATTTATATTATTAACTATATTAGTAAACATAACATTTCACTAAGGAGTTTCAGAAAGACAAAATCCCTTTAGCTTAAAATGGTAGACTGTCAATCGATATTGCTTTGTCCTTCCTCATGATTTCACTTTGTGCTTAATTGTGTTCTGGTGCGATCGTTAAGGCTAAATGCAGAAGTGATCATGCACAGATTACATTCTGCTTCACAATAACAGGAGGAGGTGAAAAAGCCAGAAGGATCATGAGGACCCACCTTTTCACAATCCATAATAATACTAAATCAAGATCAAGCAATCTTTCACCATTTCTGCTCTGCAGAATGTTACTCGCCTCCTGAAGTTGCTTAGAGCAGGGGGTTGCCTTACTTTCTAGATATGTTTGCACTTTAAAGGGAATTAGTTCAACACCTCAAAGAATGTAAAATTAGCCATTATTGCTCACCCTCAAGCAATCCTCGGCGTATTATGACTTCCTTCTTGCAGATGATATAATCGGAGGTATATTAAAAATTGACTTTGATCTTCCAAGCGGTTTAAAAAATAAACATATTCAAAACGTAATAATCACTTAATCTAGCTTGCGCCAACAGTTGTAAACGGAAGCAGCTCCGGGAGGATGACGCAAGATGTCGGCCTTGTGCATGCGCCGGCGAGTCTCGTGAAAACCAACATTTTTTAACAGGAGCAAAGGAAGCAAAAAATCCTTACTGTAGCAAAGGAAAACCAGTCTCCTCTTGGCTTATATCGAAATCCTCCGACATTCTTCTTTACGAATCCTCGTTTTGTACTTCTAATTCGTGACCGTTGTTTTGTTTTGATCTCTCTGCGTGCATCACTTCTGAGCGGCGCATGCGCAAAGCTGAACTCATACGTCATCCACCGGAGCTGCTTCCGTGTACAACTGTTTGCGCAAGCTATATTAAAGTGATTATTACATTTTGAATTTGGATATTTTTCTTACAAAAATGCATCGATTCGCTACAGGAGGCCTTTGTTCACCCCCCGGAGCCGTGTAAGGCACTTTTTATTATGGATTGATGTGCTTTATTTCACTTCTTTTGGACTGAAGTAATGCAACACCCGCTGACTGCCATTAAACAGCTTGGAAGATCAAAGACAATTTTTAATATAACTCCGACTGGATTCGTCTGAAAGAAGAAAGTCATATACACCTAAGATGCCTTGAGGGTGAGTAATTCGTGGGCGAATTGTCATTTTTGGGTGAACTAACCCTTTAAGACAGTGACCATTTGACTTATATGTTTTGTAATTTATCTTATGTACATTTTTATTCATATATTTATTTTAATATTTGTTTAGTTTCTTAGTGTCCACAAATGGCATCTATAGAATTCTTCTGAGTGAAAGACAAATCCTTGAATCTGAGGCAACATCCACTAACTAAGCTAATATTGAAGAGAAAAAACTTTGTAAGAAATACTTATTCAGGTAAACTTTACAACTCTTGGACAACCAGCAGAGAATGGTGTGAAACTGTCGGGAAAAAAACTGTGTGACTGGTCTTTGAGGTCCATGAAATAAATGAATAATGCATTGCGTTTCATGCAGCTTTTCAAACCCCATCTGCAAAAGCATCTGAAAACCTTCATGGTAATTTAAAGAAGCAGCCACAACAATGAGGAGGGATTTAGGACATCAGTCAAAAATTGTATGCAAATAATTCCATATTCCTCCACTAGCATGCACAGTTAAAACTAATCTGATGGATTTAAATGCACAATATGTAAGATTTTTGTAATAAAATATCCAAAAACCACTTGCACAGTGTGATATATTCTGCTGACTTGTGTACTTAAATTATCCCAAAGTTCCCAGTATTTCGTAAACCAGAGAAATTCCAATTTTAAATAATGGCTCGTCCCAGTTCATTGTCGCCTATCAATTAAACTCGTTGATAGACTGTCAGTCATACTGTTCCTTGACAATGTAAATGTTCTTTGCTTGCTTTCTCTGCATAATTTATTCGCTGTTTGAATAACTTTGGAAGGTACAGGTAATAAAAAAAAAATATATTCATTACATCCGTGAACATGATTCGGATATCTCTGGATGGTGAAAACGACATCTCCCATCGTTCCACTCTCCTTCATAGCATCATCAAGCTTCACCTTTGTTATAGTTTTGAAAATGTGACCTCTAGCAGTGAAAACTTATTGTCCCTTTAAAGAAACTGATCACTCAAAAAATGTAAAAAAGGGGAGGAAAAAACAACAAAATCTCACTTCTGTCATTCCAATCCTGATATATACAGTGCACAGCATAAATGAGCACACCCCCTCTGAATAAGTATAAAATATGTATTTTCTTAATGATCACTTATATAATTCATAGAAAGATGGCAAAATTTTAATGTATTAAACATATTCTTAATAAATCAGAGAAATACATTCCATTAATATCTGTAAAATAAGAAACGTTGCCAATTTTTGTTTAAATGAAGGATTACAGAAATGAGTACACCCTAGATTTAATTCAACAAATGTATAATATTCTAGTACTTAGTACGCCCTCCAGAACTTAAAGTACACAGCTCTGACACTGTGATAAATGCTTGGCACTGATTGTACTATTTCAGCAAAACTTTCACCTCTGTGCTGTTTATCTCCTGGAGGACGACCTCCTTAAATGCCCTGGTCTTTAATGGGGAGTGCTGCTCTGCTTGTCTCTACAGAATCTCTCACAGCAGCTCAGGAGTGTTAAGATTGAGTGAAATACATATCAACTGAAGGATTTTCAACTCAGGAGAATTAATATCTTCATTGTCATGTTAAAAAAAATGGCCAACATTGCAGGGAATGAGAAGAGGGTAGCATTTTTTGTTTCAGGTTTTTGTATTACATCACACGGTTGTGTGTGAATTCATGACAGCGTTGATAAAAGCACAACTCCCTCACACCTTCACCACTCATACATCCCTATAGAAGAGCTTAACTACCACTGAATGCCACTGTGGGAACCAAGCACTTCTCTCTGTACTCCTCCCTCTAGCAACACCAGAACATGTTGGATGCTGCGTGATCCGAATGATTGATTGTCCTCCTTATCCCCGGATTTGGATTCCCAGAAGTCCTATATTTGAAAATAGGCCTGGAACAAACTAAAGATTTATATAATGGTGCTTTGGGCTAGTCATATTCGGGTGGGGATCAGTAAACAGCCATGCATTCCCTGTTGGCATGCTGTCCATCTACTCTTGTGAGATTGCGTCACTCTTTTCACCTCTTTTGCCGGTTGAGACACTTTCACAGTGTTTCTCGCGTGCTTTTCTAGCAAAAACCACTCAGCACTAAATGAACGCTTATTGAAGACTATATGTCCGGGCCTTTCACAAGTACATTGTTTTTGCAAGTCTGTTACTTTGGTAAGTTTTCACATTTGAATCAATAAGTGGGTAGTCTCTTGGACCATGGTGCCTTCTTTTGTGCTAAGAAATAAGTCTCCTGACAGTTCTCTCTCAAGTAGTTCCATTGTTGTCAGCATTAAGTCTGAGTATGATACAGTGGGCCATATATCACTTAATTATCAAGAAATTACTTACCTTAAGTTTTGGTTCAACATACTTACTTGTTGATCAATACTTGCCTTAACCTTAAACCAGAATTTTTTTTTTTTTTTAGTAACTTTCAGGAGAGTGTACTCATTTTTGCAACACCACATTTTATTCACTGGGGTGATAAGACAATTGGGATTTTCTTGATATTTTTTAACATCTTCATTGTGGTAATGATCAAGCAGACTTGCTGAGAAGTATATCTCGAAACCATAAAACATGTTTCTTCAAGCACAGAGTATTGCTGATTTGTGTTTCAGAGGGGTGTACTCATTTTGCTGGCACTGTACAGTTCCTTCCCTCAATAAATACAAAAGGAACTGTTCAAGCTGCTCTTTTCTATGAAAAAACATGGATGATTTACACTTAGAGCTGGGCCATTAATCAAATACACTTTCGATTTCGGCCTCCATGATTATTAAACAATATCGAGATACAACGTTATGCACACCCCATTCCGCCCCCTTTCCATCGGTGCGCTTTTGCTCCTCCATATAAGCCCAATTTCACGTGCAAATCAGTCAAATCAGGTAACGTGACTTTTGCAGAATGGGACGTGCTTGATTTATATAAGTATATGTATTCATGTTTTTAAAAGCGTGAAATAGAACTTGCGCTGTTCCTCGGGAGGATTTCTGTGCGTGCGCTCAGAGACGGAACACTAACCCTAACACGGACCCTTTTAGCTTAAGGTGTGCGCCTAAAGGGTCAACATGCAAAAATGTGTCAAAATACGGCGGTTGGTGATTATTCACATAAACCAGAATCGTTTATGTAATAAGTGAACGTAGACAGTTGAGAATGAAAATACGTGTATAACAGTAAATAGGATCCGTGCTGCTGTCTTAAAGTGACAGCAGGCTAATATTCCTACTAGGGCTGGGTGCTTCAATATAGTGGCAACAACAAAGACTTGCTTCTTGACTGAAGGACTTTTGTAGCGTTCCTAAAAACAAAGGAGTTTTAATTTTACATGAAGACTATGGACTGTTTTATTTACATGATTATTCAATTTCTGTATTAGGCTGTTATAGCTGAATACTTTAGTAGGGCTGCACGATTAATCGAATGCGATTGTCGTGCGCATTTTGTTAGTAATGCCGGTTCAGTAAATCATCATCACGTGCTTTCAAGATGGAGCAGCCCATTTACTTTACACTGTAAAAAAAAATCCGTAAAATTTACGGTAAAAAACCGGCAGCTGTGGTTGCCGGAATTTTACCATAAAAAATACGGTAGCAATGTTTTAGGTTTTACAGTTTTAACTTAAATTTACAGTTAAATGCCGTATTTTCATTAACTGATATAATGTTAATTTACCAACCTATTGAAGTACTGAAATCTTTTTTGTACCTTTGTAATACACTGATAACAATCAAATGCAGGTGGTGATGAGAAAGTCACATGATGAACCAAAGCCCATCACAAGCAGCTTTTAGATAATAACATATATAGAATGTGCACAGTGTCATTCACACTAACACTAAACACCATCATGGTAACACACAAAACTGAAATAATGCAATAAACATTAATTTAACAACATTAGGTGTAACACACAACCCTAATATACAAAACTGATAAGAAAAAACTAAGAAGGAACATAGTTATTTCAACAAAAAAACATACAATTTGAAATGTAACGCAGGGAATTCTGGGAATGTCAATTTACGGTTATTCACTGTAAATTATACGGTCTTTGTCTTCCAAAAACGGTATACTACCGTAAAAAAATTACATGTAATGTCCAATACAGTTTTTCACCCTATATAGTAGTGGAATTTACCGTTAACCATTTAACAGGTTTTTACTGTAGCATTTTTTCAGTCTTTTACCGTTAAATTCACGGTCATTTTTTACAGTGTACACAGAGCCGTAGTTCACTGACAAGTTACCAAAAATTAAAAAATAAATCGCGATTACGAAATCGAAGAAATCGTTCACGATAATGACAGCTGTTTGCATAGCTTCTCAGTGAACTACGGCTCTGTGTATTAAATGCCCCTCCATCTGAAAGCAAGTGAAAATACCACATTTAATAACATGTTTTTATTCCAAACTCACTTCATAACGTCAGTCGTCAGTTGTTTGAAATAAATATTTCTGTGAGATGATGTGGCTTCTTACACAGAATTAAGGCACGCAACATATTTCATAGTATTCTAAAACAGCTGAGTAAGGCCATTGACAGTTAGAATAGCTTTAGTTGCCAAGAAAAATATAATACCGCAATAAACATATATTGTCATAATCGTTGGTATAGTCGTTGATCAATAAAAGGCGTTAATCTTCTGTTTATTCCTCTACCGCTATAGGCTTTCCTGGTTTCTTCTTCTTCTGCGAGGCGTAATTGGAGGTTCAGCGGAGAGCGCGCTCTGGCCCTTTGATGAGATTGTCTGCTTCCAGAACCATTAATAGGAGTGTTATGGAGCTTGTTCATCTAATGCTCCTTATATTACGTAGCGTGCACTTATGCTAACGATTAACACTCTAGATCCCCGAGCTGTTCATTCCAATCCGACATTCCATTACAATTTAAATATTAATCTTCCTAACAAAGCGTTGTTTCCCACAGATGTGCTCTCTATTTGTGGCGGCATATAATGAAATCATTCTCAGCAGATGTCCTTGCACGCGTGAGAGATCAGTTTCCTCCGGAAACCTGTATGCAGCTCAGCACTGCGCTCACAAACGCTGCTGTATCAGCAGTACCCAAGATGAAATGAAAATGACATCCAATTGTCTGAAGACAGTCGGTTCCTTCAGAAATACAGTGATATAAACACACCCGCACCGGGTTTCGATTTTGAAACATGCAGTGCTCATGTTAATTCAACGAAGTCAACTCCTTTGGGAAAATCTTTGGGGCGGTCAGTTTTGATATTGTGGCGGGCACCACAAATAAATCAATGTATAGGAAACATTAAACTACCTCTGTGAACGCTTCATTTGCAGCCGGGGTGTCTGTCTTTAAAGGTTTTGCAGTTTGATGTGTTTCCCCATTTTGAGGTCGCCATGTCTCAGTGCTTTTAGGAAGAGAGCGCATCTGCGCACCTTTCAGATAGCGCATCATGAACCGGGTTTACCGGGTATTTAAAAAAACCTGGTACCGTAACGTTTAAATTTTTTTTTGTACCGACTTGGTACCGAAGTACCAGGTTTTTTTGACAACACTAATTACAATATTGACCAAAATAATTATTATGATTATGATTTTTGCCATAATCGAGCAGCACTAGTTTAACCCTGCCAAGCCATTTGAAGTTATATAGCTGCTTTGTGTGATGAAACAGAATCACCTTTAGTTTTTGTCTACCGACGAGTACACTACGATGTTTATCAATACCTTACAGTCCAATTCATCAGAGAGCAGTTGACTCCATCACTGTACATGCTGGCTTTAGGTCCGAGGCTCAATGCTCTAGAGAGGACATGAACACATGACTGGCTATTCGTGCCAAACAGCACAACTGAATGGAGCAGAATGCAGATTTGAAAATAGCAGTGCACGCTTATTAAGATAATTATGGTGATATGCATGAGTAGCAGAGACACAGTGTTCCTCTCAATGATTGGTCAGCGAGTCTTCACATAATGCCTTATGCATTCGCTGATTTTGCGTTTTTGTATGGTAATAATTAGGGATGCACCGATACCACTTATTCCAGTACTCGCCCTATACGATACTTTTATTTTTGGTACTTACCGATACAGAGTAACCATCTTTTTCTGCATTGTATATTTTTTTAATATTGGTACAAAAACCAAGGGATGGACTAATGTTAGTTGGTTAACTTCATTTATCAACAGCATCATGTCCACCACAAATGTATGCAGTGCACTCTTCACATTTCTCGACATTATAATTCACTATAGTTTAGAATGTAATTACAATATGACGAAAGCTCAGAGTCACTGTCAGAACAAATTCACTTGAATAATTGTTATAAGTTTTGGATCAGACAGGTATGTAATAGATTACATCAACAAAATAAAGTTTCAGACATCTGAATCTGTTAGTATGACAGTATTTATACACACTATAACACTTCGTCGGGTGCGCCCTTAGCCTAATGCCACCTGGAGTCTCCTGGCATGCTGTCATCCAGCTTCAGCACCTCACTTCAGTTTTTTTTCCCAGACCGTCATGAATAATTTTTGGAGACCCAAATTTGTAGCATCAATTTTACTGGTATCCACTGGTATGAAGACTTTTTGGTATATTTTCACCGTTGCTTTATTTTGCTATCCTCACTTAAATTAACTATAGTGTCTTGCACCCACTAGTAAAAAATATAAAAATTATATCTGGTGTCTGAGCATTTTTTTTGGTTTGACTGTATATTCTTCAGGTTATTTTCACACTTAATTATGCCAAATAAAATGTATTTTACAAGTTTTTGTTAATTTCACTGTTAATTTTTTTCTCTATGGCACATCATCTTTAATTTAATAGCATTAAAGCTGCTCCATTGCAGCGGCTTAGTACTGTAATCAAGCGCTTTGCTGTAATAATGAAGGGAACCACTCATTATAAATCTCCTAACTGTGATATTTCAATAAATAGAAGCCCGCATTTTTTCATCTGAAAACAATGCAGCGATTTATATTCCACAGCCTCTCATATAATTCAAAAACAATCAATCAAGCAAAACGATACCTGCGTGCACTATTTGTACTGGGCAGATAGTGAGCCCAGTGGCTTTCACACAGGCTGCTAGTTTCACTTCGCCAAAGTCTGTAGGCATAGTTGATAATAAATGATGTTCAAGTGGAAGCCCTATAAAAAAAGGTTTTTTTTTTATTTTTACAATTTTAGTTTTTAATCCAAGGATGCTGTGCTAAGTTTGTGAACATCCAGATCACCACAACGAATTGCGCGCGCGTCTCTCTGGTCTCTCTCTCTCTCTCTCTACCATTGTTACTTGTGCATTGTTTTACTTACTTGTGTTTTTGACCAATCCGACCGAAGTACAAACTTTCCGTGGATGTCTTTGAGAAAGATATATTCCACCTATCGACAAGCGTCCCCATCTGCGCCGCTGCACACCTCCATCCACTCAGACGTGCTTTTTTTATCCACTCGCGCACATCCCTCTACCGCGTTATACTGCATTTTAACATTTATCCTTGCATACTATACTTTGTAGTAGAACCATCCTTAACTCCTTTCTGCGTCTGTGTTTTCTTTTTTAATCTGGTCCTCTTATCCATCTGTTGGTATCGTGTCGGTTGGTATCGTGGCATTTTAATAGTACGAGTTAACAGGACTCAGTATCGTCCCGAGTACCGTGCTCCTCTAGTACTAATCAAACAAAACCCGAGAATCAGCAAGAAAAAATCAACGCACTGACGTTTGTGTACAAACACAGGTATCCTCTAAACATATCATAGGCCTCTGAAATCGGTTTTCTTTTTTTCCTCAAGTCTCAAATTTTTTCTGTTTCATATTACACTGGATTCTTTCTGAATTATTACTCAAAAAGCCAGCGTATTATTGATATCATGAACCCCCAATCGGTTTTTCAATTAATTTTTTCTGAAGCAATTGAATGGTTTAAAAGCACTATCACGCGAATCAATTGAATTTTAAAACTTTAACAAATTATAATTTAGTACATTTTTCCAGTAATCTCGCCCCTATAACAGTTTTATATTTTTTAGGAATTCTGCGTGTCTGTCTTCTTTATCCTTTCTGGAATACTGCCCTAAGACAAAATTATCAAAAACGGTGATAATCAAATGAAGGCATAAAACATTAACAATTTAATGAATCTTTTGTTAAAGATTAATTACTTCAGTATGTGAAGTAGACAAAACTGTCCCTGCCATTCACACATCCCACTTCACTTTCAATAGCAGTCTTTCTGCAGACACTAGTCCAAATCACAATGTGTTTATAGTTTAAAAGTATACAGCCCTACTTTTGATTTATTCATTCAAAAAAATGCCAAATTCCATGATATTCAAGTCAAATCTATATTTACAACTGGATTCGGTCCACATTTTCCACATAGCATTGGGCCCTATCATCCCCACTCTGAACTATTCGACTGCACTTGACCTCCTACGCATTCATGAAAACTATGCCAGAATAACAAACAGGCCATTATCAAAAAGAGAAGAACAGAAACGCTGCTCTTCTTGTTTTCAGTCCCTCTTCTCACTCTGTAATCAAAACGTTAGTGCTGCACAGGAAGAGAAATTTGCCTAGACAATAGACACACAGAAACCTCCCAGACTGCAACAGGTATGGTACACAATAGAGCTCTTTAGACTCGGAAGTTCACACCACATTCATCTCAATACTTCCTTTGCGATGGCTGCTATTGTTTATGAAAGGCGATGGACAAAACCATCATGGCACTGGCGTGTTATCAGACAGGCTGACACACTGCTGAGGCGAAACACTGAACCTGTTCTTCCGGTTCACGAAGCTGGGCGGCTGTCGCCCCTCCTTTAGCAAATACAAGTTTACATTAACCTTTTTAACCCCTCTGTCAATATTTGAAGCCTGATTGGATTCAAATACAGTTAGACACAAAGCTAACACAAACGACCCACAAAGGTCAAAATAATCTAAATTGCAAAAATCACAGACACATTTTTAATGATCACACCAGTTTTCTTAAATTAGAAAAATTTTCAAAATAACGAATTTTTTTTTCAAAATAACGAAAAAAATATATATAATTAATTTCTCTGTCAACATTTCATTAAAGGGGTCATATGATGTTTTTAAAAAGATCATTATTTTGTGTATTTGGTGTAATGAAATGTGTCTATGCGGTTTAAGGTTAAAAAAACATTATTTTCCACATACTGTACATTATTGTTTCTCCTCTATGCCATGCCTTTCTGAAACTTTTTTTACAAAGCTCATCGGTCTGAAAAGCGAGGTGTGCTGTGATTGGCCGAATACCTCAAGTGTGTGACGTAAATGTTACGCCCCTTACCATATTGTTTGTGATGCCCTGTCCGGCCGGAGCGACTTGACAAAAACATTAAAACCCATTATAATGAGGCATTTGTTGCATCCAGTGGTGATTACTGATTATAATGACTTATACTTTTTTTTTATGCGTTGCGTTGCATCGCGCCCTGTAAACACAAAACCATGTCTGCCTTTGTGATCGGAGAAATGACAAACAAGCCCTACTCAACACTGCCCAAAAAACTTGCTTTAAAATATAAAATCATAACCTGCTTTAAATATAAAAACGTACGCTACCTCTTTGAGTCAGAAAGCCGCATTGTAGTCTACTCCCTACCGGTCGTAACGGTCCTCCATAAAATGTTTTGCACACATCTGAATATTTGGGTTTATGTGTTCTGGAACAGTGTTATAAATACAATTTAACCACTGATTTTCTAGTTGTGTTCTCTTTTGGAAGACCGAACAAAGTAGTATCGCTTTCACAACGAAAAACACAGCAATCACCACGGTTGCCCAACAGTGAGCAAGGCTGGGGTATAAAGGGAGGAACGCCGTCAGGCTGAGTGAGCAGAGGGGGTGCCGCGGAATTCGACAAATGATAGGCCGACGCTTGTGGCAACCACATGTGACCCCGGGCTGGACTCTGCTTCGTTCCACAGCGCAATCCACAGCGAAGTTGATATATGTCCACAGCGCCCAGCACGGATCAGCTCCAGGCATGACAAAGCAGATATCGTCCTCTTTTGTAAGACCAAACAAAGTAGTTTTGCTTTAACAACGAAGCACACAGCGTCTTCACGACATCGCTGCAGCGTCAACATACTACAGCGCGAATAAAGATATGCCTTTTTTCTTTGCGTGAACATTTGGGCGGTGTTATGCAAATCATCCAACATAGGAGGTAGATCTTTGGGTGTGCGTGTTAGAACGAGCCGTTTTAGGTAGGTTTGGTTAGCGTCTGACCACCTCCAACACACAATATATTTTGTTAGCTAGATTTCACAAATACTTGGTAACACCCCAGGACGCCGAACAAGACCCTGGTTTCATGGTAACCCGATACATTTTCAACCTTGTGGAATGCGAGCCGACTAATTAGCTGCATTCTCCAGAAACAAAGGTACACAAATGCACAGGAGAAATGGACTTTTCTACTAATTAAATCATAGGAAAACCTTCTTTGAATGAAAACCCATTTTCTTCAGGCCATTGTGTAAATTATTGCTGTGTTGTATTTAATCTGATGTATTATAGACTATTTTTATTCATGATTACGATAAACCACTCATTCATATAAGAAACTATTTCATGTCTGTATCTATGAATGCCCTTCTTATGAGCAAACAATGTGGTATATATATGCTGATACCTATCAACATATTGATTTCTAATAATCAGGGTCGGTACTAATTTGTGCCTCAACACTCCAGTGAATTACATATGCAAAATACCATGTTTACAGACAAAGAGTCATAAAAATCCCCCGTATTTCCAACCTCCCGCTTGGGATTTCAGCTTTCCTCATTGGACGAACCCATCTTGAGTGGCGTGAATCTCTGCAGGTTTTAAAAGCCACACTCCATGTGACCCGCCCCAGTCGGTGGTTCGGTCAGAAGCAAAGAGGAAGATGTGAGAAAAACGCTTCAGGATACCAATGCATCTGTGCCAGGCCTTTTCTTCGGCCTAGTCTTTTCCATTCATCAAGTGACACTGACTCCAACTGGTTCTTCTCATCGACCCGAATACAGCAAAGATCAACGGGAAGCCGAGATCGCATCGGAATCGTGTTTCATACAAGACGTGCAAGTACAACTTAGTCATTTACTTGATGCATTAAAGGTATCATTTTACCCTTTCTACAAGAGGTGTGTTTGAACTCAGATCTGACGTACCCTGCAAGGCCTGTTGTGATTCGTGTTGAATATACAAGGTCAAGTGTTCATAAAATCCATTCTTATGCCCTTCTCTGATGCTGAGCGTTAAAGATCGCCTTAAAACCCTTTCCTATCCACCCCCTTGTATGTGTTTCTTCCTTATCTCCCTGCTTGTGGCTATGTGTCTTAGATGAGGCCGCAATTACATGTGTTATTAGTATGTTTAGACTAGTACTTACGAGTTGGTATTCTCGTAGTGATCAGACTTACGTTGTAGCACACGCTTGCACCGCTGTTCATCTGTGTCATTTTACTCCATTAAGCCCCCACCTGTCCAAAGTCACATCATCATCTGAGGCCCAGACGATCCTCTTCCGTCTACAACCGGTATAACATTGGGTACAGTGTAAGAAGTTCTGACTTTCCTTCCTTTAAAACCAGGCAATTAACGTTCTAGAATTGACAAGACCGGTTGACCCTGAGTGGTCAGGGCGTAATATCTACCGTGGATCTAAAATATGTTAAGTGTATTAAACTATTTCGGGGTAAATTATGCTCATATTTTCCAGAAGCTGATTTGCTACAGGGGCTGACTCTTAACTGTTATAAAGAAGATCGCTTTGGATTTGAGAACTTAGTCTTTGCAACTTTAGAGATCTTCTGTATGCACCAAGAGCTTGTAACACTACATCCACAAAGTTAAACAGGCACATTGTGGAAATCGTGGCCCTGCCTATGACCTCTCTTTACAGATAGAAGCTTACTGCTCAGGATTTCTAGCAGCAGCACATAACTGCTCCCACAAAAACACCATTAGTTTTTCTTCTTGAAACGCTTGTCCTTATCGTACTTTGGTCCCCCTAATGCAGGTTCATACCCTGCCCCATCTCGCTCATCTGAATTCGTTCCTACCAACGCCAACATATATGAATGAATGAATGAATGAATGCAGATATAGTTGGTGAAAAAAGAAAGTCAGCTACGTACTGGTTCGTACCAAGTTATACGGATGCTATAAATGTAACCTGAACATTCATGAAAATTCTAGGCGAGCCGACAAATCGACACACTGGTGCCACAGCCGAACTACGGTTTTTTCGGCATTTTTTTACTCAATATATTTTGCCAGTTTTGGTCATTGCATAATGACATGCAGTCCAAAATGCGTTTCTGTACCTGTTCTTGTCTAGCTTTTTCAACTAAAACTAATCAAGTGTACAAACCAACAAAATTACAAATAATTTACTGTACATGACCAGAATTTTTACATTCTAGCAACTACCAAAGCCCCTTTAACTTAAAATTAATACGGTTCGTAAAGATATCTTTTTTTTGCCCATGTGATACCCCCTCTCGTCTGTGAATGCGGCAGGTGTACGTTAACGCTCTTTAACTCTACTGCGGGACATTCAATAAATTGGCGCTCTCCATTGTGGCATAGGGCAAAACTTTTCGTGTTTGATGTACTTAGAAAGGCATCATTCTGCAGTTCTTACGATTTCCTCATAATTGCTGGTTTTGAGGCCATTTTCAAACGATTTCAGTCAGCATACAGTAACCAGCACTCCACCTTTCCTCTCCTCGTAGACGTGCGATGCAAGAGTACTAAACGTCTCTGGTCCCTCGTTGTCGTGCTTGTAATGTTTTTATGTGCGTCTTTCTCAAACACTTTTTACTACATTCCACCTGCTATAGTTTGCTGCATTATTGTGCGCTATTTGATCATGTCATGGCCATTGTTCGGGGGCTACGATTTATTAGATCTTTTCCTCTTGCTCCTGAATTCCGGCGACCAATGCAACGTTTTGGTTGCCGGATATTCGGGTGCGATCCCCTAGTATCGAATCTCATTTTTTTTCATAAAAACATAGGCAAAGCCCTATGTTGTTTGCTGTTTTTTTGGCCAAAACTGACACATGTAATACAACTGACCATATTAGACTTTTAAAAAAAAATATAAACTACAATATTAACTTATTGATTTTAACAGCTGACATATTAGCAGTTTGTACAATGGGCTGAGTATTCTGGAGCACAACACTCTTGATGCCACTCCCTATTCAGCATTATTCTATCAGTCAACAATGTGAAAGACGTCGCACCCCATGACCTTTTTGCTTTATGAGTGGTGACATTTCAGCTCACACATCTGTAAACACCCTTTACATGATTATCAACCTAAATTAATGTTCTCCAACCTTTTTATTTGTATTTTACACGCGTGGTCCCCCACCCCACTCCCTTGCCCCGGCCCCTCCTCAGCGACCCACCAGAAAGTGGCTGAATCACCACCCTGTCAAATACCCTCACTCAGCGTCACCTTCCGTACAACATCTAGTGCAATATCTCCGCTTTTAACTTTAGTCGCACCACTCCTAGTCTCAGCTCTTACTCCCAGTCTACGATTAACAGCCCCCTGACCCTCTCTTAACGGGCCTTCACACATGTCACCACCGCCCGTCTGACTTAACCCCGCGATTCTTCTACACATTGGTCAAATCCCGTGAAAGAAGGTGTAGCGTGCACTTTGTACTGTTATTAGTCACCCGGACCACTCCGGAGAACACTTTTCCTCAACTCTGCAGCATGTCGTGCTACATCGCTAGAAAATGGCATTTTACGGCTAATATTCGTCTGTTTCTGCTCTTAATCCCGGAGTCCACGTCCCCTTCCCCTGCAGGGACCGGCCACCTCCCCGTCAGCCACCATTCGCAGTCTGTATCCAATCAGATGGTCACGGCAGTCACCCTGATCCAGTACGGATCCACCCAGATGGTGATCAGCACCTGAGAGGCCACCTCTACACCCTGAAAGTCGCAGAGACCAGGACAACTAATGAAGCCCCAGATACAGATCCCCAGTAAAGACCTTGTCTCAGACGGCCACTGGGACAAGACCACAGGAACCAGATGAGTCCTCTGCACAATGTGACTTTGCTGCAGTCTGAAATTGAACTGCTGGTTTCGTCTGGTCAGAAGAGAACTGGCCCCCGACTGAGCGTGAAATTCTGTCCACCGATGGAGTTTTTGGTTCCTTGACCGCTTTCGCCTCTAGCTGTTGTTTGGGGACCCCTTCATTTCCGCGATATCGTTGACTTTGTTGCAATGATTGCACAGATTACTATTTTAACTGACTGACTGGATGTTGGACATCACTGAATCAATGATACGCCTTTAACTGAAATGATTGTTTACTATTGTCACGTTTGCATTATTGACCACTATTTCCTAATTAATGCTGTTCAGTTGCTTTGACACAATCTGTATTGTTAAAAGGGCTATATAAATAAAGGTGACTTGACTGACTGGACTTAACTTCATAACATACCAGTGAAAACGGTTTTTGAAATGTAAGAGTTTTTATGTTTTTTAAAGAATTCTCTTATGCTCACCAAGACTGCATTTATATGATCCAAAGACTTATTACAATTTAAAATAACTATTTTCCATTTTAATATATTATAAATGTAATTTATTCCTGTGATTTCAAAGCTCATTTTTTAGCATCATTACTCCAGTCACATGATCCTTCAGAAATCAGGCTAATATGCTGTTTTGCTGCTCAAAAAATATTTATTATTATTATTATGTTGAAAACAGCGAGAATTTTTCAGGTTTCTTTGATTAACAGAAAGTTCAGAAGAACAGCATTCATCTGAAACCGAAAGATGGCAACCTATTATAATGTCTTTAATCATCCCTTTGGATCGATTAAGCATCCTTGCTTAAATAAAGTATGAATTCGATTATCCCCCCCCCAACAAAAATTTTTGACATGACTCCAGCTTGAATGGAAATGTATAATGTTTCCAAAGCTTTTTAATCAGATACGCCTGATCTTTGTATAGCTTTCTTTTCCATCAAGAATTCTGAAGAACTTTACTCAACTGTTTTAAATATTGATTATCAGCAAATCAGCATATTTAGAATGATTTCTGAAGAATCATGTGACAAAGACTGGAGTGATGATGCTGAAAATACAGCTTTGATCACAGACATAAATTAATCTTAAAATAATATCATGAAGCAGTTTATTTTTAAACAGTAAAAATCTTTTAAAATGTTACTGTTTTTGCTGTACTTTGGATCAAATAAATGCAGGCTTGGTGTGCAGAATAGACTTCTTTAAAAAAAAACTATAAAAATCTTACTAAAAAAAACCTTTGACTGGTAGTGTAGGCTGATTATTTTTATAGATTGAAACAAATGTGCTTTAGCTAGTTTAAAGAGTATGAAATGTGCTCTGAGTTGCTGCAGAAAACAAAACAAAAATGAGCAACAACAAAAACGTGGCTGGAGATGTGCTTATTATTGAAAATGCAAACTCATTCTATGCCAGCAGGAGGCGCTGTTGGAGTGAAGATATAACGGTTTCCCTGGTAATGGCTGTAATAAAAGCAGCTCCGCGAGAAGCTACTTTATCAGATTAAATAAAAATACCATCGAAACCTTTCTGAAGACAGTCGGTTCCCGTCAGAGATACATTTACATAAAACAGTCGCTCCGCGTTTTGATTTTGAAACGTGCAGTGCTCATGTTTATTCAACGAAGTCAAACGCCACAAATAAATCAATCTATGGGAAACTGTTATTTGTTTCAATTACGTATATTGAAATATCGGAAATGTTTTTAAAAATCATATCACCGTTATTGAAATTTTTTTTATCGCGATACATATTGATATTGAATTGTTGTCCAGTCCAACGTAGACAATACATATCTCACACACCTCTACACTCTAACCCTTTATTTAACATAAAAATGCTTTGCAAAGCTTGCAGTGACGCAGACTAGTATCAGGTCCCCCAGATCCAAGCGGTCTCTGACTCTGACCAACAGCCACTGGTTCCCCCCACACACATCTTTCGTCACGATTAACTCTCCTCACAGCATTCCTCACATTTTAGGCCAAACAAGTAGTCTCAGATTCCAGGAAACCTCTACGATAAGAGATTTCACACACAAACTGACAAGAAACAGGCTTTAAGATGTGTGTTCTCACGCTGTCTAAACTGCACGCTTTTGGCTTTGATATGGGCTCGACTATATACCCAGCAGTCACATTGGGCCAACATGGTACAAAGGAGAGTGAAAAGTCCAACCATTAACTAAATTCTCTCTCAATATACACTTCTGAGAGGATTATATTTGCTGCAGAGTCCAGAGCCTTAAAAACACAAACTCAAGCTATGCTAGAGAATCATATTGGTTGCTCTGCTTGCTCTCAAAACAAATGCCCTACTTCAGTGACTTCACTAAACAAACAGTAGCAGTCTGGGTACCACAAATGAAGATATCAAGCAGCATATCGCATAAAACTTTTGCAAATAAAGCACCGTTTCCATCCAACGAGTCAAAGAGAACAAAATCGTCACTTCCTGATAAACTGGCACTAAATATCACTAAGAAAAGTAGGAGGAGCCACTGAATACAATGGTTTTCATATGTAATAAATTACTTGCGCTTCAGAGAGAGCAGATGTAACACAATAAATGCAGTCATTGCTTTTAGAGGTGGATGCCTGCTGTTTGGGAACGCAGTCATGTAAGACAGTAATTATACAGAAATACTTTGATGACAGACTTTCCTCAGGCATTTCAGAACAACCAAAACAACATATAGATGCTGTGAACGAGATCGATCCGCTGGTTAGTCAAGTTATCCCGTCTCATAGCGCAAAGTCACATGACTTTTTCAATGTGCATGGTAGGGGTGTGCGATATATATCGTCTGCGATAATATCGTAATTGTTGTTTTAACGATGTTTCGATTGTATGACATTATGATATTTTGAAAACAGTCAAACCTCCCTCACCTATCACAACATACATTACGTGAAGTCTAGACTAGTGCGCGTGCGCATTTACAGTGTATTCTTTCACTGCATGATTCAGTCTTTTAAAATGCATTTAGAATGATCACAAATTCAAGACAGTGATGGCAGAAAATTTATATATTTATACCACTTCATATAGTTATTCAATTTCACATGAAGAGTGACGTTTTTCTCCAAAAATTACCATGATTACAAATGTGACATTGAATTCAATAAACAATAAGTTAATTAAGAGACTTACGTTTTAGACACCATATTGCTTGTTTTTGCTCTATTTCGCCAACAAAAATCATTCCAATATAGCTACAGTGTTGTTTTGTGTCTCTGAGCAACATGATGGTTTTTTGTTCCTGAATGAATCAACCGTTTAATGATTCGGTTCAATCGCAGTGACTCGCTTATTAACAGTTATTTGCTGCCACCTGCTGGCTGTTTTAATTTCACATTTCGGCTTTTTCTTTCTTTTCTTTTTGATTTTTGTTTCATGTTTTAAATCATTTCAAATATCAGTATTCAACGTTTTATGTTTAATATATCAAAACATTATTTATGCATTTGTAATTGCAGGTTAAATGCATTCATGTCTTGCATTAAACAAAATACATGTGTGTAAATACATCTAAATGCCTCTTCAGTTGCAGCTTCTGTGTTGATTTAATTTGTTTGGTAACAGCCCAAATGTCTTATTATTCTAATTCACTGATTAAATGTAAGAGTTTGACTCAAAAGATAATGGATACTTTTAGAAAAAAATGGCTTTATAAAGGTAAAAATGCCCATAAACTGCAAAATCAATTTAAAACTTATTGGAAAAAAGATTCATTTCTATCAGTATAACGGACCACCACACAGAAATATGAAGAATATTAAAAAATTAGGAGTCCAGCTGTCTTTGGAGTTCTACGGTACCAGCAACCATAACCCCCTCAGCAAATATCGTCTATTATCGTTATCGATAAAATCCCAGAAATTATCGATCTATAATTGTTTGTCAATATCACACACCCCTAGTGCATGGTGGAAAATGTGTTTCCATCGTAGTTTATGCGCATTTTTTCTTATGATAAAAAGTTTTTCCTACTCAGATTTTGTGTAGTGCATTTTTCATTAGCGCTTGAATAACTACCAAATGCGCATAAAATTAGGTGGATGGAAACATAGCTAATGACAGTGATTCTGTGTTATGTGTCGAGCTCGTCCATCCGCGCTCAGCCGCTGTTGAGTATACTTTAAAAGCTGTGCGAAAGCGGCTGTGCATGAGACAGAATTGAACGCGGAAAGTAGGGCTGGGCAATTTGGCAAAGAATTTTAAACTCGATTTTTCCAGAATGTTGGACCGATTCTCGATTTTTTACGATTTTTAACTAGTCAACTTGAAAATGTAACTACAACATGATTCAAGTAACTTTTTTCTTTACTAACCCTCTAGTTAAAGAAAACTCTATTCCAAGTGCAGCACACATGAAGTTGTCAACATTATGTAAATGTTAAACAAATCACTTGTTAAATATCTTTGCAGAAAAGATGCATAAACTGCAACTGCGAAGAAGTGTTATAAAGCTTGATCATCTTCCCCGCCAATGAGCTGTTGACCATAAATGACCAAGTCACAGGGTTAAACTCTAGAACTGGATCAAGAATAACTTTTGTGAAGTTGATCAACTGATTTATTATAAAGATCCAACTCTAAAATGAATGATTCATTAAGCAATTGGATACTGCCAAGAGCATGTTGGCCTGAATGATACGCCATTATTTTTCCTTTTATGTTTCGTTACGTTGAAGAGCTTTATTTTTGAAATGGGGAAATCATTTTGTCTAAATTATTGTCTAAAAAAAAACATAAAAAGGACTGTGATAAGATTGTGATCCTGCCCCAAAAGAAAGTTATCAATTTTTCCCATATTGCCCACCCCAATCACTGCTTTTATCAGGAACTGGATAAATATGTCAAAATGTTCAACTTCAATTTCCATCTGTTTCTCACACAAAATTATAATGCGCCTTCAGAAGACTTGGGAACATGCACATGCATTGTGTGGACTACTTTTTATGATATTTTCATGGTGTCTTAAATCGTCTTGCTTCAGTGAAAGCTTCATTTATTATATGCCCGGAAAAGAGCAGCTCAACAAGAGCATTATTCAGAGTTTCTCCTATTGTGAAAAACCTGAAAGCATGGAAATGCACACAGAATGTTCATGAGCTGTGCACAACTAAAGCTAAACTAAAAGTAGTTTCCATTAAAAGTATTAATTGGACAATAGATTTCTGAGCCACTGAAAATCAAAGACGAACATGCTCAGACACGAATAACTGAATTCAATAGTTACCGTAGCTTCTTACAATAAATGGTTAAAAACTGGAATGCACTCCGTTCAACCACTCAGCCCTTAAGAAGAAAGCCTGATACGTGGCCAATTTACTGGCGTTTCATGTTTCCACATGTCCATAATAAAACACAGCTTCAACTTTTTTTATCCCAGCAAAGACTTATACAAAAACTATGGAGACCAATGCTATTAATAGGACAGAAACCTTTGATAAGTTATCCATTTTGATATGTATTTCTTAGGGAAAAATACCTAAACTGGTCACCTTCAGGCCTTATACTCGAAATATTTAAGTTTTATTTTACAAATGATGTTTAATTTAGGGCTGCAACAACTAATCGATAAAATCGATTATTATCGATTATGAAAATCATCGACAACGATTCTCATTATCGATTAGTCGGGTCTGCCCACAGTGCACGTGCACATCCAACTTCAACTTTCAGTTTACGGTCATCCTTATGTATAAACGTCACAAATTCACGCGAGCATTTCCATTTTGCATAAAGGTCCGTCCTGACAGACTGTGTTAAAGGGGTCCTATTATGCTTTTTCACTTTTTTAAATTTTAGTCAGTGTGTAGTGTGTATGTTTGGGCATAAAAAAGATCTAGAAAGTTACAAATCTCAAAGTCCACTCCAAAGGGAGATATTTCGTTTTTGAAAAATCCCTTTTCAAGAACTACAACGAACGGCTCGTTTGGACTACAGCGTTTGTTTTCTGGGCTTTGTGATATCACAAACCGGCTTATTGGAATATCATTAAAAATAATTCCCGTCTACAGAAATTCGAATGGTTGGGGGGTGGGGAGGGGCAAGGTTGTGGTTAAAACGCTTGGTTGAGTGAGTGCATCAGACGAGACGACGAAGAAGAAAGTGACTTGCTAGTGCAGGTTATGCATCAAGAACACCAAGAAGAAGAGCTGCCTGTTGCTGTAAGCGCAAATGTGTAGAACAATTCTTACCAAGTCCATAAACTCGACTTAGCTGGTGAGGCAGACTAGACGCCGAACGGTGCCGCCGGTGTGCCTACACTCATAGAAAATAATGTATTCTCATTTTTAAAAGACCTGGCGCGATGCGACTCTGCGTTTTCTCGTCCGGTGTGTCAACCGCCGGCAAATGCGGTTTTTTTCACCTCTGTGTCCAAACGTCTTTGTTTGGGCTTCCGAAAGCGGATGATGTCAGGAAACAGTGGTTGCAATTTATTTTTTATCTCCATTCCTGATCATTATAACCCCAATTTGCTATTGTGTGCTGCGCATTTTACTGAGGATAGCTTCCACAACACGAGGGAGTACAGTGCCGGATTCGCCCAAAAGCTTTTGTTGAAAGACGGAGCAAGGGGGCGTGGCAGTACTGAAACACCATCTAAGGTGTTCGCCAATCACAACGCACTGGGACAGCTTACCAATCACAACACATTTTGTTTTTCGGAATGTGGACCTTCATCAAAGCCGGAACTAATCGAGCCGTTTGTGCCAGGATGGGGAGAAAGGTATTTTAATAATGTAAATTATGTGAAAAATAATGCATTTTTCCAAGCAATGAGAGCATGTTCTAGTACACCCCCCAAAATAAAATCAAGACTTTGTAAATGAGCATAATAGGACCCCTTTAAGTTTTAATCTTTACTGAATGAGCGGACAAATCGCAGGGGGGGTAGTGCGGCCCGCGAGCACGCAAAACATAGACAGATTCTCGGTGTGCGCTCATCCTTCGTGGCACCCGCGTCTCGGAACGCGTGCAAATATTAAGCTCTCTGTGAAGTATTGTTTGAATGGACAAATTCACACACAATTTGTCAAAATGCCCGTCTTGGTGAGTATCCTAGCAGACATAGTCGGCTGAACGTACAGTATCAGTGCACTGGATCAGTGCGCTCTCTTAAAGTGACAGCACTTTCTTAAAGGTCCCATGACATGCTGCTTTTTAGATGCTTTTATATAGGCCTAAGTGGTCCCTAGTACTGTATCTGAAGTCTCTTTCCCGAATTTCAGCCTTGGTGCAGAATTTCAGCCACTGCGAGCCAATCCCACAATGAGCTTTCCTTAGGACGTGCCATTCCTGTGTCTGTAGCTTTAAATGCTAATGAGGAGGAGAGAGGCGTGGCAACTGCCAATTTTTTTGGCCTTTATTTTTCGCTCGTTTGCAAGCCTTGATGTCTCTCGAGGAAAAAAAATATTGCGCTCGCCCCGCACGGTAGTAGCTCATTTTCTCATAGTAGTAGCCAAATTCTCTGGGCGGGCAAAGCAAAGAAAGGGGAGGTAACCTTTCCCCGTATGACAACATAAAGGGAAGATTCCAAATTGGGCCATCTGAGCTTTCATTTTCTCAAAAGCGAAGCAGGATACCCAGGGCTCGGTTTACACCTAATCAATTCCTACCCTGGGGACCTAGGCAGGCTAGGGGGACTCTATTCTGTTAAAAAACCCCATAAATTGACATTTTCATAGCCATGGGACCTTTAATGTTAATCAAACAGCAACAAAACGGAAATCACTCACTGTTCTTGATTGAATAACTTTAATAAGGATTAATCTTTAATTTATACAGTAAAATATGCAATGTTATTTTACATTTGATTCGTTTTTAGGTACAGAAATTGAATAAAGTAATGTTAGACCTACCTAAAAAACCGGAAAAGCACCGTTTATTTTATTTGTATCTTTGCTCTATTGTTTACAACAACTCACACAACTAAACATGTGCTGTGTGTCCATATGTAGTTAGATTATTTGTCTCTGTATCTTCATTATTTTTATTTGACCATATAGTTTTTTCCCTAAATATAGCACATACCGAACCGCACGGAAACTGTGATACAAACCGAACCGTGAGTAAGTTGAACCGTTGCACCCCTAGTGTATATGACTTTCTTTTTCTGACGTGTGCTCTTTACAAACTCGCTGACAAAGTTATAAAAGCCCTCCACTGCTCACTGTTCTGAGAGAGTTCTTCTTCAATGTTATTGTGGTACAGGTTACACAAGGTTACATACAAGTGTGATCAAAGCAAATGAGAGGCAGAAGGCTTTTTAAATGGATGCACTGCAGCGAGAGGCAGAGGAAGTTGTCCTGTGTCAGTAAAGCATCATGGTTAGGAGCCTTTAAATCAGCATTAGCCTGAAAAGTTTCCCGCTAGTCCTCTCCACCAATCAGACGTTCTCCTGAAGGTGGCGCTCTCTGTTGCTTCATGCATGGGTCTGTGCTCTGAAGGGTCACTAAAAGTGGCTACAGTAGAAAATTGTCACTTCTACAATTTCGAGAAAAGCTCTGTGTGGCCCATTCATGTCATATTGCATATGAATGCAGTACACAACATGTCAGTCTGGATCATATAGGGTTAAGCGTTTTGTTCATGGTGACAGTTCATGGATCATTTCATGTGGGTTTGAACCTTTCAGCTCTCTGTCCAAATATTTAACCGCTACACCATTGTGTGATGGAGGAAGAGCCCACTGGTACCTGCCATTGTCACAATGTTTTTCTCAACCACATTTTGCTGAGTTCTAGTGCTCGCTGCACAATGACAGTGGTCGCATTTCAAAACCTAGTGAGCTACCTAACTAGAC
The DNA here is from genome assembly GCA_018155175.1 of Sinocyclocheilus anophthalmus. Taxonomy (NCBI): domain Eukaryota; kingdom Metazoa; phylum Chordata; class Actinopteri; order Cypriniformes; family Cyprinidae; genus Sinocyclocheilus; species Sinocyclocheilus anophthalmus. The sequence continues at coordinate 53,779 of JADLZN010009644.1, read as the reverse complement.
TGCACTTTAGGGAGTCACAGGGTCATAAAACATAGCATTTTTGGCATCATAGGAGTGTTGCGTGTACAGCTCGGACTGCAAAGTCCAAAAATGATTCAGATTCTAACAAAGCCTATACTACCACCAACAACGCTGAAAGATGACCAAAACTCCAGAGAAATCTGAACATGCCTATCACGCAGCCTTGTGTTATGCCTATGATGCCCAAAAACGCTGCTGACTGGAAGTATGCCTATAACACCACCAATACTGCTGCTGATTTGCAACACACCTGATGGCCAAAACTGCTGCTGACTCTGAGTATGTCTATATGATCCTACCTAAAAATGCTGAATTACTTCCAACACGCCTACGAGGCCCCACAGTGCACCCATGATGCCCCACACTTCTGAACGACTCCCAGCTCTCCTGCCGCTGACTCGAAGCGCGCCTACGGCACAAATGCTGAACGAGTAGACCGCGTATTAGGATTTGAGACGCGGCCCATAACAATTCTCATTCATCCATTTGAGAAGAGTCTCTTCTGGCAACAGTGGTCCCAGTGCAGGCTGGCGTCTTCTTACCTTGGGCAAATCCCGGAGCTGGTTGGCGTCCAGTAAAAGCTCTTCCAAACTCGCTCTGCAGCGATAGATCTCATCCGGGACGAACAGCAGCGAGCAGTGGCGCTTATCGATCGACTCGATGTGACGGCTGCACCGCCACAGGGGGATACAGTGAAACATCACGGGATGGTGATCCTAGCCCTAGATAAACCCGTTCTACGGGAAAAGTTGCCACAGCAATCCAAACTAAAGCAAACAAGCGGCAGAAACTAGGAACGGCGAAAGAGCGCCAAAGCAACTAGTGTCGGATACAAATCTAGCGATGTCCAACGCAAATCTATCGCGCACTGAAACATGGAATAAAAACGTCGCGCTCCACTTCTGCTTTGATCCCTGGAGCTTTTCCTTCCGCTTTTTCACCTTTCTCGCAACATCTTTTTTTTATTGCAAGGCTGAGAAGTGTCCCGTATCTTTCTTTGTAAGCGGTTACATGTCTATTTCGTGTTTTTCTGATCCCGGAGTTTATTTCCTCTTAGTACAGTTTCTGACCCGGAACATTCACTCCCTCATTCCAGGCTGACGTCACGAATCCCAGCGGCTCCTCCCTTTTTTTCTGTCGCTCCCTCCCTGCGCGTAAACGATAACACTATGGGAAGCCAAACAACCCAAAAGTGGGATGAAACAGCGCGGTATTATATGGCGTTCGGACGGGATCTTTAATATGACGTTGCAACATGCACTCTCTTGTCTGTCTGCTGCAAGGGTTTCCAGCACTTTCCATACACTTATTCATGCTTTATTATTCCTATTCATTCTCTATTATTGTTTTCACTTATCCTCAGTTATATTTAATTAGCTATTAAGTGCTTTTTACCTTTCTTATGTAGCCTATAGCTTTTTTCCAAATGTTAAATACTAATTTATACAAATTATATTAAGATTTCTATATGCCACTGTACAAAAAAACATCAAATAAAAATACATTAAAATAATAAATATATTGAGATAGAGTGGCAAAGAGTTTCAGACTTTATTTATTTTTTTAATGTACTTGAAACAAGGACGGCTTACCTTTTTCTCTTTTTTTTACCATTTGCATGTATGAATATGATATTTACCCAAAAATAAAACAAAATTGACAACATCCAATAAAAAGAGAATTTAAATCACACTTAAAGAAGAAGATATCTTGCGAAACAAATGGAGGAATTGTTTCCATTTTTACTGACAACCAACAATGAATATCAAACCAGAATTTAGAAGTAACCTCTCAGTAAAAGAATAGGTGATCAAATGTTTCAGGAAAAGAATAACAAGAACCACATGAGCCCACTTAAAAATTAAATATTTTCTGTATAAAATCACTAACAGGGTAAATCCTAAACATAATTATGTAATGTGTCACCTTGACCTTTGGAGCAAATGTAAGATAAAAGGTAAAAGCTTTATCTATTACTGAGGGTTCAACATCTCTCAGAAAATAGCACTGATAATCTCCTGTGATAATAGCTACGTTTAAATTCTTTATAAATAAGTTTGTTAATACACACTTATTATCGAAGAGATCTAGGCCTATATTAGCCTACATATTTTTAAGGAAGGAAGAGAAACAACAGGCCTAGATAACGGGTCAGAAAAACTGCAGTACTTTACAAAAGGTAATGGTAAACATTTTTCAGTGTTCAAATTGAGGGGGGGTCCCGGACCTCCCATAAGCATTAAGGGCATCCCCATAACACCACCAAAAATATTTGCCTACTTTGGGGGGGGGGGGGGGGGGGGTTTCAATGAAAATACTATACTCGCAACTTAGTGAAAATGAGAATAATAAAAAGATTCGACTGCTAGCATATTTAAATTTAGAACTGCTCATGTTACTTTGTATTTTATGTGTGTGTTCTTTCACTGCATGATTCAGTCTAATAAAATGCATTTAGAATGCTCCCAAAATTCAAAATATGTGGACAGAAAATGTAGGCCTATATACTTATTTAATAATATCACACAAAGAGTGCCATTTTTAATTTTTTTGCAAAAATCACAAATGTGATATTGATTTTATACAACAGTTAAATAAACAAGAAGTTAATATTAACAGACTTACGTTTTAGACACCATATTGCCTATTTTTGCTCTATTTCGCCAGAGAATTAAAAAAAAATAGCTAATTCCAAACAGAGTCACAGCGCTGTTTTGCGTCTCTGAGCAACATAATTTTCCATCCAGTTTTTGCACTGTTTTGTTATCGATAAAGAGTAAAAAAAATTGCTGTCTACAGCCCGTTTCCATCCAACTGGCCTTTTACCGATAAAATGCTGTGCGTGATGAAATCATCCCTAAAAAAATAATTGTTGCAACAGTTTTGGTGTATCGCAGAAAAAAACTTGCCCTTGAGCCGTTTCCATACATAATTTCACCTATTACGTAAATTATACAGGCTAGTAGCCTGTTCTTCAACCATTTGAAACAAAACTTTATTATATATCCTAGGCTATTAAATTGTATAGGCCTGCATAAAATAGTTTTTAAGTACCTTTTCGTTTTTTTTTAAATAATTTCAAATATCAGCATTCAACATTTCATGTTTAAAATATCAAAAACATTATTTATGCATTTGTAACTGCAGGTTAAATGCATTCATGTCCTGATTAAACAGTGTGTAAACACATCTAAACACCTCTTCAGACGCAGCTTCTGTGTTTCCTCTGCAAAGATGAATTTTGTTGATACTGATACTTCATTTGTCTGGTAACAGTCCAGATGTCTTATTATTCTAATTCACTGATAAATTAAGAATTTGACTCAAAAGATAATGCACACTTCTAGAAAAAGGTAAAAATGCCCATAAAGGGTCAAAATAACTTTTGTTGGAAAAGATTAATTTCTATCACTGCTGTGAACTGACCATGAAGACTATGAAGAATATGAACCAAACTTTAGGAGTTCAGCTGTCCCGGAAGTCCTGCAGCGAACACCACTCAGAAAAATATAGTTGATTATCGTTCTGGCTAAAAACCCAGAAAATATCGAGATAATCATTTTGTCTATATTGCACCAAACCCTAATATTTAATTCTTCTTGCTGTTTGGTACACTCCTAATTCACTGATCATCATAAAATAAGTTTTTATCTTAGAAATAGGTTTTCTCAATGATAACGAGGACACGACAAAAATATGTGAATCATATTTATATAAGGTTTTTTTTTTTTAAGGGGGCGGGGTCTGGTTAATATTGTGAAATATAATTACAATTCAAAATAACTGTTTTCTAATTTAACGTATTTTCAAATGTAGTTTATTCCTGTGATGCAAAGCTGAATTTTCAGCATCATTACTCCAGTCTTCTGTGTCACATGATCCTTCAATGTATTGTCAACGTCAGAAACAATTGTGCTGCTTAATATTTTTCTGTGATATTTTTACAGGATTGATTGATGAATCCTGGCAGATTACTATTCAAAATATAAAAATCTTATCAATTTAACATTATTGCAGAATAAAAGTATTCATTTTCTTTCAAAAAAGAAAGGAAAAAATAAATGAATAATAAAATAAGTGCTGTTCTTTTATTCTTCAAAGAATCCAAATATTATGTTTCAAACGTAAAATAAAGCAAAGAAGACAGGCGCTTGAAACTCTGAACATAAATCAGGCATAATGTATTTTTCTATAATTGTATTATTATTTTACAGCAACAGTCTCAGATCTAGCAGACGATTGCGATCGACGGGTTGGCCATCACTGATGTGCTGTAGGCTACATTAAAAATGTAAAAGATAAAAACACAATAACCCCCAAATTTAAAATAAATTAAAAAACGATTTCATAAAACGAAACGACATGAGTATACCTATAAGCAACACAAACTTCACTAAAGGATTCCTTTAGGAGACATTTGTTATTTATATGTTATAGACTTTTTATACTTTATGTTATCTTTATACTTTTACAAAGAGTGTAATGAAAATATGTCTAAATTATTTTATTATTATTATATTAATATATTTATACTTGATATGCACATAATTAATGTATATTGTATAGGTTAGCCAGGAAAAAGACAGACGCACTTAAAACTGCAATACATTTTTTTTTAAAGACAGACGCAGACGTCACGTTATAAGGCAGACGCAGATGTCACGTCCATTGAGAGGAATGAATGTAGGGCAAGTAAATTGTGCATTAGCTGACACACTGCACTGAGCCGTGTGAGCAGCGTATTATGATACGTGTTAGCGAAATTTTAAAAAAACTTCACTGCTACGAGTGAATCATGCGTGACGTCTGGCTCGACACTTCACTGCCACACGTGATTTACGTGACGTCTGCATGACTTCTACGTCTTAAAATTAATGGATTAAATAGCAAAAAAAAAAAAGTGAGACGTTCAGTGAGACGAGTGCATGTTGCAGCGTCATATTAAAGATCCCGTCCCGATCCCGACCTGTCATCGGCACGGCTCAATGAACCGAGCTGCTCGACCGACTCGACAGCGCAAAGAGGACGTGTTTACTAGCGCCACTGAACTGACAGCGCAGCGCGAGCATTACTCTTCTTTTTCATGTTTTAAGGCAGGTGGAATCCACCGTTGAGGTGCATTACCGCCACCTACTGTGCGAACTTTACTCTCCGCAGAAGTTCGTGTTTTTTTCCTGCACATAACATAATGAAAATCAGTATTAAGTTATTACATATCTTTTGCTTACCTTTCTACTACATGTAAACAGTTGTACTTTGAAAAACTGCAAATATAAAATATATAAGACTTTAATAAATGTACAATACCATAGTCCTCTTGAGGAGCACACCCAGCTTCTAGTATATATATTTTTTTATTTTGTACTTAGTTATTATTGTTGTTGTTGTCAAGTTCTACATTCAGCACAATACTCCCCATTTTAAATTTGAACTATCATTAAATAGCTTAGTATATATACAGTGGGTACGGAAAGTATTCAGACCCCCTTAAATTTTTCACTCTTTGTTATATTGCAGCCATTTGCTAAAATCATTTAAGTTAATTTTTTTCCCTCATTAATGTACACACAGCACCCCATATTGACAGAAAAACACAGAATTGGTGACATTTTTGCAGAATTTATTAAAAAAGAAAAACTGAAAAAAAAAAACTGGTCCTAAGTATTCAGACCCTTTGCACAGTATTTAGTAGAAGCACCCTTTTGAACTAATACAGCCATGAGTCTTTTTGGGGAAAATGCAACAAGTTTTTCACACCTGGATTTGGGGATCCTCTGCCATTCCTCCTTGCAGATCCTCTCCAGTTCTGTCAGGTTGGATGGTAAACGTTGGTGGACAGCCATTTTTAGGTCTCTCCAGAGATGCTCAATTGGGTTTAAGTCAGGGCTCTGGCTGGGCCATTCAAGAACAGTCACAGAGTTGTTGTGAAGCCACTCCTTCGTTATTTTAGCTGTGTGCTTAGGGTCATTGTCTTGTTGGAAGGTAAACCTTCGGCCCAGTCTGAGGTTCTGAGCACTCTGGAGAAGGTTTTCTTCCAGGATATACCTGTACTTGGCCGCATTCATCTTTCACTCGATTGCAACCAGTAGTCCTGTCCCTGCAGCTGAAAAACACCAACACAGCATGATGCTGCCACCACCATGCTTCACTGTTGGGACTGTATTGGACAGGTGATGAGCAGTGCCTGGTTTTCTCCACACAAACCGCTTAGAATTAAGGCCAAAAAGTTCTATCTTGGTCTCATCAGACCAGATAATCTTATTTCTCACCATCTTGGAGTCCTTCAGGTGTTTTTAGCAACCTCCATGCGGGCTTTTAATGTGTCTTGCACTGAGGAGAGGCTTCCGTCGGGACACTCTGCCATAAAGCCCAGACTGGTGGAGGGCTGCAGTGATGGTTGACTTTCTAAAACTTTCTCCCATCTCCCGACTGCATATCTGGAGCTCAGCCACAGTGATCTTTAAGTTCTTCTTTACCTCTCTCACCAAGTATTTTCCCCCCTGATAGCTCAGTTTGGCCGGACAGCCAGCTCTAGGAAGGGTTTTGGTCGTCCCAAACGTCTTCCATTTAAGGATTTATGAGTGTCACTGTGCTCTTAGGAACATAAGTGAAGCAGAATTTTTTTTGTAACCTTGGCCAGTTCTGTGCCTTGCCACAATTCTGTCTCTGGCCTCTTCAGGCAGGCTTTGACCGCATGATTCTCATTTGCTCTGACATGCACTGTGAGCTGGAAGGTCTTATATAGACAGGTGTGTGGCCTTCCTAATCAAGTCCAATCAGTATAAACAAACACAGCTGGACTCAAATGAAGGATAGAACCATCTCAAGGATGATCAGAAAAAAATGGACAGCACCCGAGTTAAATATACGAGTGTCACAGCAAAAGGTCTGAATACTTAGGACCACGTGATATTTCAGTTTTTCTTTTTTTAATAAATCTGCAAAAAATGTCAACAATTCTGTGTTGTTCTGTCAATATGGGGTGCTGCGTGTACATAATGAGGAAAAAAATTAACTTAAATAATTTTAGAAAATGGCTGCAATATAACAAAGAGTGAAAAATTTAAGGGGGTCTTTAATACTTTCCGTACCCACTGTATATGGGATTTTTGTTGTCTCTAGTAAAGGGAACTTTGTTATTTAACTTTAACATTGCAATTTTATATAATGGATACGGTTTGTAAGGCTTTTCTCTACACTCCAAATTAAATAAATACATTTTAATTAATTAAAAAAATTAGGGACAGTGTATATAAATTCAATATGATGTATTTTGAATTTTGCACTGCATTGTTTTTTAGGTTATCGGAAAACACATTCAAATTAACCATGATTTTATGACTCTAACCTTTTAACCATACATTTGTAGTTAAATTGTGGGTTAAAAAAATGACAATCAATCATGGTTACTGCACTTTTACTATAGTAAAACCATTGTTAATTTCCGTATTTCCATAAGGGAAAATGTATGTCCTGACAGAAAAGTATCAGTACATTTAACTCTTTTTTTAAATATCCGTAAATGTAAAATTTACTTAAATATGCCTTGATGAACGAAACCATTAAATATTTGAATTCTAAGAGGATAATGGAAGTTTCTGCTGTGAACATGACTACTAAATATAGGTTATACGTGCTTCAAAGTAGCTAACACTAATGTTTACATGTAGTAATATGAAAGATAAAAAGCAAAAGAAATGTAATAACTCATTATGCTATGTGCAGGAAAAAAACACGAACTTCAGCGGAGAGTAATGTTCGCATAGTAGGTGACGGTAATGCACCGTAACGTTGGATTCCACCCGCCATAAAACATGAAGAAGAAGAAGAGTAATGTTCGCGCTGCGCTGTCAGTTCGGTGGCGCTAGTAAACACGTCCTCTCTACGCTGTCGAGTCGGTCGCACAGCTCGGTCCATTGAGACCTCAGCGCGGCGCGAACACTTTAATACCGCGCTGTTTCATCCCACTTTTGGTGTGTTTGGCTTCCCATATAACACACTGAACCAAAAAGCAGGTTATGTGACATACCCCGGGTATGTTTGAGGATAAGCGAGAGGATAACCTCAGCTTTCGGTTCCAAAATCGGAGGTTATTTCAGGGTATTTAAGTAACCATAGTAACTTGCTCTCTAAAGATAACCTGCTCCGGAGCAGCTTCTGTTCCAGAGTTAGTTCCATCAGCGCACGTGTGATCTACTGACGAGCCTTCAGAGGGCGTGACAGATAGCGCACAACATTATATAATATTACAATATGTAATATAGCCTATACACATTTACATTTAGCAGACGCTTTTATACAAAGCAACTTACAAATGAGGAACATCACAAGCAATTTATCACAAAAGAGCAAAGAGATACAAGTGCTAACCAAAGTCTACAGTGTAGCCTTTTTTAAAAAAAAACCGGGCAGTACACATAGCAAGGGTTTTTATGTAATATAATAAATAAAAAGGAAACAGATATTTTCCACCAGGAGGGAACATTTACCTAATTTAAAAGTCTGTAAAAGTGATTTTATGCTTCTTTGGGATGGCACAATAAAGCGAAGTTCACTTGCAGAACACAAGCTTCTAGAGGGAACCAGAATATATTGTATGATATGTTAATAATGAAAGCGCTAATATAAGTAATAAATAAATAAGGTAATATATTATTCTAATACGGTTATTATATTTATTTTATTGGCATAAATAACAGTTATCTGTATAAATTGTAAAACACTATGACAAGGTAATGTTTAATTTATTATATATATTTATTTATTACATTTATTACATTTTATATTATCATCTCACACATGGATCGGCATTTTCTATAATGTCTAAATTATAAATCAAAATACATATCTGATATGACAATATATAATTAGCATCAAACAAACAAAATAATTAATATTCAAGGATTAAAGATTAAACAGAAAAAAAAAAATGATTGCACAACCGTCAACTAGGTGGCGATATGCACTAAGCATGTAAACGACCACTGAACAAAAGAAAAAGAAAGAAACGGCATGGCATGCTTTTTCTTAGCGTCCGTTTCCATAGTGACTCGTAGATTCGTCGCTCTGTTGAGAATGTCTTGAGGGTCTTCACAGGAACATACTCGAGTTGAAGGAACTTACTCCCGGACGAGGTGTTGGAACCACTACCTCAGTAAGCAAGGTTTTGGGTTAAAGGGATAGTTCACCCAAAATGAAAATTTGATGGTTATCTGCTTACCCCCAGGGCATCCAAGAAGTAGGTGACTTTGTTTCTTCAGTAGAACACAAATGAAGATTTTTCACTCAAACCGTTGCAGTCTGTCAGTCTTATAATGTCAGTGGATGGGAATCACAGCTTTGAGAGTCAAAAAAACATACACAAACTAAACCAAATTAAACCCTGCGGCTCCTGACGATACATTGATGTGTAAAGACACGAAAACGATCGGTCTGTGCAAGAACTGAACAGTATTTATATTGTTTTTTACCTCTGATTCACCGCAATGTCCGAACTGTCCTGAGCGAGTTCTCAACAGCCGGCGCGTGACTAGTCTTCTTCTTCTTCTTCTTGCTTTAAGGCAGATCGCAGACTTATAAGTGCATTACCGACACCTATCTCTCAAATGGACCATTGACACTCTATCTACAATCTCAATTAGGAGTGTCAATGGTCCATTTGAGAGATAGGTGGCGGTTAAAAACTATATAAATACTGTTCAGTTTCTTGCACAGACCGATCGTTTCGTGTCTTTACACATCAATGTATCGTCACGAGCAGCAGGGTTTAATTTGGTTTTGTTTGTGTATGTTTTTTTGACTATCAAAGCCGTGATTCCCATCCACTGACATTATAGGACAGACTGCAACGGTTTGAGTTAAAAAATTCTGTTTGTGTTATACTGAAGAAACAAAGTCACCTACATATTGGATGCCCTGGGGGTAAGCAGATAAACATCAAATTTTCATTTTTGGATAAACTATCCCTTTAATCAACCGAAAGTTCAGGGTTTAGCTGACGGTAAGTTAACCGTGCTTTGTGGAATACACCCCTGGGTGCCCTTGAAATGTTATGTGACATTCAGCAAGTTTTTTTTTTATTATTCATATCTATCCCCCATCATATCTATCTGTCTGTCTATCACAAAACTTGACAATCTATGTTATCCAGTATGGTTCAAGAATAATCCAAAGAACATTTTGCATGCGTCGGCGAAAGCAAGGAAATCTCAAGAATGACACAATGTTTAGTATGGTCAGTCACAAATCTGTTTATTTGATTATCGACCGAATTTTATTTCTTATATATATTTCTTATTCATTTACATCATAGCTTTTATTTGTGTTACATTTTTCTAAATGCTTTTTTTTTTATTGTTATGAAAAACTGAACATAAAAAAGACATCTGCCAGATTTGCAACTGTGTAATGCAACAGGTTATATTGTTTGCTCTTTCTTCATATTTTGACATTCGGTTAAGTTTTCTTGGAAATTTATTTTAAACAACAGATAATAGATTAACTTTTTATTAGATGTTTATCATTATTATTAACCCTCAAGCATCCTTCGGGACAAATGTGGGCAAAATCGTTTGGTTTTAAAAAAAAATAGCTTTCAAGACTCAGCTACTTTTCCAAAGTTTGACACCTGAACACACACACACACACACAAAATGGACCCCTCGATCAACAAAGTTACGTGGTTGAAAAAAAAAAAAAAAACTCCTTTTAATTTGGTCTTCGTGGACAAAAGTGGGCACCCATAGGAAATTAATGCAAAATACTATAATTCAGAGCATTTTTTTTCTCCAATAAAAATCAATAAATCCAACACAATGCAGATCATACATACACATAAATGAAGGGGTGAGCTTATACACTCTCACACACACACACACACACACACACACATGTTAGTATTTGTTGTTTACGGGGACTCTCCATAGGCGTAATGGTTTTTATGTGATAAGTAGCAATGTACGTCGCACACACAACACACACACACACACACTTCAAAGTCAGATCAAAGTCCTACAGCTTATCATTATTTTATTGAAGATAATGATATAACATTTATTTTAAAAAAATAATAATTGGGATCACACCTGAGACCTTTGTGCCCAAATTTGCCCACAAAGGACCAATTGAGGGCTGCTATACGAAGGACCCTTGAGGGTTAATAGTAGCAATATAGCAATAATAATAATAGTAGTAGTTTGAAACTTAATGACATTAAATTGCCAGAGACAGAACTGATTCCTGCAGGAACAAACTGACTGTACCACGTTTTCCATCACTTTTCTGCTCCTTTTATGATTTAAAAAAAAAAAAAAAGTTATAAGGACAATGATTCAACAAGGTTGTATGTCACATTATGTTTTTGTAAACATGAGGTTTGTAACATTATTGATACCAGAATACATTTCAGTATACAGACAATCGGATATCTTAAAGGGGTCATATGATGCTACATGCATTTTTTTTGTCTTTGGAGTGTTAAAAGCCGTGCGTGCATACAGAAGATCCGTAAAGTCGCAAAGATTAAAGTCTCAAACCCAAAGAGATATTCTTTATAAAAGTGAACGCTCATGCATGCCTTCCTAAAGCACCTCGTTCAAACACGCCCCCACATGTCTACGTCACTGTGTGGGGATTTGCATAATACCGCCCAAATGTATACGCAAAGAAAGAAGGCCACGTACTTTCTCGCTGAGCACCGTCACTCGGACGCCTTGACGCAGCCTATCCAATGAAGACGCTGTGTTTCATTGCGAAAGCCAAACTACTTTGTTTGGTCTTCCAAAAGAGGACACAACTAGAAATCAGTGGTTAAGTTTTATTTACAACTGTTCCAGAACAGTACAATCCAAATATTAAAGTGTGTGCAGTGCATTTTACGGAGGAAAGTTTCATGATCCTGGTAAGGGGCGTAACATTTGTCACACGCTTGAGGTATTCGGCCAATCACAACGCACTGGATAGCTGGCCAATCAGAGCACACCTCGCTTTTCAGACTGATGAGCTTTGTAAAAATTTCAGTTTCAGAAAGGCGGGGTATAGAGGAGAAACAATAATGTACAGTATGTGTGAAAAAATTTTAACCTTAAACCGCATAAACACAAAAAATGCACAAACGCATTACACCAAATACACAAAATAATGTTTTCAGCAACGTTATATGACCCCTTTAAATATTAAAATCTCAGGTTTAAAATGGCACAAATTAATTTGATTCCCTTACAGGACAGCAACTGCTAAGAAAGAGTAAAGAATAAAAACCTTTAATCCACAATCTTGTTTTAATATTCTTCAGTGAATAGATGAGATGAGGAGTTAATAATTTAACTACACAGGCAACAACATCCACCATTGTAAAATTATGTTATAAAGCAGTAATCACTTGCTTACTAATTTGCATACAATTTAGAAAACACTTCTTCACACTACACATTTTTCTAGTGGTACCTTGGGAAAGTTCTCTGCTACACTCTTAAAAATAAAGGTGATTCAATAGGTTCCTCAAGCGATTTGCCATAGAAGAATCCATTTTGGTTTTTTGTCCACAAAAAACCATCAGTCAAAGGTTTCTTTACAAGAAGAACCATCTCTTTTCTTAGCCTTTTATAGACTGGAAGAACCTTCTTCCGCCAACAAAACTACGCCGCGAAGGCTCTTTTTTCATGGGTTTTTATGGAACCATTTTTTGTCTGTTTTTTTTGTTTTTTTTTTAATATGGCGTGTGCGTATTGCTAGGGTTGCTTCCGCGTGTGGGAAACCATTTAGACCACAAAAAGGTTCTGTCTATTGCACCTGGAAAGCCACCTTGATTTTTAAGATGTGTTACTGTGACGCCAGTAAAATATCAGGGGGACACCACATAGACGTCTTCCGGGTAGGTGCAAAACAAAAGAAGATAGGGTTTATATGAAAAAAAATCACTGGCAGGAGAAGAAAGCAAGCAAAGGAGTCAGGGTGAGCAAAATGGGGGAGTTAGCGATGGAGGTAGCTGCGGGCTGGTCTTATCTGTGGAGTAATGTAAGTCTTTTCCTTTTCCAGGGGACAACAGCGAGATCGTAGGGGGGACAATTGGACGGAGGCTGGACGGAGAGGACAACAGGGAGCAAAACGCTGGAGCAACTAGCAGGTAGGTATTCGCATAGCCAACTGTGGCGACAGACAATAGGTGTGTGAAGCGAGGAAGAAGTGGCAAGGATAAAGGGAGCTGATCGCGGTGGTGAACAGGTGCGGAATAGACTCCAGGTTGATGATATCATGGGATGAAGCAAGGGCTGCGTTCAGCCCCGACAGAAACAGTGCAAAAAAATTTTATTTGGAACGTTTTTCATAAAGTTTTATAAAGGAAACTTGGTGAGTTTGTGGTGCGATTTGAAAAACACCCTGTTCTGATGACGCAAAAGTTGCAACTATGGCAGATACTGAGTCTGAGAAGCCCTTCTTGTGTTTTGGAAATAATTTTCGGAGCCTGATGAAATCGGTATAAATGTGTGTTTAATACTGCAAAATATGCTCGATGTTACAGTCATTGCCCTTGCAGTCCAGAATGAAAGAGAACATCCCAATCAAATGAAGAGATTTGTGGAAACTGTGGTTCCTAATATTGTGATCCAACATTTGCCTCGCACTTCAAGATGAAAAGACAAACATTTCAGGTGAAATATAATCCACTTCTTACCTCCGAGACTGGCTAGATCTGTATGACGTATTTATTTTTATTGGGAGTATTCGTCTGCTATCATGAGTGCTGATCACTGTTGTTGTGCTGCACAATGACTATTGTAAATATTACCATTATCTAATCAAGTATAGAAAAGTTAGAATAGGGTGTCAATCCATGAAATACAAGTAGCAAAAATATGATACAATGAATGTATAGATTTTTAGTCACATTAATCCAGTGTTAGGCCAACACATTCCTAAGAAAGGATAGTGGACAAGAAGGACATTGCAATTACAAATGATAGTTAGACAGACTAAAGAGAAGTTCCAGATGGAAAGTTCCAGATCTATAATGTGCTCTTATATTTCAAGTGTATTTTGCCTTTAATGTAAATAAAATATGTGCAAACATCCTCATACTTGCCTCTTGTGAATTATGTGATGTTTAATACATTGTGCCAGATGTCTCTTTAATAACCACGTTTATATGCATGTTGCTTGTATGGGCTGACCTGTTGGCACCACACCAAAAACAAGAGGAAACACACATTCTCAAAACTCCGTTGTACACCGTTTCCAGGAAACATGTCGTTAAACCCGGAAACCGTAGCAAAACAGTGCACACCGATTTGAGCTTGAACTTGCCCCTGGAGTGTGAGCAGGGGAGGATTCTGTTTTTGAGATGGATTCCTGAGCTGGTGACTGTGCTGGTGAACTTGTGACTTATTTTTTGTTATATTTTGGATTGTGTTAGATTGTGCTAATTCAAATGAGCAATCTAACATTTGCAAGTCACGTGATCTTTGGCTGCATGTATTCAATAATGGAACTTTATTTTTATGCTATTTTTATTGTGTTCAGTGTAGACTGAGGAAAACTTTGCGGATTACTCTACTGGTTTATATTTGAATGTTAGTTTAGGTGTGTTGTACAGGGATGTTAGAAATGTATATTTCATTTCTCTTTAGATTAAAACATTTGAACACTACACAATGATTTGTAATTAAAAATATAAATCAATATACTAATATTTAGTAGGTTTGTAATATTTGTTTGGTAACACTTTACAATAAGGATCATTAGTAACATTTAGTTAAAACTTTTAGTTGACGAACTAAGAATGTGAAACAATACTTCTACAAAGCATTTATTTAATGTAGTAATGTTATTTCAACATGTACACATAACACAGCTCATCCGGGGTAACTGAAGTAGGGCACCCTCTCTTCTAGGAACGTTTCTTTTTGGTGGGGAAAGCTTTGCCTTTTGTAAGCAATAAAAATATTAACTCGATTCAAATGTTGTGTTACAATTATTTTTTAATTATGTCCATCCTGGTATCGGGACACACTTCGTGTTGCCCACTGCAGTGCTCCAATTTGCTACGATTTTCTTTGTACGCTTTTGTCTGTGGGTTATGTAGCTGGAATTATAAGAGAACTTAACAAACGGTAAGGGTTTTAAAATATTTTTCGTCTTACTCTTATCGTTTATTGCCTTAATTATTTTGTGGTGAAATGTGGTGTAATTAAGTGGTTTTGAATGCAACTTGTTTAAACTTAAAGGGTTAGTTCACCCAAAAATGGAAAATTAGGCTGTGTTTTTTACTCACCCTTAAGGGATCCTATGTGTATATGACTTTCTTCTTTCAGACGAGTCCAATCGGAGTTATATTAAAAATTATCTTTGATCTTCAAGCTCTATCATTGCAGTCAGCGGTTGTTGCATTGCTTCAGTCCAAAAGACCTGAAATAAAAAGCACCCATCCATAAAAAAAAAAAAAAAAAAAAAGTTGTCTCACAGGGCTCCGGGGGGTGGTGAATAAAGGCCTCCTGTAGTGAATCGATGTGTTTTTGTTAGAAAAATATCCATATTCAAAACGTAGTAATCACTTTAATTTCTGGAATTTTTAAACAAAGTGGCATCTATGGTAATCTTGTCAACGTTTGTTTTAAAGGGTTCATATGATGCGATTTAAATTTTTCCCTTTCTCTTTGGAGTGTTACAAGCTATAGGTTTGCATAAGAAGATCTGTAAAGTTGCAAAGACTCAAAATCCAAATCTCTAATCTAATAGAAGATATATTTTTTATAAAAGTTAAGAGTCAGCCACGCATACCTAAAACGGATCGTTCTAACACGCCCAAACCGATCCTACTCGATTCACTATGTGGGAATACGGACAAAGATTGCTATATTACGGGCCCGCCATGATGTTCCGCATAAGCATAAGAGCATTAGGACGTAGGCTTTATTCATCGCGTTCGTATTGGCATGTATCGTGACGCTGCAGCAGCCTGTCTTAGGGCTGGTGCTTCGGTGTGAAAAGCGGATAAGAACCCAACGCGATATCCACTGTGCTCCTTTCGTCGCAGTTTGCCTTCGAACTGCATTATTGTCTCGGTATCTGGCCCTCGCTGAGGGCCGATTGGAAAATACTATCATAGCTTTCACAGGGGACAAGAGGGTCCAGCCCGGGGGGTCCGTCACATGTGGGTGCACTCACTCGACCCCGCCCCGCCCTCGATCACGCTAAGCCGGCGGCTCAGGCATCGGCTTCACGCTTATGAGCCCGGGCCTCAGCGCACGTTAAGCCGGGGCTTCCCCTCATGCTAGGCCATTGTGTTTTTCGTTGTGAAAGCGAAGCTACTTTATTTGGCCTTCCAAAAGAGGACACAACAAGAAATCAGTGGTTTAAGTTGTATTTACAACACTGTTCCAGTACAGTTTAACCCAAATATTCAGATGTTTGCAGCGCATTTTATGGAGAACTGTTTACTGATCCTAGGAGAGTAACATTAGACTAAAATTCCGGCAGTTCTGACTCACGTAAGTACGTGTTCATTTAAAGGATTTGCCACTGACGATTAAAACGCGAGTTTTGGGGCAAGTGAGGGACGAAGTAGAAGTAGAGTAGCACTCTGTTTGTCATTTCTCCGATCACAAATGCAGACAGGCGTTTTATGTTTACGCGACGGCGTACAATGCAATGGGCAAAAAAAGGAAAAATAAACAAAAAAAAAGACAGTAAGTATAAGTCATTATAATCAGTACCAGATGTCCCCCACTGGACTGCATACAAATGCCGTTTGAAATGGGGGTTGAATGTTGTCTTCGTTCATCCGGCCGGCTCCGGCATCGACCAGTATGTTAAGGGGCGAACATTTCCGTCCACGACGCTTTGCGGTATTTCGGCTCAATCACATATGCACTGGAATTTTATTCGGCCAATACGCCACTTGCGTTTTCAGACTGATGAGCTTTGTACAAGAAAGGAGGGGGTGCATTTGGGCCCATAGAGGAAGAAGAGAGAAACATGATATGTACAGTATGTGGGAAAAATGTTTTTTTTTTAAAACTTATATAACACCGCATTAAATAACATAATCAACCATGTTTATGACACCACAATGCACAATAAATAATTTATTTTTGGCAGCCTAGCAGTCATATGGACACCTTAAAATTCTGCTACTGTTTTATTCAAATTTTATATTTTCATTGTATTATTGTGCAACATATTATCACGTAGGCATTAGGCCGACTGGATTTGGGAGTCCAACTCAAATATTTTGAGCCTTATATTTAATTTTTTATATTTAATTTGGTATATTTTGCATTTCTAACTTTTTCAGGAGATAATGTTTTCATCACTGTAAGTGGCACAGTTCTTAATGGCTTCCCTTGCATTCGTAGAGAGAAGAAGACAAGAAGAAACCCCTCGATTTAAAAAAAAAAAAAAGGCTTACAAAGTAATCGTTCTTATAAATTCATTATATAAAACTAGATTCCATTTAATTTCTTCTTTTTTATCCACATTTTGTTAGAAACAATCGTTTGATTCAGCTACAACTTAGAGGTTTTGTTTTGTCTATTGTTCAAAGAACACAAATAGCTCTCTAGTCTGTCTCACCTCAACTTCCAGGTGCAATTTCATCATCGCTTCCTTAGGTGGTTGAGGTAGAAGACCTCAGATTTGGTTAGGTACATTTTGTCGATCTTTCATTTTGAAAGTGGAAACCAGTATGGTAGATATTTGATACGTTCCTGTTTTCTAGTAGAGCTGTGATGGACACACTCAAAGATTTCCATGCGGAGATTCTGACCATAGACGTGAACTCAGAAGCGCCCTGCAAGAGTACCAAGACAGCTCAGGACAATTTTCCTCTCCATTATATCTAATACAACATAGAATTCGAGTTTTCCCTTTCCCTTGCGACCCAGCTGGCTCTGCAAACCAAAAATCGTATGTTCACTTTAAAGGGCATATGTATGTTGACTAATAAATAATAACAGTATTTTGTGGTAGTTGGGGTACAATAGCAATGCCGTTATCGGTTGTGTTTTTAGGTCGCTTTTTAGAGGTTATATAAAAAACACATTCTTTGCCAACATAGCTGGACAATCCGTATTGTCCTCTAGTCTCTATTGCCCCCGCTCTTTGAAAACGAATAGAGTTTGGTTCGCTATCAGTGCGTTGTGTTGGCCGAATACATCAAGCGTCTGTGACGAAAATGTTACGCCACCCTCACCATAACTGTGAGGTGTATCGTTTGTCCCGGCTGGCGTAGAGACAAAAACATTAAAAACCCATTATAAACGAGGAATTTGTTGCATCCAGTGGGGACATAATACCGGGATTATAATTGACTTATAATGTCTCTTTTTATGCATTACGCATTTGCGACCCCCGCGTGTAAAAATAAGTTTAAAAACATGTCGCAGGTGTGACTCGGAGAGAATTATCTAAACAAACAGTGATACTCTACAACTGCCGCAAAAACAAAAAAAAACTCGCGTTTGAATCGGTCAGTGGCAAAAAAGTCTTTTTAAATATAACAAAAACCCATAAAATTACTTATTAGTTTTTATGCGTTCTGTGAGTCAGAACAGACGGCATTGTAGTCTACTCTACAGGATCAGGAAACAGTCCTCCATAAAATGCGTTGAAAACATCTGAATATTTGAGTTAAACTGTTCTGGAACAGTATTGTAAATAAAACTTAACAACTGATTATAAGCGTGTCTCTTTTGGAAGGCCAACAACACCAAGTAGGTTTCATTTTCACAACGACAACAGAGTCACACGGCTCCATTACGTGGACCGTCAGGTGGCCTTGTCGGTGTGAGAGCGGAGGAGAGCAAGGCTTCTTGGAGTGAGCGGGAAGGCAGAGGCTTTGAGGAAAGAGGCGGGGTGGGGGGCGGGGGGGGGGCGGGGGCTATGAGAAACGGCGTGCGGCAGGCGGATTCGACCAAAGGAGGTGTACGGCGCGGCTTGGGCAAACACATGTGACGACCAGGGCTGGACTCAGCTTCAGCCAAGGGTGGAATGAAAGGATCACGGCGGATCCACAGCCGCGAAGTGGTTGTATTTCCCACGCGGACCAGCACGGATCAAACCATCAGGGATGCGAACAACGCGCGATTATCATCCTCTTTTGGAAGAAAGGCCAAACAAAGTAGTTTCGCTTTCACAACGATAAACACAGCGGCCTTCACCGACTTGGCGGCGGCGGCTCGGGCAACAAGGGGGGCAAAGGCAAGGGCTGCGGGGCACCCCCGGCTGGGGCGCAACGGCAGCGGCGGCAACAATACTACAGTGGGAATAAAAGTTACGCCTTCTTTCTTCTTTGCGTGAACATTTGGGCAGTGTCATGCAAATCTCCACATCGTAACGTAGACATGTGGGGGTGTGTTAGAACGAGCCGTTTAGGTAGGCGTGGATGAATCTTAACTTTTAGAAAGAATATCTCTTTAGATTTGAGACATTAGTCTTTGCAACTTTAAGCTTGACATAGCCCGCACCAAGAGATTGTAAACACTCCAAAGAGGAAAGGAAAAACATTTCTTAATGCATCATATGACTCTTTAGACACATGACGTAAACAAGAGAACGCTGAGTGTTTAAAGTCAAATTAAGCGCTGTGGTCGATGCGAGAGAGGGAGGAAAGACTGCCGGGGAGTGGTTGCGGGCTGCTGGAGGTAAATAACACTCCGATCTTTCTCTTATGTCTCTTGCAACATTCAATTGCTTGTAGAAATGGTTTCGTTAATTCTTTGATTTTGGGTACCGCATGCACCCCTACAATGTTGTACAGGTAATAAATGATCAAAAAGTCATGCTAAAACAAACAACTTACTAAGTCAGGTTAAGTTTGAAAGACGCTTTAACAATCCAATTGATTCATCTTAATTCGCATGATTTCTGTTGGATTGTTCATTGTAGGCTTACTTTCGGCTACTGTTTTTCTTGACTTTTAATTTGGGAAAATAATTCTACAATTAATAAATAATTGTATTTATTTTTGTTACAAACATTTTCATTTAGTATTTTCTAACACCGCCCCCCCAGCTCCCCCCCCCCATTTTTTCTTGGGTCATGCCAGCGCTGAGGCTGCGCCTAGCACCCTACCCCCACGGAATGACAGACCTGTTCAGGGTGAACCACAACAACGATTCATAAAATGGCAAAATATGTTACAAGGACACAAGGAAAACATTTTCCTTTAAACAGACCCCAACTGGGTACTTATTATATTACCAACTTATCCCAGACTGCCGGTTCTAAAACTCGTAACTAAGATATTTCCGCGTGTTAACATTTTTTAACTAGATAGTTGTGAAATATAGCCCCTTCGGACAACTCTTCAAGTATTCTAAACACATACTGCCCATCCTCCAATCGAAATGAGGATTATTTCCCACATCAGCAATGGGACGTATTAGAAACCTTTTTTAGTATAGGGATGTGAAAATCCATATTTAACAAGTAAAACACTTCCTCTAGAGGAAATACAACATGCTGGTAAGACATAACAGCAAAGATGTGTAATTCAAACACTAGTCAGCTGAAATTGGGCCACATAACTTTAATCACTGCAAAAACGCGATCCCGCTGCGGCTTCACATCGTACATGCCAATCTATTTATGAATCAATCCACATTTCCGGGATTATTAAGTTTGTAACATCGTATTATCATTTTGTTTTAGAAGTTGTACAGATACACATTTTCTGCACGTTACCCGTGTCCAGCGCCGTATGTTTAAGCTTTATGAATCAATTGGGTTATTGCATTAAGTAAGTACATTTACTTAGGTACTAAACATTTCCTTTAGAAGGGAGAGGGTGAGGAAAGAAGAATAAGAAAAAGAAAAGAGAGGAAGAATTGTATAAATTAGTTAAATCATCTAAACCAACAACATGAATGTTAGACCCTATTCCATCTAAGCTACTAAAAGAGGTCCATAGATTCCTGTCTTATGAATGAGCATGAGTCATGTCATTTCCGGGAATATATGTCCCCAAAACCTTCAAATTGATTGTTATTAAGCCTCTCATTAAAAAACACTCACACACAGCTTGAGCCTAAAGAATTTGTTAATTACAGGCCGATCTCAAATCTCCATTTTCTGTCAAAAATACTAGAAAAGGCCTAGTATCCTTACAATTTCTCATTTAGTTCTGCGCTGCTTAGGAGAAAATGTGGCTATCTGGGTCGACACGGATAGTCGTCCCTGTAGACAGTGGATGTAGACGTGGTAATTCCTGCAGTTTAGGAATGGGGCAAGCTGCTCTCATTAGAGTTACAAATGACCTGCTCTTATTATCCGATCGTAGTTGTATTTCTCTATTAGTGCTACTTGATCTTAGCGCTGCATTCGACACTATCGACCGCAACATTCTGTTGAATAGACTAGAAAATAATATTGGCATTAGTGCAATTGCATTGGCATAGTTCAAATCGTATTTATCTGACCACCATCAATTCATAGCAGTGAATGAAGAAGTATCATATCGATCACAAGTGCAGTATGGAGTGCCACACAAGGGCTCAGTACTAGCTTGTCTCCCCTTGGAAGATATCATCAGGAAACATGGTGTTAGCTTTCACAGTTATGCTGATGATACTCAGCTCTATACTTCTTCGCAGCCTGGCGAAACATACCAATTGGAAAAACTAACGGAATGCATAGTTGATATAAAAAAAAATTGCTGAATAGTCAATTTTCGAAAAAATTAGACAAAAGGAAAAAAAAAAAAAAAAGGGGGGGGGGGGGGGGGGGGTTGGTGAATTATCACTTGATAAAGTGAAAGTGACATGTGACAGTGACATGTGACATGTGGCCAAGTATGGTTACTTATACTAGGAATTAGTGCTCTGCATTTTCCCCATCCTAAGTGCACACACACAGCAATGAACACACACCCGGAGCAGTGGGAAACCATTTTTGCTTTCGCGTCGCCAGGGAGCCAGCAGTTTTGAGCAGTTAGCAGTTTTGGGGCTTGGGTTGGGAGGGTAGGTTTGCTTGTACACTAACTCCCCCACACTACAATCCCTGCCGATACATAACAAAGACTCGACCCTGCAACCTCTCTAACCTTTAGGCACGGACTTCTTCTCTTGATGACAATCTTCGTCATCAGGTAGGAACCTAGGTGTGCTAGAATTTGTAAAACCACCTTTTCCATTTAAAACTAAAATCTAAATTACGACCTATTCTCTCAATGTCAAATGCAGAAATGTTTAATTCATGCGTTCATGACCTCAAGATTAGACTATTGTAATGCTTTGTTGGGTGGTTGCTCTGCACGCTTAATAAACAAACTACTGCTGGTCCAAAATGCAGCAGCTAGAGATCTTACTATAACCAGGAAGTATGACCATATTAGCCCCCCCCCGGGGGGTTCTGTCAAACTATGCTCTGCTCCTTACGCTTGAACAACAAATACAGTTTTAAAATCTTGACTAATACTTAAAGCACTGAATGGTTTAGCACCTCAGTACTTGAGCGAGCTCATATCACTTTATAGTCCTTCACGTCCGCTGCGATTTCAAAACTCTGGCCATTTGATAATATCTAGAATATCAAAATACAAGTGGCCCCCCCACCCCCCCCCCCCCCCCCTCCAGCCTGTGGGCGGCGATCCTTTTTCCTATTTAGGCTCCCAAATTCTGGAATACCTACCTAGCATGTTCAAGAGGCACAGAGACACTGTCAGTTAACTCAGATTTAAGACCATCCCTTTTACCTGGCAACACATAATACTACGATCACATTTTTATACAATTAAAATCTTTAAAGGATTTTAGGCTGCATTTATCTAGTGTACAACAGCGAAACAGGAAACACTTCCATAACACCGATGTACCACTACATCGTAAGACGCAATGGCACAGCATCTAGCTAATATTAGTCCGTTTTATTATTATTCAGAGGTTCAACACGTATCCACCAGATCCAGATCAGATGTTGGATCAGCACCTAGAGACGACCTCCTCTACACCAAGTCAAGTACCTTTATTTTTATAGCACTTTTAACAATACAGATTGTGTCAAAGCCGCTTGCTGGAATGTAAGGGAGCCAATGTCAACTCTAGATGAAGCCCCAACCAAAGACAGATCCCCTGCGGAAGACCCATCAAACAAATAGATGACAGCGACAAGCACGAGAAACAGATGAGGCCTCTACATAAATTCTGTCTCAGTTGCAAGTGGATTTAAACCCACCAGCTGGTGTCATCTGGAAGAGGCTGAGCTGGTTTCTATCAAGGTTTTTTTTCTCAATTTCTGTCACAGATGGTTCCTTGCCGCTGTCGCCGTTGGCTTGTTTAGTTGGGGACACTTAATATCTGGCAATATTGTCGACTTGAATGCACAGATACTATTTAAACTGAACTGAGCTGGACGATGACGTAACTGAATCAATGATAATCTGATTTTAACCTGGAAAAGAGTTAGTGTATATACTGTCCTTGGATTGACACACTATTTTCTTGTTTAATACTGTAGGTCTAGGAGGGAACTGAATTGCCTCCCACATCCACTAGACGGAGACAAATGCATTTGGGTTCGATAGTACATGACACACAAGCACCATAGCAAACAACATATTTTGTGGTTATTATAGTTTTAATTTCAGAATTCATACTGTGTCTGTCTTGATAGAAAAAAAAAGTCAATACAAAGAGACAGCTTGATTTTAAAGTGCAATTATTGTTCATACAAATAAGTATGAAGTTGATCAAATTTCATCAATCCTGTAAGCATCTTGTGGAATTACAAATTACAATCGGGGGGGAAAAAAACTCTAAACTATTTAAACCATAAGGGTGGGCGAGGAGTGGTATATTTTCAATGTAATCTCCTAAATTCATCTGCGACTAAGCTGGTTTTTAAAGGCTTTCAGGGACTTTGCCATCATGGGCGCCACTCCTGTGAACATACAAGACAAACACTTACAAAAAAACAAGCAAAATCACTGAGCAAAGCAATTAGAGCATTTGGAAGCAACTCTTATACAACATGTAATCTAATGATTTAAAATAAAAAAAAATGTTTAATTAAAATAACAACTGCTCTAGAATTGTATAAATAAAGCTGTAAATAAAATCTGATGTCACATAGCTTTACCGTTAACCGTTACAGTGGTTTAACGGTTGGAAATGTGTGATAAATGTCTCGCACTCAAATACGCAAACCAGATAAACTAGCAGATGCTAATATTGTGCTGTTTTGAGCTACTATTACAATTACAAATACTATAATTATTGGAATACAAATTGACAACTGCTGAGTAAAGTGTGGTATTTAGAGGCACAATTGATTACATAACTGAAAAGAGAATTGAAAACTCACTTTTAAATTTTCTGGGGTCTTGTGCTTGGCCACAGTTGTTCATGGAGGGTTTTGAAGGCTCACTGAAGCCAGATCTTCCCCGATTCTCACTGGGTTTCACACTACTGTGGGGTGGAGTGATAGATTTTCTTTGAATGATATTTGTCTGCACAGTGACTATTCAGTGACAATGGAGGAGGAAAAACCCTTTGTTTTCAGTTCACTGAAATGGAGTTATATCAAGATCACTTATTTTCCACTCGCTAAAAAAAAAGGGTCCAATGAACTATACTCATATGAAGGAATTTTCCATATTGATTTTTGACAAATGCATTGCGTTACATTTTAGGGTTAAAAGGAAATGTCCGTAAATAGAAATGAAAAATTGCTGACAACATGCTCATCCTCTGGCTATACAATATGTAAATGAGTTTGTTTCCTCATCAAAACAGATTTGGAGAAATTTATCATTACATATAACAAATGTCCCTGCAGTAAAGTACCTTTACCATTTTTCTACAGATTTTTTTCTTACACTGCATGATGATATTTACACAGTTGTTTTGTTAATTCTATAACTGTGATGCAAGTACACACAGTTGGCTCTTTCACCAAAAGGGCTGATTGTGGCCCTGCCAGCCTAATCTGGTCTGAACTGACCTGGGTCTGACTGTTGGGTGAGGTAGTGTCACGGAGCCGGCTGTGCCGTGAATCTCTTGGGGGTTGGGGGGGGGGGATCCTCACATTTCTAGGTTGGATTAGCAGTCTGAGTGAATAACGCCATTTTCACCTGCCCTCCTAAAAGAGGGGAAAACAAAAGCATAAAACAGTAAAGTGCAAATTGGGCATCAACAGAGTTTAAGCAAAGTGTGAGGACCGCAGTAAAGCTGTTGAGGGGTGGGGGGGGAAAAAAAAAAAAAAAAAAACGGACATTTGGATTTTGGATGGCAATAAAATTTCAAGTGTAGTCCCTGAAATGTAGAAATTTACCTAAATCCCATGGAAAAAAACTACGGTCCAAAATAGGGCTATATACAGATTATATGGTATGCTTGTCTCGAATTGCTTTGGGATTAAAGCCTGAAGTTCCATCAACATTCAAGTTTAGAACCCCACTGACAGTATATTATACATTCATTCTTATGTAAATAAATAAACAAACAAATAAATACATACACACATACATGGTTCAGATTTTAAAACATCACGTTTGGTCTCATGCTGTATCATGTACCTTGTCAGTTTCGTGCGCTTGCTTGGCCCTTTTTCGTGAAAGTGAAGTGACATGTGGCCAAATATGGTGACCCATACTAGGAATTAGTACTCTTCGTAGCGACTCATTTTGTACTCCATCATCCTTAAGTAACCACACACCAAAAACACCTTTGAAACCACACGTACCCGAGCAGTGGGCGTTCTCATTTGTTGCTGCGGGTGCCGGGGCTGAGCCAGTTTGGGTTGAGATAACACTGTTAAAGCATGTGCCCTTAGAAACAGTAAGCATGTCCAGCTGATTCAATTTCGTTTTGTTCAGACGGGTATAGAAAAAGGCCTTTTTGTCAGCCGCCCTCATGTGGAGAGACGGACTAGAGTTGTAAGCTGAGACCAGCGACTGATATCCTGTGAACTCCAGGCCGTCGACACGAAAGCACTACCGACAAGGGACATAAGTAGCATTTAGTTCGGTGTCCTCATTTCCCACAATTGGTTTCTTCTGTTTCACAGTTTTTATGGACAGATGTTTTCAAAATCTAGTACTTAAATACCACTCACCACCCACTGCGTCACAACGACGTAGGCAGCACATAGTACTGGGCCACCTGCTATTTTGCGTATGTCTGCTAAGACACTACTTTCATTTTGCTGATCAGTATCTGGATATTGCAGTCTGCGATTTAGGCTCTAAACCTAGTGACCTCTGTACAGAGACATGATCAAACCAGAGGACAATGCTACACCTGCAGCACTCTCCAATAATTTCTAATTTTCCCACTCCCCCAGTTTGAATGGAAGAGGAAGCGACACTGGTTACGGGTTCTAACTTATCTTCTATCGGAATGTAATTACTTCACCACATTCTATGAGTAACAAACAGCTTGGAATCAATTCCGGTACTATCACCCAACCCCTATTAAATCCATTTTGTTTGTTATCGACCCCCAGGACCCACTAGGTAACTTATTGGAAGATTAGATGTGTTGCTTAACCTTCCGGAGGATATGATATCCTCTAGTTATGATTGGAGACTTCACACATCCAACCAGAGAACCTCAGCTGCAGACTTCCACACTATGCTTGCCCTTTTGATCTCAAGCCAAGTTGTTAACTACGGCTACTCACAAACAGGCCAACAAGGCTGGACCTTATTTACACCCGAGTCACTGGCCTCCACTGATTCATTGTGCTCATTACGCAATTGCACAATCGGATCAATTCCTCTCACTCTTAACCTCAAACATGGTTCCTGGACACAACAATGTCATCTTAGGATGTAACATACGCCCACTCCACCCTCACGGCTATTGCTATAGTTTCATATTTGCTTTCATCCTCCCTAACAGTCTACACTTGATTACTAACAGTGCTATGACCACTCTCTGCTTCCACTCTCTGAGGCAGAGTCTCCGAACTCATCCGTTCAAATCATCCTATACTGGTCCGCTGCATCCTATTCCATTCGCTATCTCTTCAGCAATCTTCTTCGGAGGCTCGTACCGTGAGCATCATCCACATATAAAAGCCACATCCCTCCACCCGTCGCGTTTTCTAAGCATTTAAACAGGTTTGGATAACCCCACTACTTAAGACTAAAGACCAGTAACCCTTCTTCTTTTCATTGCAAAAACACTTAAACTAGCTGTGTTTAACCAAGTCTCTGCCTTTCTCACACAAAACAACCTCCTCGACAGCAACCAGTCTGGTTTCAGAAGTGGACATTCAACCGAAACTGCCTTGCTCTCGGTTGTTGAAGCCCTAAGACTGGCAAGAGCGACTTCCAAATCTTCTTTACTTATTTTGCTGGATCTGTCCGCTGCTTTTGACCCGGTTAACCACCAGATCCTCCGGTCAACCCGATTGGCAAAGGGCATCTCAGGAACCGCACTCCAGTGGTTTGAGTCTTAACTCTCAGATAGGTCCTTCGAAGTATCTTGGAGAGGTGAGGTGTCCAAGTCGCAACATCTAGCTACTGGGGTGCCTCAGGGCTCAGTTCTTGGACCAGTTCTCTTCTCTGTCTACATGGCGTCACTAGGTTCTGTCATTCAGAAACAAGGCTTTTCATATCACAGCTATGCTGATGACACTCAACTCTACATCTCATACCATCCTGATGATCCGACGATAGCTACTCACATCTCAGCATGTCTAACAGACAATTCTGGTTGGATGACGGACCATCACCTTCAACCCAACCTGGCTAAGACAGAACTGCTTGTGGGTTCAACAAACCCATCACTTTATCAAAACTTCACCATCCAGTTAGGCACATCAACCATAACTCCTTCAAGGACAGCCAGAAACCTTGGAGTTGTGATAGATGATAAGCTGAATTTCTCAGACCAATTTATTAAAACAACCCGGTTCTGCAGAATTTGCTTTAGACCAACATTAGGAAGATCAGGCATTCTTTCGGAACATGCTACACAACTCTGTTCATCTCTTGTTCGGCCAGTGCTGGACTATTGCAATACTTCGTAGAGGGCTTCCAGCCAAATTTAGCAAACCTCTAAAAACTAATCCAGAAGCGGGCTGCAAGATTAGCTTGAATAGCGTACTAACATAAACTCCCTATTCTTGTTCTAAGCAACTGAAACACATTTCAAACGCACTACACTAGAACAAACTGCATTAATCTTAAAATGACAAATAAGGGTTGGTCCATTTTAATTTAAAAGTGTTCAATATGGTAATCCTACACTTAAGGGTGGTCATATGATGCGATTTCAGTTTTTCTTTTCTCTTTGGATTGTTACAAGCTCTTTGTGCATAAAGAAGATTTGTAAAGTTGAAGACTAAAGTCTCAAATCCAAAGATATATTCTTTATTAAAGTTAAGAGTCAGCCACGCCTACCCAAAACAGCTCGTTCTAACACGCCCCCACATACCTACGTCACTATCTGGGAAGATTTGCATAACGCCGCCCAAATGCTCATGCAAAGAAAGAAGGCATAAGTAGTATTGTTGTTGCGCCATGTCGTGAAGGCGCTGTGTGATTAGGTTGGTGAAAGCGAAACTACTTTGTTTGTCTTCCAAAAGAGGACGATATCGGCTTCGTCATACCTGGAGCTGATCCGTGCCAGTCGCTGAGGAAATACAACAACTTTGCGCTGTGAGTTGCAGGTCGCTTTCAAGGGCGACGAAGCGGACAGGCTCCAGCCCGGGGAGTCCCCCCTGTCGGTTGCCGGGAAAAGCCCCACTTGCAGCTCCGTCGTCGAAATCCGCGCCTCTGCTCACTCCTGCCCCTTCCGGCCATTACTCACTTTATACCCCGGCCTCTGCTCCCTCTAGGCCTACCGGTGTGTGACGCTTTGTTTCGTTTGAACGCGAAACTACTTTGTTGTGCCTTTCAAAATCTGGACACGACTAGAAAACAGTATGCAACCTGTTCCAGAACAGTTCAACCCAAATATATTTAGATGTGTGCAACGCATTTTATGGAGTACCGTTTCCTGATCCTGGTAGAGTAACGTTAGACTAAAATGCCGGCTGTTCTGACTCACAGACTTGTAAGTACGTTTTTTATATTAAAGAGTTTTATATTTAAAGCAAATTTTTTGGGGCAGTGTAGAGTAGGGCTTGTGTTTGTCATTTCTCCGATCACAAATGCATACATGGTTTATGGTTACGCGGCGCGATGCAAATGGTTGCAACGCGTTAAAAAGACAGTATAAATCATTCTTAATCCATAATTATGTCTCCAAGGATGATTGCAACGAAATGCCTGTTATAATGGGTTTTCATGCTTTTTGAATCACCGCTCCGGACGAAGGGCTCATCACAGTATGGAAGGGGCGTTACATTTCCGACACGTGTTTGTGGTATTCGGCCAATCACAATGCACTGTATAGTTGGCCAATCAGAGCACACCTCGTTTTTCCGACTGATGAGCTTTGTAAAAATCGATGCCTTTCAGAAAGGTGGGGCATAGAGGAGAAGCAATAATGTACAGTATGGGAAATAATGTTTCATTACACCAAATACACAAAATATGTTCTTTTTAGCAGCATCATATGACCCTTTAAGGCAAAGAGACACTTTACATGTTGGAGCAGAATTAGATCAAGAAAAAAGGAACACAGCTCTGAGTTTTCCGTTGAGTACATGAGCACAGTACATTCCACTTCCTGTCACTTCAGAAAAAATTTAAATTCAACATCCAGTGAATATAAGCAGAATTTAGTCAAAATGCTAAAATCAATTGCAAGAAAACTGCACATCCATGCTAAACATTATTTAGAAGGTTAAGCAGAGAACTAAATGAGCCAAAAATGAACATCTTGATGGTTAATGAAGTTGCACAAGAAGGTTTGAAGGCATTCGAATCCATCAGTATCCATCTACTCCAGTTCTGCCATTAACCGCAAAGTCAGTTGCGCTCTAAATCTATTCATAGTCTGAGCAGACAGATGGTTAGAGCCATATTACCACAGAGGACAACTGCACTAGACTTACAAATCATCTCCCAATAGTCGGTCTAAAGTACTCCCTTAGACAGTAGAATTAGACATCAGCTGTCTATCTACTGTAGGAAGAAGCAACTTTAAAGCTGGAACCCAAATCGGCTGTACTACAAGCTAGCACTGGGCAACATGACATTGTAGAGCAGTAGATATTTAATATAATTTATACCGGGCATATTGGGATATCAGTGGTCAGAGCTGCTTTGGGACATTAAGTGAATAGTTGACCCAAAAATGAAGATTTGCGGTCCCCCAGGACATCCAAGATGTAGATGAATTTGGTAGCGTAATTAGTGGTGGTCCGATATATCAGTCGATGCTTTTATTTTGACAGCGCGACGGACTTTAATTTTGACGGCGCTGAGAGCGGCAGCGCCTGAGCACACAGTGCTCACATTCTACCTCTTGTTCGTTGTCGTCGTTAACAGTTCTGTCCACGAACAGAAGTCGGTCTAATAATCAGATAGAACTGTTAAACAAAGAAATAAAAACGTATACAAAAAGTTTTATAATGATTGCTTTTATATTGTTAGTAATAGAAAGGTAAACATTATAATACCTTCTCATTTGCCGTCAGCATTCAGCGAATACATATTTACATCATTTAAACAAATCTTTGGATGGCTAATGAAAATTTTATTTCACAAACCTTGTAAACTTAGTCGAATCCAGTTGTGAGATCTTGTGAAGTGTGCAATTGTATACTGCATGATCGCGTGTGCTATGCGTTCGTGACTTGACAAAAATTAGCATTTATCAGACAGCCCCAAGGTATTCTGCAGTGAATGGTGCCACAGAAGAAAGTCCAACAGCGACAAAACATCACAATCGCCACATGTAATCAGTTAACATATGTGAAGTGAAAAGATGCCAGATTTGTACTTTTAAACCAGTGCTCCGCTGATATATGGTCCCTCTGTCTCATATATATCAGGAGTGAAACAGTGGATGGACTTTTTCACTGGAGGAAGAGTTATTGTGGATTATGGACTCATATTTTAGCCAAAAGCAATGGTTTTAAAGTTAAAATGCCTTAATGACGGATTTGTTTATTACAAACATGCAGCTTTTGGCTTCACAAAAGATTAATTCATGGACTGGATGGAGTGGATTACCTGTGGCTATGGTAATGTTTTTTATCAGCTGTTTGGAAGCTCATTCTGACGGCATCCTTTCACTGCAGAGCATCCATTGGTGAGTGAGTGATGTAATGCTAAATTTCTCCAAAATCTGTTCCAATGAAGGACAATTTCAGCATTAAATGTCAATTTTGGGGTGCTTGAACTATTCCTTTAACATAATAAGTAATA
Organism: Sinocyclocheilus anophthalmus; assembly: GCA_018155175.1. Taxonomy (NCBI): domain Eukaryota; kingdom Metazoa; phylum Chordata; class Actinopteri; order Cypriniformes; family Cyprinidae; genus Sinocyclocheilus; species Sinocyclocheilus anophthalmus. Next base: position 22,497 of record JADLZN010009644.1, on the reverse strand, counting down.
AGAAAATGCAGAGCACAGTGCAAATCCAATTACCTTTGGGCTTCTTGGAGTGAGCAGAGACGATGCTCTTTGTGAGTTGCTTTAGTTTTCTCTCCCTCTCCTCTGACATGCGGAGGTACATCTCTCTCCAGGATTCATACTCCTCCAGCCGGGAATTTCTGAAGTCTTTCTGGCAGTGTCTCTCCCACAGGTGGTCCGTCGCCCCAATGTACACCTGTGTCAGAAATATAAAATGTACTCTAAAAGTTTCAGACATATGACTGGTAGATTAGATCCATATCTAGATGGCACACGTGGTTTCCAGCATTCTCACTATTAAAGACAAAAGTTAACTTCTTACTGGATTGTATTCCTCAATCCGGAGGAGCTGTTCAGGCGTGCAGCACTCTAGTATTGGTTCCAAAATTTCGAATGGCACCCCTCCAATTTCATACAGAGCTGCAAAACAGCCAACGTCTTCAAAACCAAGTATAATGTTGAGAGCAAAACCATAATGTCAGGAAACGTACAGTCAATGTTGTTCTGCAGCGTTCGAATGCACTGCTGGTACAGCGTCATCATGGTTGGCAGGTACGTGATCTTACTTCCAGAGTACACTTGCATCTTATTATTCAGCCTTTGTCCAATGAATACCGGGGCCTCTTCACAGACATCAATGATCTTTCTATCAGCTAGGAAAATAAATAAATAAGTTAATGAGAGAATTTCTATTATAGCAATGTCCAGCTTTAAAAACAGGCTTTTGGCTACGTTTGAGAACATATGAAAATACCCAGTAGATGCAAAGCTTTGACCCACCTTTCATTTCACTGAAGTACTGATACTGAGAAATGTCCTCGCATTCGGGAAAAATGGTTGGCAAAGGAACGTTTAGCAAGTCCATCACTGACCGCTCAGGAACCTGGAGTTCACTCATAAAAAAATGTAAAAATCTGTTATCATTTATTCCAATTTCACATCTTGAAACAGTATGCTTTGTTCTTCAATGAAACACAACCGTAATTTTTGATATGTATATATATATAATATAATATATATAATATATATATTCTATATATATATATATATATATATATAATATATATATAATATATTATATGATGAAAATCAATATAAATCTATAAAGTTCCCAAAATCTCAAATCAAAAATAACAACATTAGGGCATGTGTCAGGTTTGATATCAATAACATTAAACGTCATTGGTTACTCTGTTGGTTGACTCGATCTGAAAGCTACAGCAGAGGGTAAGATTCTCACTGAATTTCATTGGACTAAAGAAACATATACAGATTTTGAACTACAGTTTCAGTTGGGAAACTTACAACAAGCAACACGATGCAGGTTTTTTGGAGTACCGTTGTCATTGGGTCTTCTGTCACTGCCTTGCTTGTTTTCACAAGAGACACACAAGAGTTCTCTTTGTGGGCAGTTTTAAGTCTCTTCGGATTCTTAGCAACACTGAAGGATTTTTTGCGTTTGGGAGGCTCAAGGTCATAGCTCAGGTAGGCCTCAAAGGACATGGAAGGTGTTTCACAGCCATCCTCAGCCTGTTTGACAGTCTCCATTTGTACTAATTTGTCTTTGGCCTTCTCAGTCTTTTCTTTCTTGCATGCATCTCCACTCTTCTTTCTCTGCTTTTGCGTTGCTTCAGGTCTTTTCAAAGATTTTTCAAGTTTCGTATTCTCCTTTTTTTTTCTTATGCCAGAAGCCTTCTCAGTCTTTTTGCTTTCATGTTTTGCATGCTCGCCAGTTGTCGTTTCCTTGCCGTGACCAGAGCTGTGACTCCATGAGCCCTGATTTACATTTGAATCTTTTTTTGGCTCATCCTTTTTTTCAGCGATTTTGGATTTACTGGGCTTGATTTTGCATTTAATGTCAACATTCTCGGACATTTTCTTTTCAGTACTGGTATTCTCCATTTTTGGCTTCTTTCTAGAATTGGTAGTCTCTGAAAGCTGGCTGTTTTCATGTTTACTCCGTTCTTGAACTTCTTTATGAAGGTGTTCATTTTGGGTTAGGCAGTCATCAGGCTTTCCCCCAATCGAACTGCAATTAAAAAAGAAAAGAAAAGTGGAGACAAGGAGTACAGTATGTCACATGGAAAAGATAATATCTCAAATGCAAATAAAAATAAATTTGTTTTCAATTACAGATTTTTAGGACCAGATGATACCTTACAGAGTCCTTTGGAACAAGCATTTTCCATCGATTCACCAATATTTTTGCCACCTTTCCAGCCTCATCATGTTTCCGAATGGAGTTGACGACTTTTCCAATTCCTGTTTCCTACAAACAAAATATGAGTATTGAAGGCTCGAGAGGAAAATATTTCACTAAGTATAACTGAAATTTTTTTTTTTTTTTTATTACAACATTCTCTTACAGTGAGAATTTCAAGTGTAATGTCCAATACTTCAAGTTTCTTCAAGATTTTCAGCAGCTGAAACAGAACAGGTTCAATTAAATAATCTAAGCCAAAGAAATAATTAGCTTGTTACCAGATTTGTGCAAAAACTGGCTCTTTGTTGAAATGGAACTACAATACAAAGAAAAAATTACTGAATTCAGTATCGTCAAAACAACTGAAGCAATCATCCAAGCACAAATTGGTGTGGTTGCAGGCGTTTCAACAAAATTGGCAAGTACATAACTCGTTAAAAGTTCTGTTTAAGATTACCATCTTGCAAACCTGCTTCGTGTTGTTTGGTTCCACTTTGTTAACTTAGTAAATTAGAGCACTCTGGGAAATGTAGTGTTATTCCACCATGGTCCATAAAATTAAAGTTAAAGACATGTATGTGAATTGAATACAAATTTCTGTAGATGCCATTTCAAACATAGATGAATATGATCTAATGTTACTGAAAATACCCCATATGTTGTGGGTATCACATATAGAACAGAATTATAAATCTTCGTGCCCCAACCTGCCATTTTCCACGTGGCTGTTTAAAAATGTGAATTTGCTGAGCGAGCGCATTGGTCAGGCTCTATGTATAGGGAAACCTCAGCTGAGGGACTATAAATGGCCAATAAAATGACACCCACCCACCGGTTGTAAAAATACAAGATACTGTGCATGTGCAGTAGAGGTTAACGCATTGTGCAGTCACATCAAACAAAATAGTACTTTAATACTGCACTACAAATTCACCAACACACTGCATGTTAAGTTTAATCAAAATAAGTACTGCCACATTGCCCCTTCACGGCCTAAACTGACAGACAGCCAACATGAGAGACAACTGCAGTGTTATTTTTAGAAAGACCCCCTCTCAAGTGCCTACACCCCCCCAACACCTCCAGCCTTTCTGTCAACAGCTGCTGACATACTACATTTTCTATTCACAGCACACCATCTCTTTTTTTTTTCTGTGTAGAGTGTATAAATAAATACATATCAAACCATTAATTTAAATTAAACTTTAGGCTTAAGTAGGGAAGACCGGGGCTAGTTGTCACACTTATATTACCGATCTTATAGGTTATTTAATGGCTTTTCAGTGAAATTTAAACAGTTAAACAATTATAAACAATTATGTATATAAAAAACGAATGCATCTGATTACTTAACACAGTTCAACCTTTCAGTTAAAAATGTTTATTATTTAGTTGACTATTGTTTTAATGTAGCCTATGTGTTCGCCTGCTACCAGTTACTTAAAAACATGCTGAAGTTTTGTCTGGATGACAGAATTCACAAAAAGTCTAATTTTAAGTTGTTTAATAAGGTTCTTGCCTGAGAAAACGTCTATGCAACTGGACGTTGGGTTATCTCGCGCCTGCGGTTTTATCTTTTAGCCTGGTCATATTATTTGTGTAAAACGATACCAAACTTTTTTGTTGTTGACCATTACACAGCGATAGACGGCGTCCTACCGTGTGTCCTTCACAGGATTCTTTCAGCTGATGTTTTAATTGCAAAACCTTTTTCACATCAGCTGCGGCCATGTCACCTCCTCACATGCGCCTGTCCTGCACTTATTGAAGTCTCGCCATCTTTTTTTCCCCCCGTCACCTTTATATGGGCGGAGACGATATAAGAAGGTGTTTTACTTCTCAGGTCTTCTCAGAATCATTTCACCAGTTGTTTGACAACTGAGACTCATCGCAGGGCTTCAATCTCAAAACAATCAGGCAAGCAGCGCACCTTTTGAACACTGATGTGAATTATGGAGGACGAAACCTGCAAACACAATAAATAAATAAATGCACAATAAATCAAAAACAAAATAGCAAGAAATAAAATAAAGTGTGTATAAATACACAAATTCTGTTTGAATACATATAGGACTAATTAAACGTGATGAAGTAGGCAATAAATTATAACTAAATTGGTGGGCAAATTGGAAATGTTTAAGGAAATGCTAAACTCATCCTAACTATTTTCCTTTGATTGCTCGTTTATTTCTGAATGTAGTTCCACTTTTATTTTTCCTCTGCACAACATGCTTGTGAGAGGGTGTCAACCATGGACTTGGTCAGGTCTTGTGATAGCTGGGGGCGTGGCTTTCAAGCTGACAGGAAGGCACTGGGACGCGGTAAACCAGCAATACTTAGAGTAAAGCCACCTTTTGCTGTTCAACAGAGCAAGATACATAAACTGAGCTGTATTGTCCGTACAATATCTGTGACTTTACAAACGACCCAACGAAATTGCCAGTGTCGTTTCCTGATGTCATTTTTTGTAACCCGATTGAGTTTCCAGCTAGAGACAACTGTAATATCAGTATCCCAGGCATCGTGAGATTATTTCCACTTATCCGTGGAATAAGGGCTTTGTTCTCTTTGATGGGCAGATACGGTTATTAGGATGGTTTTTTTACTAGCTCACGGCCGCTTTTTCCGCTCGGCACCTCTCTTGTGGCCCCCCCGGGCCTGCCCCGAGCCCCCCTCTACCCCCTCCGCGTTGTTTAGGTTGTTGTAAGATCATTTTTTCTCACTATGGTATCAGGTAATACAGGTCTCTTACAATTCCCCAGGCGAGTCGATTCTGCTCCTAGGCTCACTATCATTTGATCTCACGTTGATCGGGTTGGGCTGCTGCATGCTTTGCGTCTGTCACGGGGAGAGAACCAATATAGGACTGATTACACAACACATGCTACATGTTCAGGTGATCTCTGTCAACTTGCATTATGCGTGTACAAGATCCGTAGGCGTTGACTCATTATACATTCCTTGAGGAACTGGGTCTGAAGTGGTTTAATCGAGGAACAGACAGTTTTTTCCTCATTAGTTATCAGAACAGATAATATAGGTGACAAAAGTATGTTTATTAAGCAAATAACGGTTCAGTATTACAATTAAGAATACTGTTAAGAACACAATTAAGAATTGGCCACTTAAAATCTTTTATGATTTAACTCTCTCATGATTATAACTACAAAACTAGCCCTATGAAAAAAGGTTTGTAAGATTATAATCAGTCCCTGGGGACTGGATGAAGTTAATCGCATGCCACCTGGCCAAAAACCGCTCAAAAGCGTCACACACGATCGCCTACTCTTGTGATAGATTGACACACCTATCATTGCATGGTTGCCGCAGAAGGGCTGAAAAAAATGTCGGAACTACCATTCAGAAAAAAATGAGTGATCAAAGGGAAAAATAGTGCAAGGATCGAGTTAGCATTTCCTTAAACATTTCTCATTTTGCCCGCACCAATTTATATTGTATTTATTTGCCTACCTTTCATCACATAGATAAATTTTATTTATGTACAAGGAAGACGTGTAATTTATGCACACATTATATTGGTATTTATTTATTTATTTATTTTTTGTTTTTGCAGGTTTCGTTCTCCATATGCGTCTGCTTGTGTAGAGCCGGCATGGCTGCTATAAATCCATAATCCCAGTTTAAAAGGTTGCTTTTTATCATGTAATTTTTAATGTGATATTGGAATTATTTTAGTTTAATAATTTAAATTGGAAAATTTGATATAGTAGGCCTAGTTTTAACGAATAAAGTAAGTGAAGTTAAAAAAAAGAAACAAAAGGAAAGGATAGCCTATATGATATAGAACATGATATAGAAATTATGAGCTATTGGTGAAATAACGGAGCACCACGTACCACACTGTTTGCGCAATCCCCTCTTCTACTATAGTTCGAGCAGGAGAGGAGGAGTTAATCGGCTCTATTCGGACCTCTTGCGTTCCTCTGTCTCTTCTGCACACCAATTTAGAGGTGCAAGTCTGTCCTTCTCCTCCACCTACTTCATCTCGACATCGGTAAGCGCGTTATACTTGTCTTTACACACACACACACAAACTTTAGCACATATACAGCACTTTAGTTTAATAAAAAACGATCTTAGCAACTATCAATTTGACTGAAAGGAGGTTCTTGAGTTGATTGTATGATTTTTGGGAGCTGTGTTGTAGGTTCTTCAGGTCACTGTATTGGGTTCTGTTTTTGCCTAAAAATAAATGAAAGTTGTTAGTGGACTTAAATGAGACTTGTTAGTGGAAAAAAGTTTATGTTTTATCACGCTGCTAAGTTTGTTCTGACGAAGCTCTTTTTCAAACAACCTATATATAGTATATATATAGATATATATATATATATATATATATAATACACACAAAAGTAATATATATGGTTGTGTGGGTGTGTGTGTGTGTGGTGTGTGTGGGTGTGGTGTGTGTGTGAACGTGGTACAAAGACAGACCTAGTAGTATGATCCATTTGACTGTACATTTAACAAAAGAAACAGTTCCCTACAAAATTAAGTTATATGTTTTAGTTCTGAAATACTGAAAGGACCAATGGGTTAAATGACGTGGGTCTATAAAAAGGAACCTTAGAGCAATGGTACACTGCCTTTCTATTCTTGGCCATAGTTGTGACAACTTGTGACAGATGCAAAGAGGGGAATTGCGAGGGAATTCCTGCGCTACCCAACTTTCTTAAGGGTTATTTTATGTTTATTTATTTTAACGGGGATATATTAAAGCTTTGCACTTCGAGAAGATTACTTTTTATTTATTTTTATTGTAAGTGTTGTTGTTGTTAGAGTGACCTATAGTTAAGCAAACACCACCACGGGTTTTGAATATGAAAAAAGGACTGTGTTCGCTACAACTACAGACTTAAGAGGACTGGTTCAGTCTGAGCATGTGTTGTTTTGTTGCTGAAAACACTTGTGAAATGTTATGCTAATTTGCTAAATGAATGATACATAGAGCATTGTAAAATGAAAGATTTCTTGCTCCGTATTAAAATGTTGCATACATTGTTTTAGAGCCGGACAGCAACCACTATACACATTTAGGGGGACATATCCGAACCTGCAATTTTTATATGGTCATATTTTATTTTTTTTCAAGAATAGATTCTTGAGTTTTTGGTACAACAGACTTTTTTATATATATATTAAAAAAATGATGGTCACTAATAGATATACATCGTTACAATCATATGTTGAACTTTAAGTTTTAGATCTTTCAATTGGTGTATATTTTGTCAAGATTTAATAAGTTTGTTAATGTAAGCTGTCAATGATTGTAAGTAAATCAGCCTGTCTGCTGTTTTTGTTTAATGCAGGTTTTAGCATAATTTCACAAAGCTGAAGTAGACCATTCTGTTTTTGCTTTAGATGTTGAAAAGATACAATCAAATAATTTTTTTTTTTTAAACTTCTCATGCTACATGTGTGTAGCATCTTTGTTTGTATCGTGATTAAAATCCAGCGGTTGGTTCTAATTTCAAATGACATTTTTTTAATTATTAAATATGTTTAGTAGTTGTAGTAGCAGCAACTGCAAAAACAGTTTCATGGCCAGGAAAAAAAATTTTGTGGCCAGTAAATTTTCTTAAGTCACCAGCCACTGGCAGATGTGGCAGAAAGTTCGTTTTAGGCCCTGCTTGCAAGTGTAGAAATTAAGACAAAAGTATTGCAATTTCCCTACAGTAGAGTAAGGTAAAATAATATACCTGGGGGAAAAATCATTTTCATTTATTTTACAGTGCAATTGTTTAACAATATATGGCTATTACGGTCATAGAAAATCAATAATAGAAAATTATTATTATTATCTATATATTACTGTCATTTATTATTATATTCTAATTTGTTTGGTTTCCTAAAACACCAGTGTGGATGTAATTTAGACTGAGACACTATATCACAAATAAAAACAGGGTTGAGTCCCTTTAACCTCAAGACAAGGTCAATTACCAGCTTTTCTTTTAATTTGCACACTTTGAACCGTGTTGGGAGGGTGGTAGTTACTTTTGACCTCTCAAAGAGTGCACAGATAAGAATGAAGTTCAACCTTTCTTTAAAAATGTACAAAATGTTCTTCCCCCGGAGCCCCACCCTAGAGGGACAGAGGTCCACCACCCACAGTCTCACAAAATTCCTTTGGAACCAATGTGTATAGATATAATATCAATATAGGGCTGTCAGTTTGGACACGTTAACTAATTAATTAGTTAGGAAATATAAAATATTAAAATATTTTAACGCAGTTAACGCTCTGGCCCCGCACCCAGACCTGTACGTCATCTTACATTTTATATAGTTGACTTTTGACAAATATGATGCAGGGTAACAACTTCATAAATGCAGTTATGCCTTAAAATTCAAGATATTGGGGCAAAAATTTTCCTGTATGAGTTTTTGTCTCATATCATATGATAAGCGATATCACACAAGCAGAGAGAGCAGTAGCCTATCACCGAAGTGTTGCTTATGTACCGAAAAACATGAGTGCAAATGTGATTTTATACAACAGTTCAGTAAATAATAAGTTAATATTGTGTTCTTTTTTAAACACAATATTGTCTGTTTTTGTTCCGTTTTGCCAACAAAAATATTACCTATAAGGCCACAGCAGAATTGTTGTGCGTCTGTGAGCAACACAGCAGTGTTTAGTTTCTGAATGAATCCGCATTTTGAAGGAATCGTGTGAACCAATGATTTAAAGCTTATAGACAACTTTGTATATATATATTGTAACATTTATTTTTCTTATTATATAAAACAGGCAAGAAACTTTTTATTTACATCTGGTTTTTGCACGACATGTTACATACTTTTGCAACAACCATTAAAGATTTCTTTTCAGGCAATATTTCATTTCCATGTGTCCATGCTGAGATCACCACTGTGAAGAACATTGTGGAACGTTGCCAAAGGCACATCCTAATTTTTTTTCTTTCAAGCCCGCCATCCGTTCCTGCAGGGTACAAAGTTGCCCTGCTATGAGGAGCATTTCCTGTTTCCCCGACAGCCGTGATCTCAGGTAAGAGACCATTACAAGACTGCTGAGTTTGCTGAGACAGAAAGGAAGACGGTGGTTGCTTTTCAGGTAGCCAGCACAGTCTGCGGGTGGTATTGTTAAAGAACAAAGGCTAGACAAAGCAAATTCATGAGCAACGTCTATATTTCCAGGAAGACACTTATGGAACAGACACAGTTTGTTCTGGTTTACTAGGGCAGCTAAGCAGGGGGCGAATAAATCTAATGCGTAAAAGAGGAAGCTACTGAATGACATCTTCTGTTCATCAACTAGATACTAGTAAGTCTGCAGTTAACCATCAGGTATCATCCGTTATAGTACTTGTGGCTAGGACAGACATTAATAATAGCATGTGGCTGTGATTATTGCAAGATTATGAGCAGAATACCTTTCTGTTGCACTACAAAGTCAGACTATAAATATCAAATGGGTCTCATATTTATGCAGAGCAGAAAAAATTTAACTGCCAAATCAGACTCAATATGACCAATGATGGAAAAAAATCCATCTGGGCCATGTTTGTTGGATACAAACAAAGTCAGTGTTTGTCTATTTCTTGGCTTCCTTGAGTGTAATGTATTTTTTAATAGCACATTGTATCTCTATCAGACTGTGACTTGCCAGAGACGGTTTGCAGGCCAGATGTGTGAACTAAAAGCAGCAGTGAAGTTTTCAAGTTTCCTTGATTTTTTTTTTTATTATTTATCCTGCTTTAATGCAAAAGTTTAGAAAATAGGTTTAGAAACTTAATGCAATTTGTTCATTATCTTTATTATTTTGCTTATAAGACTAACCAAGATGCTAGTAAATGTGTGAGGTCTTATTTCTTCAGTGTTTTGGTCTTCACTGTGCTTGACCAGCATTATACAGATGATTTTAAATGTTCCATGCATCAAGAAAAAAAGAGGATGAGCCCTTACGATAAAACATTTAAGATGGACTGTCTGATGTCTTTTCTGGTCTGTTTTCTTCCTCTCGTCTGTTCCAGGTCTCATGGGCGTCAGCAGTGAAGAGTGAGTCTAAAGACAGATGTGAATCATCAATAAAGATGATGTCTGCGATCTTACAGTTCATTCTACTCTGGTTACCAAATTCTACTCTTGTTTGCCATCAAATCAATCAAGTAGTAAGAAGTACATTTGTCACTCCCACTATAGAAAAATGCAAATTAAAAATAATACAGAAATTAAAAACAAATTACTTTACTGTAAAAAATAATTATTTTCGTATTATAATTATCTATTGTATGTTGTATAAATAAGGTTATAGGACGGAATATATACTGTATGTATGTATAATACACACAATATATGTATAAAATTAGAAAGAAAGAAAAAAGAAAATAAGAATAATAAGTATATAATATATATATATATAATATATATATATATATAATATAATAATAATATCACAATATATGCCATTTAATCTTGAAGACTATGGTACATTGATGACCTCTAAAATCAATGAGTTTGTAGTTTATCATTTAACAAATTCAGATAGATCTGAATGCAGATGCAGCACCGATATCTGTGGAGTCTAACCCACTAGAGGTTGAAATAAAATCTGTGCTTTTCACTACAGTACACATAAAGCCATTCCCTGGATTACAGAAAGCCCATAAACTGGATGGGTGTTCTCGTGATATTGCTGTGAATCAGATGACGTGTGTTTGTTTTTAGAGCCAATAACTCAAGTGTAACACTCTTGGCTACTTCCTTGGCTTGTCACTTGGAACATGTTAAAAATGTGAATGTGAAAAGAAACACTTGGAAAATGGAAAACTACAATGGCAATAATTGTTGCAGAGAGGCTGAGAGAGTGAATAAAATCCAGATCAGAAAGCACACAGAGAGAGTTGTTAGTGAGCATGAGATGAAAGCTTATTTGGATTGGCGTGGGTGTCCATAAAACTGTTTTTATTTCCTTTATTCCTCATCAGTGCTGTAATGAAAGGCACAGATCATGTGGCTCAGGTCAAACTCACTATGAATGATTGAATACCTTGGCTGTTCTTCACTTTTCCTTTAAGTCTGCAAGTCTTTTACATCAATATACATGACCGGTTCTGCATCTTAGTCTTAGTCTCAGACGTCACACCCCGGACCACCCAGTCCGGTCACTGACCATTTGATGGATCCTGCACACAACATTGGAAAGCAGTTGCAATCATCACAAGATCCAGTCAGACTGTTGTGCATCATTCAGAATTCAACTGAGAATGACTTTAAATTACTGAATTTGATTTGAGCTATGAAATACACTCTCAGAAAAAAAAAAAATCTACAAAAGCTCTCACTAGAGCTGTACCTTTGCAGAAGTTACACCTTTATTTACCTTATTTACCCCTAAAGAATGCATATTAATACCTTAAAAGTACATAAAATAAACTGAAATTCACAACCTGGTTGCCATGAGACCAGGTAGCAAATTCATATATAATTCATGTATTTTTAAAATATATTTTTTATTTAATTTAAATTCTTTTTTTTTAAAGAAATGCAAAATTGTACGACAGACTTGAAACAAAGAGACTTCATAACATCTTTGATTTAAAAAATAAAAGAAATAAAGACTTGTTCACTCATTTAGTTTTATATTGAATTCATACTTAAATGACAAAACTAAGAATGCTAATAATAAAGTAACTTCTTCTACCTGTCATTCCAATTCAGCTCTCTGTGGATTGTGGCCAATTCGATTTAAATTCTCTCTCATGGCTTGACAGGCAGCCAATTCTTCAATTCTGAATTAATTATAAGTATAAGTTAAAATATTTATCAAAAAAAAATTCTGCAATGATTCTAAAACAAATGTGCATAAGCTCTGAAGATTCTATTTGCATTCATTTTAATCGCATCTTGATTAGATTACCATCCTTGACCTGGCAAACAATCCACTTCACTTCTTCCTAGGCATCCTTCACCATCCACGTTCAATTGCTTTACCCAGAGATTTTACAGCTGCTGTTCTGTACAAATGGAGCGTCTGAAGGGACTTCTCAGGATGTGGACTAACAGCTCTGGTCTGTTTGAACAGTGCGATAAAAGAAGAGAGGTTAAATGTGCAGGAAAGTAATTCTCATCCGAGTCATTAAGGATTCCAATGGAGAGAGTATATCCAAAGAGACCATCCTTTAGTATCACTTAGCCCTAGGGCAACATTATTTGAGGGCTTTAGTCCAGATACTGTCAGGGGTGAAGATCTGAAAGTGATCTTTCCACTTGTGTGATGAGAAAGAGATGAGCTGCTCTACAGAGGATTGATGAAGAAGCAGCCAAACCAGCTACGATTGATTTAAGCCGGGTGGCTGCTGATCAGAATGTGGAATCTCTGGAAGAATCTCTTGCTAAGTGAACATCCCCTGAATGGATATTATACATTCTAGAGTGTTTGCAATGCTATGGAAGTACACTTTTTTGACAAAGAAAAATAAGTTAAATGACATTAATAAAAGATAAGGCAATGGCAAATGTTTTTAGATAAGGAATTCAGAGGGGGAAGAAAAGGTCATAATATGAGATTATTAACTCAACACCGTGAGATAAACTCACAACTTCTGCGAAAAAAAAGAATTATAGAATGAGTATAAACTGCAGAGCATATGGTCTCTCAATTCTCTTTTTTTTTTCTGATGAACTCGTTATCTCACAATCTCAGAATTGATAAATAAAAATGTATATAATAATATTAATAAATAATAATAATAATAATAATAAATAATTTATATATATATATATATTCAGTGGTGGAAACAAGTTTTCCACACAATAAAAAAAAACACTACATCAGTATATGAAAATCATTTAATTCAACTAATCAAAAAAGTTCATTAAATAATGAATTCAAATAATTAATAGGTTGATTTTATTTGATTTAATCGGTGATATTATTCCAGTTTTCTTCTCAAATAAATGAGTTTTTTTCTCTCTCAAAACAATAAGTACAGATCTCCGAAAACTTAATTTCTTGTTCTCACCAGAGAAGAATTTCTTATTCATTTAAGCAAATTTAAATGTTTTAGCACACGTGTGCAAAATATTACTTATAATTGTCTACAATTTGCACAATAACTAAATACACGTGTTGCTGATCAAAACTAACAAGCGAAACTCATACTCTTTACAACTTCTAAACATTCTTTCATCGTGAGAGCTATCACGTGCATTGGACAAGTTACTGTCACTAGGTTTTGAAGCATAAATGTTTTGGGTGAGTTACTACATTTTTGCAGACATGGAATAGAGTTGTGACATCCCATATAACAGTTCATTTTACTAACAGTTTAGAGAATGTTAAGATTGTTTCATCAAATGAGCTAAGGCAATAAACAAGTCCAATGACATCATATTTAACACATTTACCTAATTTGACAATTTCATTCTGTTCTGTGTGATTTCTGGTGCTCTTTTCAAGTCATTTTGAAAGTTTCCATCACTTACCCCAGCCTAAACTTTAACATGTTAAAATAAATGAAAATTCTGTCATCATTCAATCAATACTTAATCTTTTTTGTTTTAATTTAAAATTGTAAGATGACAAAATAAAAACTGTAACTAATGTATCGAACATTTATCTGCCTGTTATGTTTTTCATATTGTTGATAACCTTAACGTATATATTTATATATGTATATATAGATGAGATTGGGCTGGATTTTTATTTTCTTTATAACGGAGCTCTCATTTCTTCTTGGGATGCAACAGAGAACAAAATCTTTCTCCAGAAGCATCTGGACGTACGGAGGGGAGATGGGGGACGTTGAGATATCTGCTGAAGTGATGGCTTTTTTTCACCAGCAAAAAGATCACAGCTCATTTGTCAACCTTGTATTCCCGTGACAACGCATGAAAGGAAAATGGAGGTCTGTTATTCCGTTCTGACATGCCAAACGCCATGATGTATAGTTGCATGATAAAATCCCTCATACAGATCTCACTTCAGAGTTGTGTCCATTGAAAAGCTACTCAAGAATTCATGCAGAACAGAAAACGCTACAGTCGATTTAGGGATAATAGGGATTTTATAGTCCTGATTTCCATGTATTTTTATCACTACTTTTTATTTATTTATAGAAAGTAATACTTATTCAGAGCAAGGATGCGATCTTAAATTGATCAGAAGAGTACAGTTAACGGACACATTTACTTACAACATTATGATAGACATTATTAGTTTCAAATAAATTGCCAGGATAAAAGGATCCGGTTAAAAAATGGAAATTACGGGTTTCACAAGACGTAGTAAGCAGCACGAAAACTGATGTTTGTATATTGCTAATAATAAGAAATGTTATCTTAAGCAGCAACTCAGCATTTAGAATGATTTCTTGACGATAATGTGACCTGAAGACTGGAGATGATTGCTGAAAATTCCAGCTTGTCATCACAGGAATAAAAAGCATCTTTAAAATGTATTAAAAGGCAGAAGTTATTTTAATGATAATAATATTTCACAACCAGTACTACATTTTGGATCAAATAAAGAGGAGCTTTGAGGGCGTAGTCCGGGGGAGAGTCTGGCGGCCACTGCTTTGAAAAATGTGAAAGGCATAGTCAAATGGGGGGAAAAGTGCAAGGCCTCGAGAAAAAGTGAAACTTGAACTTCTTTGAACATTTTAGAACACTGTGGCATGCACACTTTGTAAAAGACACAAGATGTGAGCATCTAGCGCATTTACATTGAAAAATAACACAAAATATGAATGAAACGACCCGTTGATATGTATATGATTTCTTTTACGAAAATCTTATTTGACTCCACACTTTAAGTCTTGTGCTTAATTTCTTCTTTTTGTGAATAAGTTAAGCTCAGACCCAAACGTTATGATGTTCTCAGATCATTTGGGCTTAAAAGTTGCATTAGCCTGTATAGCAATCTGTCAAGCGTTTCACATCAGAAACTGTAGAAAGCTTTAAGTGTGGTGCGTGTGAGCAATAGCATACACATGGCTGTTAATGTAATGGGATAAACATTTAACATCACTCCACTATCCATCACTCCCAGTTTATTTCTAGACAACTTTGGAAGTGGATGCAGGGGTCTGTGAATGACATTACACCACAAACAGGAAGAGCGTGGAATGATGATGACTTTTAAGAGAGTTGAACCTGTTAAAATGTCTGGCTATCTTACTCTCTTTCAGAAACATACTCAACACGCTCTGCCTTTTGCATGTTCATAAAGCTTTTGCAGTCGGAATCCATCTCACTCAAGTCATTGGAATAAACACAGAATTAGAAAGTTCTGCCAAAAGTGCCATTGGGGAAACTGAGATGTCATAATTCACGTGAATTTATAACAAAGCCATGTCAGGCGTGAATGAATGATGCTGAATTTATTCATACACATCATTTGTGGATTAGTAACTGGTCTTAATTGAAACCATCTCATGCAAGTCGGCCCATTGCGTGTCGGGTATAGTCAAACAGGGCCTGATGCGTTCCAGTCCCATAATGTTCAGTGAAATATGAAGAGCACTGGCACTTTCAAAGGGGGAATTATGGGTCTTTATTTTTCCTTTAGGAACCTGGTTGGTAGGTTTTGTGGTGTGAGGCAGAGCAGGAGGTTTTGATGGAGACTGAGTCTGCTGGTTTTGCACCTCTTTTGCATTTTGGCAGTTTGGGCTTGTGGAGACTACTTTTATGCTGGACCTTATCACACGTTACAGCTCTTTATCTCAATTGTTTCTTGGAGCCCGTATAAAGTCTCCGTGGAGTTTCAGTGGAGATATCAGCAATGTCTTACAATGTGTTTCTATGGTTTGTAATCAAAAAAATGTATTTCAGTATGAACAACTGTCTTATCTGTTTCTATAATTTTCAATTTTTTTCTTTCTTCTTTATCGATGTCTATTTCTTTTTAGGAGAAACATCTGAGACAAAGTTGATAGTTCAATGAAACCTAAAATAAAATAAAATCAATCAATCAACATTTATTTATATAGCACATTTAAAAACAACAATGGTTGACCAAAGTGCTTAACAATGTCCAAAAAGTACTCAAACAAACACAATACACAAAATATCCATCACTGCTCAGTGTCCCAAAAGCTAGGGGCAACTGTATGCCACAGAGTAAAGGTGTGTTTTCAACATTGATTTAAAACAGTCAAATGAGTCACATGATCTAATGTGCAATGAGAGACTATTCCAAAGACGTGGGGCTGCCACAGAGAAGGCTCGATCAACTTTGGTTTTCAACCGGGATCTGGGAACATGTAAAAGCAGACTCTGTGACGATCTTAGAGGTCTAGCAACACATTGCTACTGTAACAGACATTAAATGTACTCTGGAGCAAGGCCATGCAAACCTTTAAAAAACATTATCAAAACTTTATATTGGACTCTAAAATCAACAGGAAGCCAGAGCAGCGAAGCCAGCACTGGAGAAATGCTGGACATCTTCTTTGTGCCAGTTTGTAACAGTCCAGCTGCAGCATTTTGTACTAGCTGCAGCCGTGAGAGCAGATTCTTAGACAACCCTAAATATAATAAGTTGCAATAATCCAATCTGGATTAAATAAAAGCATGAATCACAGTTTCCATGTCCTCAAAAGACAGAATTCTCTTCAATTTAGCAATAATTCACAATTGATAGAAGCTACTTTTAACAACAGCACTAACCTGTCTATCAAACTTCAACTCCGAGTCAAAGATTACACCAAGGTTTCTTACTTGATTGTTAATATTAGTGGCTAAGGTGCCTAGATGTACAGAACGCTGTTTGGCTAACTTTGGAGGGCCAAAAATCACCACTTCCGATTTAGACTTTTTGAGCTGGAGAAAACTAGAAGCCATCCATGCCCTTATTTCATCCAAACACTCAAACAAAGTTGAAATATTGGAGCCATTGTTACATCTTAGGGGCACATACAGCTGGATGTCATCAGCATAACAATGATAAGCCACATTACATTTTTGACAGATTAGGCCCAAAGGCAGCATATATAAAGAGAACAACACAGGACCAAGACATGAGCCCTGAGGAACCCCCGAGGAAATAAACTGTGAAGATGAAATAGAGCTTCCTAGCTCCACCGCAAAGGATCTTCCATGTAGATAGGATGAGAACCACTTTAAAGCAAGCCCCTTAATCCCTCCCCACTCCTGCAAACGGTCATGAAGAATCCCATGATCCACAGTGTCAAACGCTGCGCTAAGATCCAGAAGCACCAAACAAGCACAATTCCCAGCGTCTACAGACGGCAATAAATCATTTGGCACTTTGAGAAGGGCAGTTTCAGTGATGTGTTGAGACCTGAAACCAGACTGAAATTTATCAACAAAAAAAATGTCCATTTAAAAATTTTGAAAGTTTATTAAGAACCACCTTCTCCAATAACTTAGCCAAGAAAGGCAGTTTTGAAATCGGTCTGTAGTTATTTAACACTGAAGGGTCCAGAGTGGGCTTTTTCAAAAGAGGCTGCACCAAGGCATATTTAAAATATGATGGAACTACACCCTTTAAAAGACTGATTCATTAAGGACAGGATCATAGAACCCACCACATCCCAAATCTGAGTTAATAAACGAGGTGGGATAACATCAAGCAAACAATAAGATGGCTTAAGATGTTGAATAACTACTAACAACTCAGACAGAGAAACGGGCTCAAACATTGAAAACTGAGCAGAAGTGCAAGAGTCAGGCCGAGCTAGGAGACAGACCGGATTCGAAGCAGAGATTGGGATATTAGCTCTAGTAGTAATGATCTTATCCACAAACAATTGTGAGAAACTTTCACAGGCTTTCTCGGAATTATCAACCTACAGTATTCAAGACTGTATTTATTTTACAAAAAAGCACTCTTGGACAATAATAACCAAAAAACAAACTGTTGGTAGGCATGCATGCAGTCTCTGAGTATCTCATAGGAGACTTGGAGCTTATCTCTTTTCCATCTCCTCTCTGCCTGTCTCCATTTTTGCCTAATTGATCGGCTCTCTGCATTAAGCCAGGGTTGAGAAACCGTTTTAGATTTTACCTTTTTAAAAGGGGCTATAGAGTCCAGAATACCACTACACTCGGAGTTAAAACTATCAACCAACAAATCTAAATCTGGGCATGATATATGCATATGGGACTTAAATGCCTCTGAAAACTCAGAGGCTATCAAAGCGTTAATGAGCCTTACACGACGACCTGATAAATCACTGCCTCGAGTGATCATAGACAAAAACCATATTAAAAGTAATAAAATAATGATCTGAGAACCCAATGTTTTCTACAGCCAGCTCACACACCGGAATACCCCAAGACAAAACCAAGTCCAGTGTATGGCCTTGTACGTGAGTAGAGTCAACTACTGACTGAGTAAGGTTAAAAGTGTCCAACACAGTTCGAAAATCTTGAACTAGGGGCCTATCTGGACAACAGAGATGAATATTAAAATCACCTACGATGACAAGGCTATCACAACACGTTATCATGGAAGATAAAAATTCAGAGAATTCCCAAATAAAATCTTTGTTATATTTGGGAGGTCTGTATAAAAAGCAAAACACAGGCCTAGTCAAATCGAACTTTTTAAAAATTGTGCACTTTCAAAACAAAATTTAATGAACATTAAATAATAATAATATAATAATATTACTCTTTTGGGAAGAAAAACTAAGAAAATGAACTTATTAAAAAAAACTTATTAAATGTGGCATAAAATTAAATTGTCCACTGATTTGCTTCTAGTAAGGTATGTGCTAGGCAAATTAAATAGAATTTCTGTCTATAAAGTTTCTCTTTTTCCTTTCTGTCTTATTCCAGGGTTTATTTATTTTTGGGAGGAACTAAGGAGAAACATCTGAGACAACGTTGAAGATCAATTGAAATAAAACTTAAATAAAATAAAATAAAAATAAAATATAAATAATAATAATAATAATACTATTCCTTTGAGAAAAGAAATGTTTATGTTCCCAATTTGCTTCTAGTAATTTAATGTGCTTTAGGCAAATTAATAGATTAAAAAACAGATTTTTATATTTGTGACTCAACTCGTAAAGCCTCAAAAATTTTAACTCGGCAATATCTCACAGTGTGCTCAGATGGTTTGCAATCAAAAATCAGATTTCATTTTGAACCAGCTCTCATCTGCATCTATTTCATTTTAGGAGAACTTTACGAGAAAAATTCATTCAGCTGATATTCGATGAAACCTAACTGAGCTAAATTAATTCTCCTGAACTATAAATAAGATCAAATAAAAATATAGAAAACCTAAGAACATGACATCATTAATTATTAAGTGTGACACAAATGCTGCTGGTGATTTATTGTGCTAGGCGAGTTAAATAAAACTGTTGTAAAAACGCACAACCACAAATCGATTTTTGCCTCAACTCATAAAACCTCAAAAATCTAAACTCAAGAGTCGTGCATCAACCTCTTGCAGCTGTCTTGCTTTGTTTCTCATTCTTTCTCTCTCTCTTTAACACATACACACATGGGACGCCCATGTCTGCTTTTCGACCCAGTGTACATGCCTATCAATCTCTATGATATATTCAAGTGGGAGACAAATTGCCCCACGCCTGCTCTGCACCCAGTCAGCCTGTCTGGCGTGAGCTCATTGGTGGCCTGCTCTCTCGTTTGTCTTTGACAGCCGCCTGTTGTTCGCCACCAGCGCTATTCATCTCAGTGTCAGTCACTAAATAGGAAGTCCCACGGTGAAGACCTCCTCATTAATATAGATCTGATCATGGCCAGACAAAAGATGGAGTGTGTGGATGCCTTTTCCACTTGTGACCCAGGTGAGAAACTGTCTCACATCACACAATTGCCTAACAGACAAAACACAGCTTGCTGAAGCTGAGAAATGAAAAGGCATGGGAAATAAAAATAACTATGAATAATCTGGCAATGTGCCATTTAGAATAATAGTCAAGCCCTCATAAATTGGCGACAAACACTTTTAACATAAGAAACCTTCTATTTAAAATGCTTGAATATAGCAAGGTAAATGTCTGAGGATTGTTTTTGATACACAAATAGTTTTGGGCCTTTGAAATAACAGACTAAACAAATTCATTTTTGAAAATAGCACCGTAACAACAGTTTGCTTAGATGCCCCCCCCCCCCCCCCCCCCCCCCGCCAACGGACGGGGCTGAACAGCTTTCAGTAAATAACAGAAACTAAATAAATATCAAGTGGATGTTGTTGAAAAATGACTAGAAGCAGACCTTTTCATGACGTGGGAAGGAAAAAATGGCAGGCAACTGAACCCTCTGATACTCATAAATTTTTCATAAAAATGTTTTTTTAATGATGACCTTTAAACAGAGAGACAAAGCGAGAAGGAAAGAAAAAATACTTTCTTGCCGTCTCAGTACTACTAATTACTTCTGCGGGGGAAAAAAGACAAAAAAATAGAAACAATAAAATAAATCAATAAAATAATAAATAATCTCTCCAGTCATTTACTTCCACTCCTGTACATACATTACCCTCGTGTAGATATTCAACCTGATGACTTCAGTTTCTGCAGAACACAAAAATAAGAAATTCAAAAGAAGTTTAGCTGTTGTGCCCAATTACAACAACATGGGATCAACAGTATTGTTCATGTATTTGATCCAATGATAAAAAATAAAATTGCAACTAATTCTCATTATAAAAATAATTTTTACTATATTAAAATGGCCGTTTATGAATACTCAGGATAACTTTAACCCTGGGTAAAGGATTTTTATTAAATGGATGTTTTATTTTTGTTAAAAAACTACATAAAATTAATGGAGTAAACGTTTTAGAAAAAGTAGCAAAAAACTGTTTTCAAATAAATGTCCGTATACATATTAAATTAATTGTTTACACACACACACACACATAAATATCACTTTAGAAGCAGCTTCCCCAACATTGGTAGCAGCACCTTACATTTGTGGTATTATTCAATGAATGAATACCAGTAATAGCTGACTGCTTCAAACAGTAGAATTGAATTTCGAGATGCTGTCCCACCGACAATCATGGGATTTTTATGGAATCATTGCTTTCAGACCTAAAATAAAATCTGGTTCATTTGAGGTACAGCTGAGAGCTGAAATGACCATTCATAAGTCACTTGTGGTTTGATAATGTTTGGTTTGCAAATTGATTTTTGATGGATGTACATTAAAATACCCTTAAGAGACCTGCTTATTACATTCACTATGCAAGTCCACCACCAAAGGGCCAAGACATACAACAGGCCTGCAATTTTTTTGTCAGAGTCACGGCTGGAAGCCTACATTGTAATTTACACCTTTATTAAAAACATGCCTTCGCTTTTCTACCCCTCTCCATCTCTCTTTTTATATCTCAAACATTTCAACACAACCATCTCCACCACTTTTTATCTATCTATCTATCTATCTAGTCTATCTATATCTATTCTGTCTGTCTGTCTATCTATATCTATCTATCTACCGCCTCGATAGTGGCATAAGAGCGAACGTGTTATTCATTTTGAAGTATAACTCACTGTTTGACTCCTCTCTGATTTTAAAAGCTGTGTTTCTCGGTCCTCACTCACTGTCCCTGTTCACCCTGCTCTCACAGCACCTCTTCTCTGGATCACAGCCAAACAGGCCAGCCTTAAAAGGTTTCCCGCATACCGGCGTGGACGCTGACAAAAAAGGGGTCAAGTTTGAAGTGCTCATCTTGTTATCTCTTTTCAGCCAGAAGCAGTCTGGTGGCTTCAACACTATTATCACTTGTCTGACCATGTATGAGTAAAGCTGCATGGGGAAATATTGCACTTGGCAGTGGAGCAGGGATTTTACTGCAGCCAGGAAAAGCACCTCATGTGGCCATGCCTGTTTTCTTTCATTTTCAAAGGCTGTGTGTGTGCCAAAGACAGGAAGAAGAGTCAGACAAATAAGACAGTGTTTATTCAAAACTTCCATCATCTAACAATCTATATACACTACTGTTCAAACGTTTGGAGTTGGGTAAGAGGTTTGTAGGGTTTGTGGAAGATGTCTTTATGTCAACAAGGCTTGAAAGTTATTTTATCAAAAAAACACAGAAAACAAAAAGCAGTACAACTGTGGTATATATTACAATTTAAAAAGTAAACTGTTAGCTATTGTAACGCACAGCATTTTTTAAAAGTAATTTATCCCTCATTTACAACTGAATTTTTAGCAGCAATTACTGTTTTCTGTGTCACGTGATCCTTTAGAAATCATTATAATATGCAGATTTGCGGCTCAGGAATTTTTATGTAACTAATAATTGTTTTTTTATGAAAGCATTTATTTGAAAC
>JADLZN010009643.1:0-54163 GCA_018155175.1 Sinocyclocheilus anophthalmus | reverse complement strand
CAAATAACTGTGTTCAGTTTCATTTATCAGATTACATTTTCCTTTTAAAGTTATCTGCTGTTTAGCATACATTTTCCAGGCATGCAATAAAAATGCTGCATGCAGTTTAGACAACCAAAGGTAATGTTTACTGTAAAAATCACCCTAATTGTGGAACATAAGGAGTAAATGCCTTTCTTTTGTACTTTCTTTGCAAAAAATTACCCTCTTTTGTAAACTTGATCCAATGGTCACAATGAACTGAACAGTTTTGGTGCGTATTTACAGGTGCATGTGTATGTGTTCTTGCTATTCATATCCTTTTCTTTTTATTGCTTCAATAAAAACAAAAACACACAAAAGCACAAAAACAAAGCGCAATATTACATTATTATTATTATTATCATCATCCCTTTTATTGTTTGTATACTAACAGTACAAAAGTGTGTTTAAATAATATAGGCCAAAAATATATATAATATATAAAAATAAAATCTAGCATATATAATTAATATAATATAATATAATATAATATAAAATGTTTCTCGACGAGACGCCGATCGGAATCAAATGATTTTTTTTAATTAAACCATACAAACATTAAAATATTAAGGCAGTACTAATACAATTATAGACAAAGACAAAATAAAATAAAAAATACAAGAATTTTTATCAAGCTAACAAAAAGGTAATACAGTTACATATTTGAAGACACATAGGATGACTATAAAGATACAGTTTTCATAGCTTTCAAATTAGCATAACTTTGGATAGTTTCCACATACTTATCCAAGTCCACTTTGAACAAAGAAAAGAGAGGTTTAGAGCTAGTAAACTTTTATGAATATGAAATTTAGCTAACAGGAAACATCAATTAATTATGTAATATAATACTAAGATTTTGTTTTAATTATACTTTTTTGGATTGTTTGACTATTCAAAAGAGAAAATTTATGTTAGCTAACTTTTTTCGGAGCGGGTTCGCAAATCTTTTGATTCAGATCTGAATATGGTTCGCGAATGATTCAGATCGTGAAATATAAGTCAGATTTTGAAGTGAGTTGCTGCTTTTGTCATTCTTCTGAAGAAGACTTGATTCATTTATTTTGGCAATGCACCGGCACAGAAAAATGTTGGTCAGACTTTTTAGTGTTTATCCAATCTTATTTAGTATTATGCATAGGATCAGTGGTTTCGAAACGTTTGGAAATGTCAATGGTTCGCTGCTGGGGGGCGATCTCTGTGAATCATACCTGGGGCATGTTCAAGCTCAAACCGGTGTGCAACGTTTTGCTACGGTGTCCGGTTTGAACTACATGTTTCCTGGAAACGGTGTGCAATGGGGTTTGAGATGCTTTTCTCTTGTTTGGTGGGTGTGTCAAACATGTCAGCAACATGTATATAAACCACGCGGCATTAAAGAGACACCTCGCACAATGTAATTAACATCCAAACAAATTCACAATAGCAAGTATATTGTTTGCACATGTTTATTTACATTAAAGGCAAAATAACTGAAATAAGAGCACAAGTATAGATCTGGAACTTCTTTAAGTCTGTCCAAATATCATTTAGTAATTGCAATGTCTTCTGGTCCATATCCTTTCCTTAGGAAGGTGTGCTAGACACTGATTAATGTAACATAAAAATACTATACATATTTATATATTTTGCTATTGTATTATGGAGTGACACTTTAATAAACCTTTCTATACCCCTCTGATTATATAATAGTAAATATTACAATATCATAGCACAACAACAGAGATCAGCAATAATGATAAGCCGAATACTAACAATAAAAATAATAAGGTCATATAGATAATAACACAGTCTCGGAGGTAAGAAGTGGATTATCCTTCACCTGAAATGTTTGTCTTTTCATCCTGAAATGCGAGGCAAATGTTGGATCACAATAATTAGGAACCACAGTTTCCACAAATCCCTTCATTTGATTGGGATGTTCTCTTTTATTCTGGAGGGCAAGGGCAGTGACTGTACCATCGAGCGTATTTTTCAGTATTAAACACATATTTATACCGATTTCATCAGGCTCGAAAATTCTTCAAAAAGAACACAAAGAATGGTCTTCTCAGCTGCCGTAGTTGCAACTCTTGTGTAATCAGAACAGAGTGCAACGCACCACCGTTTCCGTTTAAAAAACGTTTTGCACCGTTTTGTCGGGGCTGAACGCAGCCCTGATGTCGGATCAGTTTCATCAATTTGTAGACACTTTTAATGAGACATTTGTGTGGTTAAAAATAAGAGCACTAGTTAATAGTCTCTCGCCTGTCTATAAAATAAACAAGCCCTGCAAATTAAAAATAATTAATAAACATGTTATACAGACATTTCCTATTTAATGGTATTTGATTATTTTAATTACATTTAATGTATTATACTTTCAATAAAACATTTGCAGTGGGTTTGTGGAAGCCGATTTATGCATGTTTTGGCACAAACTGTGCAAAAGCAGCAGCCCTTTATTGATCTCGAGCAGCGTAAACACTGACATCCAGCAGCACATATGAGCAGATATGAAAAGATGATCTCTATATCTCATACTATAACACAGAACATACTCAAATTAGCCAAAACGAGTGGCAAAAGATGTGTTTGTCAGCAGTAGCTGTGGAGAAACTGCACAATATCGATGTCACATTTCAACCCACTCGCATCAAATATTTGCTTGAATAAAATGAAGCCTATTTAAAGACCATTAGTATTTTTGCGAGGTGACTTTGTTTTCATGACACCTGCATGTCATGTTCTTGACAGATTCTCATCACGTTCTCTGCTGAGCTTCACATCTCTGAGGGGTTGTGTTTGTAGCTCTGTAAACTCCTGGCATGGGCAGATTAAGAAAGAAACACAACTGGAAAGGCAGAGAGCTGCTGCAGACAGACAGACTGATGTGCAGGTGGAGATGCGAGGTAAGATGCATGCGCGATCAGCTCTGCAAGATAGGTTGTTGTTATAAGGGATGCAATGAGAAGCAGAAACCATTCATTTAACATGTAATAACAGGCATGAAACATTGGGGAGAAAGCAGCATGCAAATTGCCAACAATGACTCAAATGCAACAGTTGATTAGTCAAATGTAGGATTACACTATAAATTTACCCTAATGAGTACAATAAAATGTTTTGGTACTTGTCTCGTAAAATAACACTCCTTTTGTAAACTGTTAATCCACTGTTCACAATTATTTAAACCATTTTTGTGCTTATTTATACAGGTGAATATGAATGTTTGTTTTTGTTATTCATATATCAGTTTCTTTTTTATTTTTTACAATTCATTAAAATAATTTAGAAAAATAATTTAAAATGGCCACAAAACAAAGCATTATTATCTCTGCTACTATTACTCCTATTTTTTATTAATTTTTAGTGTTTTCAATAATTCTATTATATATAATATGATTATAGTAAAGCTTTTGAAATGTTTCTCTCAGTGAAAGTTCAGTTCTGACCACAGGGAAGCAGAAAACAGCACATAAATGCAGATGGTGAGCAATTTGGTGATATATTAACTGATACATAGATGCAAGAACAAATATGATCTTTTAAAAAAATACTTTAATATACAGGTGCATCTCAATAAAATAGAATGTCATGGAAAAGTTAATTTATTTCAGTAATTCAACTCAAAATTGTGAAACTCGTGTATTAAATAAAATTAAATGCATACAGACTAAAGTAGTTTAAGTCTTTGTTTTTTTTAAATTGTGATGATTTTGGCTCACATTTAAAAAAAACACCAATTCACTATCTCAACAAGTTAGAATACTTCATAAGACCAATAAAATAAACATTTTTAGTGAATCGTTGGCCTTTGGAAAGTATGTTCATTTACTGTACATGTACTTGGTACTTGTAGGGGCTCCTTTTGCTTTATTACTGCCTCAATTCGGTGTGGCATTGAGGTGATCAGTTTGTGGCATTGCTGAGGTGGTATGAAGCCCAGGTTGCTTTGACAGTGTCTTCAGCTCATCTGCATGTTTTGGTCTCTTGTTTCTCATTTTCCTCGACAATACCCCATAGATCCTCTATGGCGTTCAGGTCTGGTGAGTTTGCTGGCCAACACCAAGCACACCAACACCATGGTCATTTAAACAAATTTTGGTGCTTTTGGCAGTGTGGGCAGGTGCCAAATCCTGCTGGGAAAATGAAATCAGCATCTTCAAAAAAACTGGTCAGCAGAAGGAAGCATAAAGTACTCCAAAATTTCTTGGTAAATGGGTTCAATGACGTTGGTTTTCAAAAAACACAATAAACCAACACCAGCAAATGACACTGCACCCCAAATCATCACAAACTGTGAAAACTTAACATTGGACTTCAAGCAACTTTGGCTATGACCTTCTCCACCCTTCCTCCAGACTCTAGGACCTTGGTTTCCAAATGAAATACAAAACTTGCTCTCATCTGAAAAGAGGACTTTGGACCACTGGGCAACAGTCCAGTTCTTCTTCTCCTTAAACCAGGTAAGACGCCTCTGACGTTGTCAGTGGTTCAGGAGTGCCTTAACAAGAGGAATACGACAACTGTAGACAAATTCCTTGACAAGTCTGTGTGTGGTGGCTCTTGACGCCTTGACCCCAGCCTCATTCCATTCCTTGTGAAGTTCACTCAAAATTCTTGAATCGATTTTGCTTGACAATCCTCAGAAGGCTGCGGTTCTCTCGGTTAGTTGTGCATCTTTTTCCTTCCACACTTTTTCCTTCCACCTAACTTTCTGTTAACATGCTTGGATACAAGCATCTGTGAACAGCCAGCTTCTTTGGCAATGGATGTTTGTGGCTTACCCTCATTGTGAAGGGTGTCAATGATTGTCTTTCTGTCAGATCAGCAGTCTTCCCCATGGTTTTGTAGCCTAGTGAACCAAACTGAGAGCCCATTTTGAAGGCTCAGGAAACCTTTGCAGGTTTTTTTGAGTTGATTAGCTGATTGGCATGTAACCATATTCTAATTTGTTGAGATAGTGGAATTGGTGGGTTTTTTGTTAAATGTGAGCCAAAATCATCACAATTAAAAGAACCAAAGACTTAAACTACTTCAGTCTGTGTGCATTGAATTTATTTAATACACGAGTTTCACAATTTGAGTTGAATTACTGAAATAAATGAACTTTTCTATGACATTCTAATTTGAGATGCACCTGTATACACTACCAGTCTAAAGTTTTGGAACAGTAAGATTTTACCTGTTTTTAAAGAAGTCTTCTGCTCACCAAGCCTGCATTTAATTTGATTCAAAATACAGCAAAAACAGTAATGGAACCAGATTGGTTTTGAAGTGTGTGAGTGTGAGAAGTTTTAGTGTGTTTCAAATACAATGAATGCATTATATTATATTATACAGACCACATTGCAACTTATTCTGATGAAAACTGGTCACTTAGACATTTAGTGGCTGCAAACTAGAGTTTTTTCATTATTATTATTATTATTTTAGTTTATTTCATTATTATTTAGTGTTTCAAACACTACCGGTCAAAAGTGGATCAGGAAGCCCTTGTAATGTTTTTGAAAGAAGTCTCATTATTTACCAAGGCTGCATTGATTTGATCAAAATACAGAAAAAAAACAGTAATCTTGCAAAATGATATTACAATATAAAATAATGGTTTCCATTTTAATATCCTTTAAAATATAATTTATTGTGATGCAGAGCTGAATTTTCAGCATTATTACTCCAGTTTTCATTGTCACATGATTCTTCAGAAAATCATTTTTTTTTAAAAAAAATATGCTGATTTATTATTATAATTATCTATGTTGGCAACAGTTGTGCTGCCAAATATTTTTTTGGTAAACTGCGAAACTTTTTTCAGGATTCTTTGATGAAAAAAGTTCAAAATGAACAGCAGTGTTTATTCAAAATATAAATCTTTTCTAACAATATACATTTTTGCTATCACTTCTTAACAATTTAAAACATCCTTGCTGAATCAAAAGTTTTAATTTCTTTCCAAAAAAAAGAATAAAAATGTACTGACCCCAAAGTTTTGAATAGTAGTGTATATTGTTAGAAAATATTTCTATTTTTAAATAAATGCTCTTCTTTTTAAACTTTTTATTCATCAAAGAACCCTGAAAAAAAGTATCACAGATTCCAAAAAAATATTAAGCAGCACAACAGTTAACACTGATAATAAACAGCATATCAGAATGATTTCTGAAAGATAATGTGACACAGAAGACTGGATTAATGATGCTGAAAATTCAGCTTTTGCATCACAGGAATAAATTAGATTTTAATGTATATTAAACTAGAAAAACGTTATTTTACATAATATTAATATTTTACAATATTACTGTTTTTTCTGTATTTGATCAAATAAATGCAGCCTCGATGAGCAGAAGAAACTCCTGTAAAAACATTAAAATCGTTTCTGATCCCAAACTTTTGACCATTATATTATTTGTATTATTATTTTATATTATTATTATATATATTATATTATATCAGGTTTTGAAATGTTTCTCGTTGTGAAAGTTCAGTTTTGACCGCAGGGAAACAGCACATAAATGTAGATAATGATGATGAGGATTTATAAACGGTAAATAGATGAAAGAAACACATATGATACTTCACCTTGAAGTATTATTAATGCATTATAAATGTTGCATTAATTATGCCTTGTAATGCACTTTATAATGCATTACAGAATCTCATTAATAATTGTAACTGCAGTTTGAATGCATTATAATACTTTATTTGACAACGTTAGAAAGTTTAATTTATTAAAACACGTAATGAGAATAGAATCTGTAAATATTAAAATGCATTTGAATTTTGGATCATAATTATTTATGAAGAGATGTGATGCACACATACATTATGAATACCTATTGTACATAAAGGCGATGTTACCATGTTCTCATTTGGATTTGAATCGTTTTGGTTTGATTCACATAGACCGATTCGATTATTGTTATTTCTAGTAATAATCATCATTATTATCGCAGTTATTCATTCATCTAAAGTTACGTTGCAAATATTCAGATTTGGCACATGTATAATTTAACACAAGTTTATGCATTTTTCATCTGAATGACGTCATATATTTTATCAAAATACAGCAAAAACAGTAAGATGGTGAAATATTATTACAATTAAAAATAGCTGTGTTCTATGTGAAATATATGTTAAAATGTAATTTATTCTGTGATGCAAAGCTGAATTTTCAGCATCCTTACTCCAATCTTCAGTCACACAGGATCCTTCAGAAAACATTCTAATATACTGATGTGGCTGCTCAAGAAACAGGTTCTGATTTACAGGTTGAACAGTTGTGCGCTTGCGTATGTTTTTGTGGAAACTGATATAATTTTTTCTGCGCTTCTTTGATTCATCCAAATAGCTATGCAGGCATTTTTAGTCTTAAAATGTATTTTATGTTGACTTTAACCTGCTCTGTTAATGTGTTTGTGTGCATGACCTTTTACAAACATCCTGCATGAAGTCTGAACAGCTTTAATGCCAAACTGAAGTAAACTGAAATGTGTGTGTTCAGGGTGGTGTCTCATCAGATCAGGTACGAGGGGAATGTGACAGAAAACACAAAGATCAAGTTTATGACAGACGGTGTCCTGCTGAAAGAAATTCAAAAGGTAACACGCATGCACAAACTTGCATCATGTATTACATGCTATGCATTGTTTTTACATAATACTATATTATACTTAAATGACCAAAGTTTACACACTAACTCTCAAAGAAAGCTCTTGTGCATCTTTCAAATAAAAAAAGGACATCCCTGGGTGTTCCTCAAAGATATTGTAAACATGATGTATTCAGTGTTTATGTTTCACCAGGGGTCAGAGGTCACACACTGCACATAAAAACAAGCACGTGCTAACCCTGTTCGTGTATGTTTCAGTTTCAGGTTTCCTGAAGCATCTTGGAGACGTTGCCACAATTCTTCTGGATTTAGTCTGTCTCAGTTACTTCATGTCATTCCAGACGTACTGGATGATGATGAAATCAGATCTCTGTGTGGAGCACTGGCTGCTGTCAGACAAAAATCTCACTGGATTGTTACAATTAATGGCTAAATGAATGTTTAGGAATGTAAACTGATATTTCATACTGACATACTACAGTAAAAGATAGAAATAACTGACTTAAACCATTTTTTTTAGCTGCTGGAAATACTAGTGTTCTAATAATTTTGGTCACCACTTCTGCTTGTTTGATGATGCATCTGCTTTCTCTTAATGTCCCTGTCATGATGCATGTTTTTGCTGGATTTCCTGATGCAGAAATACAGCGTGATCATCATAGATGAAGCTCATGAGCGCAGCGTTTACACTGATATCCTCATTGGCCTCTTGTCACGCATCGTCCCACTCCGCAACAAGGTAACACACATGAGCATCAGGTTAAAGCTGTGTGGTTGGCATGTTTATAATGCGATCTGTGATTCACAGAAAGGCTTACCCATGAAGCTGATCATCATGTCGGCAACGCTGCGTTTAGAGGACTTCACTGAGAACAAGAAACTCTTCCGAACTCCTCCACTGGTTATCAAGGTGTCTGATTTGTTTACATTATTCTTATTGTTCATGTCATTATCACACGTCACGTTGGCATGATGTAGGGTCCTATAAAAATCTGTATTTTTTCCCAAATTGCATTTTACTTTTTCCCAAATTCAGTTGTTTAATATTTATTTTAATTTTTGTAATTTTAGTAATCAATAAGCATAACTGAAATCATGAAACTTATACAATTTAACAACAATTGATTAAAAGTTGATGAATTCCGTTTTTCCCTCGTTTTTATTAATTTATTTTTTCAAATTCTGTTCTTTTTGTTGTCTGTTTTAATTCTGTTTTTTCCATTTGAATATTTTTGGATTCCATTTTAATTGTTAAATGTAATTTTAGTAATCAAAAAACATGTCTAATTATTGAAAATAATGAATCAATTTAACCACAATTTACACAAGTTTAACAAAAATAAAATTTTTAGAGACTTATGCAATCCGTTTTATTTTTTCCCAAATTCAGTTTTATTTTTCCCAAATTCCATGTTTTCCATTTAAATTTTTCTGGATTCCGTTTTAAATTTTGCATAATCACAAAGGGATGTCAATTAATTCATTTTCCATACACTTAATAATACAATCATTTATTGCTTATTATTACAATTTACAATTTTTACAATAATAGGGCCCTATGAAATGCTATTTATTTATGAAATTCTGTGTTGCCTGTTTTAATTTTTTCTGGATGTATGATTTAATACAAATGTATCATTCAAAACGATAGTAAACTAATTAAGGCATCAAGTGTGTATTCTGCAGATTATGATAAATTAAACATATTTAAACATCAGGAAATGTTCTGTTGGTCATCAAACAAAACCATCGGTGACTTTCTTAATTGGAAGTTTAGTTTAAAAATAAAAATCAACCTAAAAATAACCAATAGAGAATGTTCAGTGTAAGTTGTTTTTAGGTAGTCACCAAAAAAAACTGTTCTGGGAATGTTATTTTATGCTTGTAAAAAAAGAACTTTAAACAATATTCTTGCAACATTATTATGGAATTCCCAACAAAGACTATCAGCCAAGCAACAGGTCAAGTCACCTTTATTTATATATTGCTTTTAACAATACAGATTGTGTCATAGCAACTGTACAGCATTAATTAGGAAGATATTGTGTCAATAATGCAAAATGATAATTGTAAACACAAATTTTTCAGTTAAAGGCATTCATCATTGAATTCAGTGATGTCATCATCCGGCTCAGTTCAGTTTAAACAGTATCTGTGCAATCAAGTCAACGATATCGCACACAATAAGTTCCCCACAAGGGTGTTTCACACCTGGCCC
This sequence comes from Sinocyclocheilus anophthalmus, assembly GCA_018155175.1. NCBI lineage: Eukaryota > Metazoa > Chordata > Actinopteri > Cypriniformes > Cyprinidae > Sinocyclocheilus > Sinocyclocheilus anophthalmus. The sequence goes on along the minus strand of JADLZN010009643.1, from coordinate 44,333 downwards.
GTTGTTTCGGAACCTGGCGCGTTTTCCCCCCTTAGCTCGGTTCGTTTGGGCGTATGTGAACACGGCAATCACGCCTGGGTTCCGCGCCAAAATAATTGGTCCGAGATCGCCTGAACGAGGTGGTCTCGGCTTGAATGAAAACGAACTCTGAAGCGGTTCGGTTGTAGTGAGAAAGCAATCTGGGACTATCTACCAAACCAGGCTGTATCACAATGTATGATGGGTAATTACGTAAGTTCCGTGAAAAGCATTTGTTTTGTTGTTTTGCTAATACTTCAAAATAAACCATGTAAACGTCTGGGGGTGATCACGTCTTCGCCATTCAAAATCAAAGAACACGTTTTCATTTTATAATGCCATCTTATTACTCTTCTTCCTAGTAGGTGCATTTTAAAAAAAAATTCCCGATGAATCCTGGACTACTGCTCAAAATGATAAATTAATATAACGACAGCTACAAAAAAAAAAGCTGTTGTCGTTCCATCCTGACGGATGACAGCCGTGACAGCAAGCTCAGTGGAATCCCGGAAAATAAAACGTGGAACTTTGACCAATGAACAATTTACTGTCGATGCTTGTATAACAATTTGGTCCATTTAGAAACTTTGCCATGTGAAAGCGAGCCGCACCAAGAATAAAAGCAACTTGTTTTCGGACAAAGCACTCGATGCTACAAGTGTGAAGGCACCCTAAGCAAGCCAGAGGCACAGCGGCAAGGAACCAAAACTCCTCGGTGACAGAATGGCGAAAAAACCTTGGGAGAAACCAGGCTAATTCGGGGGGCCAGTTCTCCTCTGGCCAAACGAAACCAGCAGTTCAATTCCATGCTGCAGCCAAGTTAGATTGTGCAGAGGACTCAACTGGCTCCTGTGGTCTTGTCCCGGTGGCCGTCTAGGAGACAAGGTCTTCACTGGGGATTTGTCTCTGGGGCTCATCTAGTTGTCCTGAATACTGAATACCAACTACTAATATTAGGAGAACGTTCTGTTTAAGACACTTTTATATGCAGATAACTTCTGTTATGATCAAGAAAAATAGTGTTGTCAAATATGTATATGTGTATATATAGGTGGAGGGCCGTCAGTTTGTGGTCACGGTTCATTTTAATAAACGCACACCAGTGGATGACTACACTGGAGAAGCTTTCCATAAGATCTGCAAGATTCACCGCATGCTGCCGCCAGGTCGCTTAAAACACATAGTAGCAAAGATAAATGATATGCACAGATGCATGCATGAATGCAGGGGTCTAAACACGTGTGTTGTTATAGGTGGCATTCTGGTGTTTCTGACGGGTCAAGCGGAGGTTCATTCTGTGTGTCGCAGACTGAGGAAGGCTTTCCCTTACAGACCCCACCAAGAGCACACAGGTACACAGACACATCTCACACAGCAATGTTATGCTTAACTAAAAAAAATCACTCTATTGAGGAATCGCTAACCATACATAAGTAGCTATTAAAAACCACATACACGGTACATTGTCTTTTTTTGTATCTAAATGTTAGTTAAAATCCCTTAAAAGGTTAAGCAGCCGTCCCAAATATTAAAAACTGAAGTGTGTGTTCTTTCAGATTCAATTGAAACAGAAGAAGATCTGAGGAAGTCAAAAATAGCAAAGAAAAACAAGAACGTGGTATGATCACACTCATCCCAGCTAACAAACATTTATTCTAAGAAGGTTTTTCTTACGTTTCTATTAAGTTATGAATACATTATTTCTGAATTTTCTTTGAACGTTTAAAAACATCCAGTTTTTTAAATGTTTGAAGGGTTTTTGTTTGTTATGCAAATGTTAAAGGAATATTCCGTTCGCGAACATTTTGCAAACATTGTGGGAGAGTTAGTTTTGAATGTTCTCTGAATGTTCTGAAACAAGTACTAAAATTTTTTTAAAAAATCCAACTAAAATATTGTCAGGAAAAAACACTCTTGTGTCTTGTGCTAACTTTTTGAGAACATTATTAAAGACCAGATACCTTTGAATAAATGTTTGGTCATAGAATGTTTCCAGAATGTTCTGAGAACGTTCCCTGTTAGCTGTCAGACTCTGTTCCAAGTTTTGTGTGTGTCTTGCTCCCCATGTGCCTTCCTATGCCCTTATTTGGTTAGTTTCCTGTTCCTGTCCTGATTAATTAAGTTAATTTGTCCCAGGTGTTTCCCTTGATGTTTCATTGCTCCCAGATGTGTCTCGTCATCCCCTCATCTTGTCATGTTTAAATAGTGTTCCCTGTCTTTAGTTCAGCGTCCGGTATTGTTTTGATGTATGTGCATGTTCTGTTTTCAGGTACGCATGATGCCGTTTGTTAATTAAACCCATTTGGCTTGATGTACTCCTCGTCTCTCTCCGTTCCTTGCTCCTCAGTCTGCTCAGTAGTGCACCCCGTGACATTAGCTGGGTTTGTGTGGTACTTTTTGGCCTGTCATGTGTGTCTCCTCTCTCTCTCTTGTTGAACCGAATTGATTGTAAACACTTTACAGTAAAGGTGTTATTTGTTAACATTATGTACAATGAACTAACACTAAACAATACAGCATTTAACATTTACTCATGCACTTTTGAAAGTTCTAGTATCTGTTAATGTTAGTTAATGCACAGTGAACTAACATGAACAAGCAATGAACAATTGTATTTTCATTAACTAACATTAACAAGGATTAATAAATACTGTAATAAATATTCTGCTAATTTCTATTGTTAACATGAGAAATGAAACTGAATATACTATTAGGGTTGCAAAGGGGTGGAAAAGTTCTGGAAACGTTCCAAAAATCCCTGGAATATTCCAAAAAATCCTGGAAAGTTTCCGAAATTTACTGGACATTTTCCACCTTTTTGCAACCCTAGTAGTCAATAATGTAGCATACTATTAGTTGAAACATTGCTACATATTATTTGACTTACTATTTATTAAAACAGTATGCAGTGTTCAGTATATTTTGTGCAAGAAGTGTGCTGTTTACTCAACACGGTTCCAATCTCCGTTTCAGTCGCTCCCAAAGATTAATCTGGACAATTACTCTACTCTGCCTGTGGACGAGGGTGATGAGGATCGTCAGGCCAGAATTGATGAGGATGATAATGAGGGTTCAGACCTGGAGCTGGAGCTGGGAGATCATCCGGACGCCGATCACGGTGAGAGACTCGGTGATAGATATGCAGGTGTGTTTCATCTGTGCTTTACTGGATGTGTGTTAAAGGGGTCATGTGATGCTTTTTTTAAAGATCATTATTTGGTGTAACAGAATATGTTGACATGCTTTCATGTTCAAAAAACACATTATTTTTCAAATAATGTACATTATTGTAGGTCCTATATGCCCCGCTTCTCTCAAATGCTTTGTTTTCTACAAAGCCCCCTCCTTTGATAAGCACAGTCTGCTCTGATTGGCCAGTGACCCAGTGCATGGTGATTGGCCGAACACCACAAGCACTCTAAACGCCGTACATACCGAACACTCGAACGCCCCTTAACATAATCGCGAGCTTCATCTTTCAAAATAAATGTAAAGACAGTAAATAATGTCATTAGTTTTACCATCAGTTCAAGCCCGTGATGATGCAGTACACAAGCCGCGTAAACGCTGCTCCACTGTGATTGACCCTGTCTCCGTCTCGCCACACACACACACACACACACGATGCGCAAAACTCGGCATTTGAACAGTCAATAGCAAATACTAACACTAATAACAAAACATACTTACAGTATGATTCGCTGATTCAGAAGCGCCAGATTGTAATAGCAAAATCAGAATTACCTCCTCTCCAAGGTTCACGAAACGATCGTCCATAAAATGCATGCTGTTCTGTTGTAAGTGATCTTAAAGATTCCTATATGCATCTACTTTTGGAAGGCCAAATTAAGTGCTTTTGCTTTCGCACTGAAACCCACAGCGTCTCCCTGACATGCTGCTTCAACACTAACTGCGGTTACTGAAACCACTTTTTTTCTTTTTTTGCGTGCACATTTGGGCGGCATTACCCAAATATTTCCACATAGTGAGGTAGACATGTGGGGTGTGTTAGAATGAGCCATTTTAGGGGGGTGTTAACTTTGATAAAGAATATCTCTTTGTTTTGATACTTTAGTCTTTGCAACTTCACAGATCTTAACTATTCACAAACACTCTTGTAACACTCCAAAGAGAAAGGAAACCTTGAAATCGCATCATATGACACCTTTAATTTGTGTTTTTGCTGTGTTCAGAGGAGAAGGCCGACCCGTCCATCCCACTGTATGTGCTTCCTCTCTACTCTCTGTTGGCACCTGAGCAGCAGGCAAAGGTATGCGCCTTACTTCAGTGGCCTGGAATAACAGAGTCCAATAAGTGTTTTCACTTAATTTACTTTATTACACTACAATAGAACAATATACAGTATTTACTAATTATAGTATAATATATACTTTTCTGGAATTAATCATTATAGTAATTTGTTATATATACTGTGGATACGGAAAGTATTCAGACCCCTTAAATTTTTCACTCTTTGTTTCTATTGCAGCCATATGCTAAAATCATTTAAGTTAATTTTTTCCCATCATTAATGTACACACAGCACCCCATATTGTCTTAAAAACACAGAATTGTTGACATTTTGGCAGATTTATTAAAAAAGAAAAACTGAATATCACATGGTCCTAAGTATTCAGAAACTTTGCTCAGTATTTAGTAGAAGCACAATTTTGATCTAATACAGCCATGAGTCCTTTTTGGGAAAGATGCAACAAGTTCTTCACACCTGGATTTGGGGATCCTCTAACATTCCTCCTTGCAGATCCTCTCTCCATTCTGTCAGTTGGATTGTAAACTTGGTGGACAGCCATTTTATAGTCTCTCCCGAGATGCTCAATTGGGTGTTAAGGCAGGGCTCTGCTGGGCCTCAAGACATCACAGATTGTTGTGAACCACTTCCTTCAATTATTTAGCTGGTGCGTATGGGTCTTGGCTTGTTGGAAGGTACACACTTCGCCCAATCTGAGGTCCTGAGCCTCTGGAGAAGAGTTTTCGTCCAGATATCCCTGTTACTTGGCCGCTTTCGTTTTGTCGTTTCCCTCGATTGCAACACAGTCGTCCGGTCCCTGCTCTGAAAAACACCCCCACGCATGATGCGAGTCCACTCACCATGCTTCACTGTTGGGACTGTATTGGACAGTGACGGTGATGAGCAGTGCCTGGTTTTCTCCACATTATACCGCTTAGAATTAAGGCCAAAAATGTCTATCTTGGTCTCATCAGACCAGAGAATCTTATTTCTCACCATCTTAGAGTCCTTCAGATGTTTTTTAGCAAAATCAATGCAGGCTTTCATGTGTCTTGCACTAAGGAGAAGCTTCCGTCGGGCCACTCTGCCATAAAACCCAGACTGGTGAAGGGCTGCAGTGATGGTTAACTTTCTACAACTTTCTCCCATCTCCCATCTCCCGACTGCATCTCTGAGCTCAGCCACAGTGATCTTTGGGTTCTTCTTTCCCTCTCTCACCAAGGCTCTTCCCCCCCGATAGCTCAGTTTGGCCAGACGGCCCGCTCTAGGAAGGGTTCTGGTCGTCCCAAATGTCTTCCATTTAAGGGTTATGGAGGCCACTGTGCTCTTAGGAACCTTAAGTGCAGCAGACTTTTTTTTGTAACCTTGGCCAGATCTGTGCCTTGCCACAGTTCTGTCTCTGTGCTCTTCAGGCAGTTCCTTTGTCCTCATGATTCTCATTTGCTCTGACAGGCACTGTGAGCTGTAAGGTCTTATATACACAGGTGTGTGGCTTTCCCAATCAAGTCCAATCAGTATAATCAAACACAGCTACAGCTGGACTCAAATGAAGGTGTAGATCCATCTCAAGGATGATCAGAAGAAATTACCAGCACCTGAGTTAAATATATGAGTGTCACAGCAAAGGGTCGGAATACTTAGGACCATGTGATATTTCATTTTTTCTTTTTTATTAAATCTGCAAAAATGTAAACAATTCTGTGTTTTTCTGACAATATGTTTGCTGTGTGTACATTAATGAGGAAAATAAATGAACTTAAATGATTTTAGCAAAGGGCTGCAATTAACAAAGAGTGAAAAATTTTAGGGGGTCTGAATACTTTTTCCGTACCCACTGTATATATATAGTACTATATACAGTGGGTACGGAAATATTCAGACCCCCTTAAATTTTTCACTATTTGTTATATTGTAGCCATTTGCTAAAATCATTTGTTAACTTTTTTTCCTCATTAATGTACACTGACAGCACCCCATATTGACAGAAAAAACCAGAATTGTTGACATTTTTGCAGATTTATTAAAAAGAAAAAATGAAATATCACATGGTCCTAAGTATTCCGACCCTTTGCTGTGACACTCATATATTTAACTCAGGTGCTGTCCTTTTCTTCTGATCATCCTTGAGATGGTTCTTCACCTTCATTTGAGTCCAGCTGTGTTGATTATACTGATTGGACTTGATTAGGAAAGCCACACACCTTTCTATATAAGACCTTACAGCTCACAGTGCATGTCAGAGCAAATGAGAATCATGAGGTCAAAGGAACTGCCTGAAGATTTCAGAGACAGAATTGTGGCAAGGCACTGATCTGGCCAAGGTTACAAAAAATTTTTCTGCTGCACTTAAGGTTCCTAAGTTACAGTGGCCTCCATAATCCTTAAATGAAGACGTTTGGGACGACCAGAACCCTTCTTAGAGCTGGCCGTCTGGCCAAACTGATCTATCGGGGGAGAAGAGCCTTGGTGATAGAGGTAAAGAAGAACCCAAAGATCATTGTGGCTGAGCTTCAGAGATGCAGTCGGGAGATGGGAGAGAGTTGTAGAAAGTCAATCATCACTGCAGCTCTCCACCAGTCGGGGCTTTATGGTAGAGTGGCCTGACGGAAGCCTCTCCTCCGTGCAAGACACATGAAAGCCCGCATGGAGTTTGCTAAAAAACCCCTGAAGTACTCCAAGATGGTGAGAAATAAGATTATCTGGTTTGATGAGACCAAGATAGAACTTTTTTTTTAATTCTAAGCGGTATGTGTGGAGAAACCAGGCACTGCTCATCACCTGTCAATTACAGTCCCAACAGTGAAGCATGGTGGTGTCAGCATCATGCTGTGGGTGTGTTTTTCAGGTGCAGGGACAGGACGATTGGTTGCAATTGAGGGAAAGATGAATTCGGCCAAGTACAGGGATATCCTGGATGAAAACCTTCTCCAGAGTGCTCAGGGCCTCAGACTGGGCAGAAGGTTTACCTTCCAACAAGACAATGACCCTAAGCACACAGCTAAAATATCGAAGGAGTGGCTTCACAACATCTCTTTGACTGTTCTTGAATGGCCCAGCCAGTGCCCTGACTTAAACCCAATTGAGCATGTCTGGAGAGATCTAAAAATGGTTGTCCACCAACGTTTATCATCCAACCTGAGAGAACTGGAGAGGATTTGCAAGGAGGAATGGCAGAGGATCCCCCAAATCCAGGTGTGAAAAACTTGATGCATCTTTCCCAAAAAGACTCATGGCCTTATTAGATCAAAGGTTGCTTCTACTATATACTGAGCAAAGGGTTTGAATACTTAGGACCATGTATATTTCAGTTTTTCTTTTTTAATAATCTGCAAAAATGTCAAAAATTCTGTATTTTTCTGTCAATATGGGGTGCTGTGACATTGAGGAAAAAAATGTACTTAAATGATTTTTTAGCAAATGGCTGCAATATAACAAGAGTGAAAAATTTAAGGGGCTCTGAATACTTTCCATACCCACTGTAGATTAATTACGTTAACCCCCCAATATAAACTACAAATTTTCTGTAATAAGAGAAAACATTTTTAAGATTTGAAATGGTTTAATGTTATGGATCTGAAAAATGAATCTCCACAGCCAATTTTGGAGTATAATTTTATTTTATTTTTACATTTTATCCAAGGATTTAGTCTGATCATGTCTCTTTATAAATAATCAACAAGAGCTTTTGAACTACTTTCTATTTTCTGACATTTTGGAAAATTGTTCCAAATTCAGAATTTTATGTCGACTTACTCATTTTTGTAAACTGTAGTTTTAATTATTAAGCTCTGAATTTAGTGAATTACAGAACCAAATTCAACATTTATAAAGATAAATAAATAAACATAATCAATATGGATGATAATGAATTAATATCTATCGATGAATAATAGTAAAATGCTGCCAGATGTACTAGCATTAGATGGACCTCAACACTCAGACATGTAAAAATGAAAACATTTGTGACAGTTATTGTAGTATTCAGCTTGTTTAGTTGTGTTGTGTGTTTTATGACAGAGTGACGGGCGTCTCCTCCTTTAAGGTCACCTGGATCTCACAGGTTTCAGCCAATCAGAGGGCAGGAAGGGCAGGCAGAACGGAGCCGGGTCACTGCTATAGGTCAGAATCTGACCATTGTTGTATTTTGGAGGAATCTAAATGAGAGGAAGATCTTGTGGTGTTAAAGTGATGTGATATTTGTGTATGTGTGCGTAGGCTCTACTCGTTTTTGGAGGCTGAAATCATACGGCATCCCGTCGATGACCTCGTCCTTCAGATGAAAGATCTCAACATTGAAAAGGTTTCCTTTCATCATGTGATAATCACACAAGAACTATTACATCCAAGCATGACAGGTTTGGGTTTGGTCTTATTTATTTATTTAGCGTGTGTTTAGGTTGTGAATTTCCCGTTCCCGACTCCTCCCTCATCCGAGGCGCTGATCTCTGCTGAACAACTCCTGATCTCTCTGGGAGCGCTGGAGGAACCGCCTCGACGCGGACGGCACGGCCCTTCTCTCCTCTCTTTTATTCATCTGTCACACTTTCCTCTAACTGATCCATTTTATGTGCTGAAAGTGAAGTAAAAGGAAATTTAAACAAGCAATTAGACAAAAAATATACACTGGTATATGAAAATACCCAATTAAAAACATGTTTTTAAATATGCACATGTGATACAAACTCACAGAAATGTCACAGCCTTTCTGTTTAGCGGTAAATGTGATTAACTCAAAAATGTAAAATACTGACATTATGCGGTTTCTTAATAAAAGGGGTCATATGATGTGATTTCAAGTTTTCCTTTCTCTTTGGAGTGTTACAAGCTGATTGTGCATAGATAAGATCCCTGAAGTTGCAAAGACTGAAGTCTCAAATCCAAATAGATATTCTTTATGAAAGTTAAGAGTCTTACCTAAAACGGCTTGTTCTAACACGCTGCTACATATCTACCTCACTATGTGGAAATTTTTGCATAATGCCGCCCAAATGTGCACCAAAGAAAGAAGGCGTGGTTTCAGTAACCGCAGTTAGTGTTGAAGCAGCATGTCAGGGAGATGCTTTGTGTTTCTAGGTGAAAGCAAAAGCAGTTTATTTGGCCTTTCCGAAAGTAGATGCATTTAGGAATCGTTAAGATCACTTACAACAGAACAGCATGCATTTTATGGACGACCGTTTCATGAACCTAGGATAGGAGGTCATTCTGACTTTGCTATGAAAATCTGCCGCATCTGAATCAGCTACTGTTTTGTTATTAGTTTTAAGTATTTGCTATTGACTTTTCAAATGCGGAGTTTTGCGCATCGGTGTGTGTGTGTGTGTTTTGAGAGAGAGAGAGAGAGACATGGTCACATCACAGTGGAGTCAGCTGTGTTAACCGCGGCTTGTGTACTGCATCTTTACTGTGTCTGTCACGCGACTCTGTTGACCTTTCGGCTTGAACTGATGGTAAAACTAATGACATTATTTACTGTCTTACATTTATTTTGAAAGATGAAGCTCGCGATTATGGTCATGAGTGTTACATTTCCGACGAGTGCTTGTTGTGTTCGGCCAATCACAATGCACTGGTCAGCTGGCCAATCAGAGCAGACCACGCTTGTCAAAGGAGGGGGCTTTGTAAAAAAACGAAGCGTTTGAGAGAGGCAGGACAAAGAGGACCTACAATAATGTACAGTATTTGAAAATATGTGTTTTTTGAACATTAATGCTGTCACATTTCTGGTTACCCAAATCACAAAAAAAATAATCTTTTAGAAAGAGCCATCATATGACCCCCTTTATAAAATCGCACATATTATGCAAAATCTGTCAAGAGGTTATATAAACTATTTCTTCATCATGTCTGTTTATAGATATTTTTAAAATACGAAATAATATATTACATTGTAATGTGTTCATTTACCACAATAGTGAATAAGCCATAATATGAACTACAGGTCACTAAAATGGTAATTTACAAGATGTTTACGTCATTTAAACCAGTGTTATTTTCAGTATCGAAAGTTTTTATTAATACTTTTGAACAAATTTTTATTGTTACAATTTTCTGTTTCATTTGAGTGTAGTATTATTTTTAGTTTAAGTTTTAGTAATTTAGTTGTGTGTTTTTGCCATTTTTTATTCGTTTTAAAATATGTCAATTTAGTTTTACTTAATTTTTATTCCAGTTTTGGTTTTAGTTATTTTAGTTAAACTAAATGTAAATGAGAAATAATTGCAAATTGATGAAAAAATCTGTTTTATTTATTCGTTAATATTTAAGTAACACATTTTTTGTTGTTGTTTTAGTCTTATTTGTAATTTTAGTTACTATAATAACCCTGATTTAGACCCGATCGGTTTAGCTGTAAACTTTTTTTTTTTATCTTTTCATGTATAAAAATGTATATTATGTAGTTATTAAATATGTACATATTTGCATATTATTACATATTATTATTATCATGTTTGTAACTAGATATTGTATAATTAAAACACATTTCAATATTTATATTGTAATGTTTTCAAAAACGTTCATAAACACATTCCGTTGAACAATAGGTCTATATAAGTAACTATAAGTATCATACAAATGATAATAAAAATGATTTTCCAACAAAACCCTGACAGTCAACTGTAATAATATTTAAATTTAGTGCTGTTTACCTGTTAAAAATTGTGATAGTTGCAAAGTATTTCAGAACGTCCAGAACCAGATCATAATTTGTGTCTTGTCTTAGCTTCGTTTTTTAGTGTATTTCATTGGTTGGTTCTTTCTTAACCAGTTTCTCTCTCTCTGTTGTAGTTTGGGTGAGATGGAGAGGCCGCTCAATGGCCGGGTTTCCCCGTAGCACCGCGGTATGCTAAGATGCTGTCAGCAGGGCTGTATGCCGTATATCGTCACTATAGTAGCAGCCATGACCGTCAGAGAGATCTTTGAGGAATACGACAGGTCATTCAAATAACACATGTACTTCATTCACTTCAGAAGAAACATTAGGAAACTGTTGCGCTCACTCTGTCTCTCTCTGGGTTTATCAGGCCTGCGGGCAGCGATGAGGAGAGCACTAAGATGGCAGGGAAGAAAGCCAGATGTGTTCAGATGAGGAGGTTATGGGCTGGTCAAGGACAGTCGCTTCAGCTGGGAGATCTGATGGTTCTGCTGGGCAGGGGCGGATTGGCCATCTGGCAATTCTGGCAAATGCCAGAGGGGCCGGACCATTTTGTTTAATACGGGCCGGTCAGATTTTTTCTAAATATATATAAATAAAATTGGTTTTATGGGCCAACAGCGCATAGGAGGGGTTTTTATCGCTTGCACAATTTCTCTAGGATTATAATAATAATAATGTTAATAATAAATAAATGTTAAACATTTGGCCTAGTCGGCAACGGCCTAAAAAAGGGCTTAAGTCCGACGCTGCTAAATGCGTAAAATTAACCGAACTCTTTTCAAAAGGTTAAATTCGGCTGCTGCAGCAGAGGACAGTTAGTGCCGCAGAGGTAAGAAGAAAACAGAAAATACAGCTAGCACAAGTTATTTTCACACTACTTCTGCCAGTTAGCTCCTGTTTTTTTGTTTTGACCGTAACTACATTGTATTAAAACAGTTGTAAGCTTAGCGTAGAAACCCAGTATATTTTAAAATGTCATTGCTTCGTGATAATTGGTTAACTTAAATGTTAACGAGCCTGTTACTGAATTGAATGACTGAAATATTAGCAGATAAAGTGGGATTTAGGGTAAAAACTGATGCAGGCTACTTGCAATATAGTCTAAGACATCAAAAACCTATAGCAATAGCCATAGTACTATAGACATTTGTAGTGAACTTTACCTTGAATATGTTGATAGTCATATATTAAAATAAAACATTGAGCATGCATACAGTACATAAGTTTACAGTATGCAATTAATTCTTAGGTAGGGTGGACTGCAGAGTCAAGTGTCATAGAGGTAGGAAGACACAATGAGAGAGACACACCCTGATACAGATGCTGCCAGTTTCTTAATAATGTGGATCTAATTAACTATTAATTAACTTTAGGATAGGAGGAAACTGTACCTGTACACACACACACAGAGAGAGAGAGAGTGAGAATTCACACTCTACAAACAAATGCACAGCAGCCATATTGCAACACTTCAGCATACTTTAATTGCACAAATAACCTATATCAAAAAGATTACTGCTGCTACTATTTATAGTTTTTGCTATATATTCTATTCCCTTTTTTGCTATTATTACTTGTTTGTATTCATGTGTATTCCAGTGTTGAGAGCAGTCAGTGAGAAAATATTTTGCTGTAATGTAACTATACTGTGTTCATTAACTAGGATGATGCTGGAATCAGTACAGCCAGAGACCACTGGTCTTCCAACACCAGTGCTGTGAGGAAGGATGCAATAGTAGGCCTAGCAGAGACAGGGAGGAGTATGGTAGAGGTAGGAAAAACCCAACAGACAGACAGTAACAAAGAACAACATACTGTAGAGAATGACAGTAACCGCAGACAAATGGCATAAACAGACAGCACACAGACTCTACACCATCCTCAGATTCTTTTTCTTCTGTTTTTACTGTATGTGTAAATTTGTTATAAACGTGTGCTCTTTAAAAAGTAGTAAACATTGTTTGCCAGACACATACATTAAATGTTTAAATATCTGTTACATATATGGTACTGCTTATATTATTTCCCCATCTGTACACAAATGTAAGTAGTGAATATGTGTGTCCGTGGGTGGGGCTGTGTCACTGTGGTAATGTGGGCCGGTGTGGCTACAGTGCAAGGGCTGAATTTTTGTCCCAGTCCGCCCCTGCTGCTGGGTATGAGTTTGATGGCGATGATCAATGTAGATGTCAAATGTTCAGACATTCAGGTCTAATGTGAAAACCACTTAAGATTTGTATTGTCTGAAACCTTTCCTCTACCAGTGTTATTTTCGTATTATTTATATACTATTATAGTATTCATTCATATTTTGATAGCCCTTATTTATTATTTTATGTTTCAGTTTATTTTCATTTTTAGTTCAAGTCTTAGTAATGTTGTGTACTTTGTCTTTTTATTATTATTATTTTACTATTTATAATTAATTTTTATTTCAGGTAGTCATTTAGTACTTCAACTAAAACTGGATTAATTTAAGTCAGTGCAGTGTATTTAGTATCATTGAGATACTAAACTAGCGTTGTTCTATTTGAATTCGTTTTATTTTGTATTTTTCAATTTTCCTTTCATTTCCACCAAAAAAAAGGGGGGGGTTATTGGAATTTTTGCTGTGTTTTTTGTATTTTTATTAGTTTTTTTATTATTTATTAGTTGTATAATTTTTTTAAATGATTTTTTTTCCAGTTTTGTTAATTTAGCACATCAAGTTAACTAAAGAAAATGAAAAAGGTTACTTGGCAACCTAGCTGAATTTATAATAGCTGAAATTATAAGTTAAATCAAATATACATTATATTATTTATCATTTAATTTTGTTTATTTTATTTTAAATAACACTTTTTAATGATTTTAGTTTTCATAATGACTACTCTTGTTTCCTGCACTATGTATTATGTAATTTTTAGTTTTTTTTGTTTCAATTAATAAAAAGTATTTTAAAGTTTAGTGACAAAATCAACAGTGTCTTATAGTGGCACCTGATAGATTTTTAATGTTATCTATATGTTATTTTTATTGTACATTTTTAATTGTTGTGGCATTGCCGATATATACGATACACTATTTAAGTGAAAGATAAGAATTAAAGACATGCCAACACTGCCAATCAAAGGGGCATATTTATTTGACATATATTTACTAAAATAATTGGAATGCCATCATTTGAAACTGAAATAAAATAGTTTGACTTAATAAAAAAAATAAACAACCTTTATGTGAGATAGATAGCAACTTCCTAGTATGAATTGCTAGTTATAGTATTTTCACGATGTAGACATTGCTAAAAAACATAACACTAACAGTGCACTTTGGGAATCTAGTAAATCTGGCCTACAGGATCAGTTTTTTCTCAAATAAGACAGGTAATGTTCATTTAAATAAATTACCTAGTGAATATTACATGGCTTATGTAATAAAATTAGTGCGGGTCAAATGATAAGTGCATCTAAAATAGTGTTGGTAATTGTATACTTTATGTATATGATATATATATATGATATATATAAATACACACAAATCATGCATATTTAAGGAAAATATGTTTTGTTGTATATGAAATAATTTATACATGCTCGAAATATATACATGTACATAACTTTACAACTTTTGCGTTACTTTTTTAAATCTGGGCTGGGCTTGCTTTTTTGTTTGTTTTTAATATAAAAAGTTACATTTTTGGCAAATGTAAAAGCCCTTTACACCAAAAGCCTCAGGCTGAAAGAAATGTAAATCCACGTCTGTACAGTATACACAGAAGAAGAAAGTTCAACACTCTTCAGCAATAAAAAAGAAGAAATGTTAGTTTATCTTGTGTAATTTTTGCTTATTAGTATGGTTGAAATGGATCATCAAATGTCAGCAGCAAAGACATTGGTTAATAAAATAGGATTAAATACATAAAGGATATTTGTATTATTTAACATATTTAATTATTGTAGCTTTGCATCATATTCTGAGTTGCTTTTAACTGTTTTTATTAATTTTGAGGAAAACTAAATAAAAAATTTTTTATTGTGAGTGAGTGAGATGAATTAATGCACGTTCACATTTATTCTAGAACTACAATAACATCTTCTGATTTCTCTCGACATGGGGATAAGAGAGCTGTCAGTCAAGACATGGGAAACAAAGTAACTTGTTACTTATTTGAAATAGTAACTCAGATATTTTCTTGTAAATAAAAAGGAATGCATTACTTATTAGTTACCTGAAAAAGGTAATCTGATTACGTAACTCACGTTACTTGTAATGCGTTACCCCGACATGCTTACAATCGAAGTGACCTAAAACAATTAAGACTATAATGAAATGTATCACATTTTCCACAGAAATATTAAGCAGCACGACTGTTTTTAACATTGATAATCAGAAATGTTTCTTGAGCAGCAAATCAGCATATTAGAATGATTTCTGAAGATCATGTGACACTGAAGACTGGAGTAATGATGCTGGAAAAATTACATTTTACACATTATATTCAAATAGAAAAGTTATTTTAAATTGTAATAATATTTCACTAGATATTATATTATTTGACACTAACATTTACTTAATAACAAATAAACACTTGGAATTATTTTGAAAAAAAAAAAGAACTTGTAAAATAAATGACAGCTCTATTTAAATAATACATTTGTTATATTTCAACAAGTGTAAAGAAAATGTTTCTCCGTTTTGTTTCTTGCAGGCGTTTGTGCCGTTCAGGTCGAATGGATTCCGAAGCTCCTCCCACAATACTGTCACTTCAGCGCTCCGGAGGAAAGCCCCGGCCTCTGGTTCTGCCCACTGAGTGGCCGAGCAAAGTGTCATCAGCAGAGCACCTTCTGTAAGAGCTGCTGTCTGTCCTCCTGTCCTCAGCCAGAGTTCAAAGCCAACTCTAGCTTTTTAGTGCAGTGGGTGTGTGTGTGTGTGTGTGTGTGGGGGTGTTAGTCTGAGCGTGGTGGGTGTGTCTCTCTCCGCAGACAGAGTCAGTTGGAAGCTTCCTGCCATTGAGATGGATTACCCAGAGGGCCTTGAGCGTTACAAACTATGTGCAATGTTTTTCCTGGAAGGCCAGGTGACATTTATGAGTGTGTGTGGGTGTGTGTAAATGTGGGTGTCAAACCAAAACAAGATTGAAATGTCAATTATTCACTGTACCAGTTTGAAACCATGGCAAATTTGGTCATTATGAAAAAAACTAAACAATGTAATGATCATAATCAAGATAATGATGAATGAGTGTATAAAAAAAAAAAATTAATCCAATTATTCACGGTCTTACAAAATAAATCCATTACCGTTTAATAAATCTCTTCTGCTCACCAAGGCTGCATTTATTTGATCAAAAATACAGTAAAATCACCAATATTGTAAAATATTTTTTAGTTTTAAAATAAATGTTTTCTATTTGAATGCTTTTTAAGATGTAATTTATTTCTGTGATCAAAGCTGAATTTTCAGCATCATTACTCCAGTCTTCAGTGTCACATGATTCTTCAGAAATCATTCTAATATGCTGATTTGCTGCTCAAGAAACATTTCTGATTATTAGGTGATTGAAATGAACAAACAGTGTGATGCTCATATTTTTTGGAAATTGATGACATGAAATTGTAAGGATCTTTGAATGAATAGAACGTTAAAGACCGCAGTTATTTGACCTTGGAATCTTTGTAACATTATAAAGGTCTGTACTGGCTCTTTTGATCAAGTTAATGCATCTTTGCTAAATAAGAGTATTCATTTCTATTCCTCCACCATGCTGAAGACGTGGGCCAAGTAAGATCTAATACACACTTTAACTTTTGTTCGGAGTGGAAATACTTATTGTTGAATAATCTCAGGCTGCAGCCGCGGACTGAAGCTCTTCTGACGGCGCTGGTGGCAGAGAAAGTCGACAACAGAACGTCTTTAGAAGCTGCATGGAAGAAAGATGAAAAATGTAAGTTGCTATGCATAAATGATTCAGGTTCTTTCTTGTGGTCATTTAGTGGAAAACCATGTGGGGATTGATTTGTCTGTATTACAGACTGCAGTGCAAAGCTGCATTCAAACGTTTAGGGTCAGTAAGAATTTTTTTTGAGTGAAATGTATACTTCTATTTAGCAAGGATGCATTACATTGATCAAAAGTGACAGTGAAGGCATTTATAATGTTACAAAAGGTATATATTTTAGTTAATCAGAAATGTTTCTTGGGCAGCAAATCAGCATATTAGAATGATTTCTGAAGGATCATGTGACACTGAAGACTGGAGGAATGATGCTGGAAATTCAGCTTTCTTCACAAGAATAAATTACATTTTACCATATATTTAAATAGGACATTATGGAAGCCTCTTTAAAAAATAATAATGAAAAAATATAAAAGGTAATTGCACGGTTGTATTTTGCAATCCTGAGTTTTCTTGCAATTCTGAGAAAAGAGTCAGAATTGTGAGATAAAAAAATCACAAACAGCAAGAAGAAATCGAAAGACTGGTCTTAGAATTTTTGACATTTTTTATCTGATTTCCCCGAGTGTACCTCACAGAATTCTGTTTTTTCCCCCCGCATGGATATATAAAAAAATTAAAAAAGGTTAATTTGAATCGATATCTCACAATTTGACTTTTGTTTCATAAATGAGAAACAAAGTTGAATGTTATATAAGCTCGAAATTGCAAAGAAAAAATGTAAACAATGTCAGATAAAAGTCGCAATTGACCTTATTCCATCGAAAAATGAAAATCATTTTTTAAAGTTATTACATTTAGTCACAATTTTTACAATATTATTATTGTTTTTCTTTTTGCTGTATTTTGGCCTTGGAGCTAAGTAGGACTTCTTTCAAAAACATAAAAAAAATCTAAATTTTTGAATGGCATTGTGGTATATATATATATATATATATATCTTCATATTTATATATTATATAGATATATATATCATCGATACACACACATACACTGAATCAAAATGCTGATAAATATCAGAATTTATATTTTTAGCTCTGACAGAAATACATTTTTATGAAATCCGAAGTGTGGAAATAGACAAAAAATGGCTTTATTTCCCACTTTTAGATCTGCTGTCAGCGTGTTGTCAGTGGATCCCAGAGTCTCTTCATGCAGACACACGGACACACAGTGACCTCTGACCTGTCTGACCAGCACATGCCTTTTAATCTGAGACGCTGCAGGACATGCGTGCCGTAAGACATTTAATGAACAGGATCTTCCTGCTTGTGCCTCATTCTCTGACATCACACGGATGGATTCCTCTGAAAGCCTGTGGACAGATGAAGACTTCCAGTGTAAAACGATGGCAAGATTTCACGCCGCATCTGCAGTGCACTGCAAACTGGACTTTTGTAAACATCTTCAGATCAGAACACCAGAGCAAATAAATTCCTTTGTCTTTAAAAAACCTTGTGTCTCCATACTGTCTGTTCTGGCCTTTAACACACTAACAGCAGTGAGCATCACTATTGCTATTGTGGATAGTGTTAGTGATGTCTTCAAACCTCTAACTCGTCCTGCAGCGTTTTGCTCCAGATATGAATGATTTCTTGTTGAAGTGTGCTGGTGCTTTACTAAGTGATCAGACGTACCATCTTCACCTGCTGGATCACAAAATAGGTGGGACGAAAAACAATAGTTGATGGTAGTTCCATAGTATGGATAAAATACTATTGAAGTCAGTGGTTACCGTCAACTGTCTGGTTTACCAACATTCTTAAAAATATCTTCAACAGAAGTAAGAAGAAACTCATACAGGCTGGAACAAGTGGAGGGTTGAGTAAACAATGAGAGATTTTTCATTTTTAGGTTAATTATCTCTATAAAGAATAAACCTGAGCCATAGATACTTGACGGGACTCTTTTGACCCTAGAAACGCACTAAAATTCACACAAGATCACCTTAGTAACACGAGGAAACATCTTGTCAACCTCACATTTTTCATGAATTTTTGGTTTCAAAAACACTAAACTTGGATTACGGAAGTTTACTGTTAACTTTATTTTACAGGTTTTTTTTCTGTAGCGTTTTAAATATTTCACCATTAAGATGCGTAATGTTTTTTTACAGGCTATACATTCCATAACTAATTTATTTCTACAAAAGATTTTGTGACAGTGTGAAATATTTATTTGTATTACTTATTTTTTTTAAAACCTCTATTAAATGTGTAAGATATTTAAATAAAATGAAGAAAATGAAACCTATTTTTAGCATCAATTTCATGACAATTATATGCATAATTTATCATATATACAGTGGGTACGGAAAGTATTCAGACCCCCTTATATTTTTCACTCTTTTTTATATTTCAGCCATTTTCTAAAATCATTTAAGTTTTTTTTTTTTTTCTCATTAATGTACACACAGCACCCCTTATTGACATAAAAACACAGAATTGTTGAAATTTTTTGCAGATTTATTAAAAAAGAAAAAACTGAAATATCACATGGTCCTAAATACTGAGCAAAGGGTCTGAATACTCATATATTTAACTCAGGTGCTGTCCATTTCTTCTGATCACCTTGAGATGGTTCTACACCTTCATTTGAGTCAGCTGTGTTTGATTATACTGATTGAACTTGATCAGGAAAGCCACACACCTGTCTATAAAGACCTTACAGCTCACAGTGCATGTCAGAGCAAATGAGATCATGAGGTCAAAGGAACTGCCTGAAGAGATCAGAGACAGAATTGTGGCAAGGCACAGATCTGGCCAAAGTTACAAAAAAAATTTCTGCTGCACTTAAGGTTCCTAAGAGCCCAGTGGCCTCCATAATCCCTAAATGGAAGACGTTTGGAACGACCAAAACCCTTCCTAGAGCTGGCCGTCCGGCCAAAACTGAGCTATCGGGGGAGAAGAGACTTGGTGAGAGAGGTAAAGAAGAACCAAAGATCACTGTGGCTGAGAGCCAGAGATGCAGTCGGGAGATGGGAGAAAGTTGTAGACAGTCAAAACCCCCCACCAGTCGGGGCTTTATGGCAGAGTGGCCGACGGAAGCCTCTCCTCAGTGCAAAACACACGAAAGCCCGCATGGAGTTTGCTAAAAAAAAAACACCTGAAGGACTCCAAGAAGGTGAGAAATAAGATTCTCTGGTCTGATGATACCAACGATAGAACTTTTGGCCTTAATTCTAAGCGGTATGTGTGGAGAAAACCAGGCACTGTTCATCACCTGTCCAATACATTCCCAACAGTGAAGCATGGGTGGCAGCATCATGCTGTGGGGGTGTTTCAGCTGCAGGGACAGGACGACTGGTTGCAATCAAGGGAAAAATGAATGCGGCCAAGTACAGGGATATCCTGGACGAAAAACTTCTCCAGAGTGATCAGGAACTCTGACTGGCACGAAGGTCTACCTCCAACAAAGGACAAGACCTAAGAACACAGCTAAAATAATGAAGGAGTGGCTTCACAACAACTCTGGGACTGTTCTTGAAGGGCCCAGCCAGAGCCCTGACTTAAACTTAATTGAGCATCTCTGGAGAGACCTAAGAATTGCTGTCCACCAACGTTTACCATTCAACCTGACAAAACTGGAGAGGATCTGCAAGGAGGAATTGGCAGAGGATCCCCAAATCCAGGTGGGAAAAACTTGTTGCATCTTTCCCAAAATGACTCATGGCTGTATTAGATAAAAGGGTGCTTCTACTAATATGAGCAAAGGGTCTGAATACTTAGGACCATGTGATATTTCAGTTTTTCTTTTTAATAAATCTGCAAAATGTCAACAATTCTGTGTTTTTTTGTCAATATGGGGTGCTGTGGGTACATTAATGAGGAAAAAAAAAATTAAGGGGTCTGAATTCTTTCCGTACCCACTGTATATATAGATATATATATATATATAGATATATAGATATATATAGATATATACAATAACACCATAATCAAGTAATATATTTACAGTGGGGAAAAAAAGTATTTAGTGAGCCACCAGTTGTGCAAGTTCTCCCAATTAAAAAGATGAGAGAGGCCTGTAAATTTTCATCATAGGTATACCTCAACTATGAGAGACAAAATGAGGAAAAAAAAACAGAAAATCACATTGTATGATTTTTAAAGAATTAATTGGTAAATTACTCGGTAAAATAAGTATTTGGTCACCTACAACAAGCAAGATTTCTGGCTCTCACAGACTGTAACTTCTTCTTTAAGAGGCTCCTTTGTCCTCCACTGGTTACCTGTATTAATGGAATCTGTTTGAACTCGTTATCAGTATAAAGACACCTGTCCACAACCTCAAACAGTCACACTCCAAACTCCACATGGCCAAGACCAAAGAGCTGTCAAAGGACACAGAAACAAAATTGTAGACCTGCACCAGGCAGGGAAGCCTGAATCTGCAATAGGTAAGCAGCTTGGTGAAGAAATCAACTGTGGGAGCAATAATTAGAAAATGGAAGACATACAAGACCACTAATAATCTCCCTCGATCTGGGGCTCCACGCAAGACCTCACCCCGTGGGGTCAAAATGATCAAGAACTGTGAGCAAAAATCCCAGAAACACACGGGGGGACCTAGTGAACGACCTGCAGAGAGCTGGGACCAAAGTAAAAAAGGCTACCATCAGTAACACACTGCGACGCCAGGGACTCAAATCCTGCAGTGCCAGACGTGTCCCCCTGCTTAAGCCAGGACATGTCCAGGCCCGTCTGAAGTTGGCTAGAGAGCATTTGGATGATCCAGAAGAGGATTGGGCGAATGTCATATGGTCAGATGAAACCAAAATAGAACTTTTTGTAAAAACTCAACTTGTCGTGTTTGGAGGAGCAAGAATGCTGAGTTGCATCCAAAGAAACACCATACCTACTGTGAAGCATGGGGGTGAAAACATCATGCTTTGGGGCTGTTTTTCTGCAAAGGGACCAGGCCGACTGATCCGTGTAAACGAAAGAATAAATGAGGCCATGTATCGTGAGATTTTCAGTGAAAACCTCCTTCCATCAGCAAGAGCATTGAAGATAAAACGTGGCTGGGTCTTTCAGCATGACAAAGATCCCAAACACACCACCCGGGCAACGAAGGAGTGGCTTCGTAAGAAGCATTTAAGGTCCGTTGTTCTTTTCGAGTGGCCTAGCCAGTCTCCAGATCTCAACCCCATAGAAATTCTTTGGAGGGAGTTGAAAATCCGTGTTGCCCAGCGACAGCCCCAAAACATTACTGCTCTAGAGGAGATCTGCATGGAGGAATGGGCCAAAATACCAGCAACAGTGTGTGAAAACCTTGTGAAGAAAACGTTTGACCTCTGTCATTGCCAACAACGGGTATATAACAAAGTATTGAGATTAAATTTAGTAATTGACCAAATACTTATTTTCCACAATAATTTGCAAATTAATTCTTTAAAAATCCTACAATGTGATTTCTGGATTTTTTTTCTCATTTTGTCTATCATAGTTGAGGTATACCTATGATGAAAATTACAGGCCTCTCTCATCTTTTTAAGTGGGAGAACTTGCACAATTGGTGGCTGACTAAATACTTTTTTTCCCCACTGTATATATATAATATGCA
The DNA here is from genome assembly GCA_018155175.1 of Sinocyclocheilus anophthalmus. Classification (NCBI taxonomy): domain Eukaryota; kingdom Metazoa; phylum Chordata; class Actinopteri; order Cypriniformes; family Cyprinidae; genus Sinocyclocheilus; species Sinocyclocheilus anophthalmus. The sequence continues at coordinate 21,911 of JADLZN010009643.1, read as the reverse complement.
CACACACCATACATGAACATATGACAAGTTCATGCATAATTACTTGCATAATTACTTTTGATTTATGTAGTATGCATGTAATTTAAATTAAATTGTAGTATAATGTAATGCAAAAAACTCCTGAAAATAGACTTCATTTTCTTTAAGGGGAACATTTTTCATAAAAGTGTCTGTCAATGCATAAATGTAGGTTTATGATATTGGCAATCATGACTTATCTGCCTTAAAAAAAATGAATGGTCGTCAAACCTTAATTTAGTTCCTGTCTCTGCAGCCGTTTTCACACACCTTCTCTATTTTGCCTGAAGAAACATAGTTTCATAGTCTGCATGTGTGGTTTGAAAATGACTATATGTTACCTAAGAGGACATAAGAGGTCATTTAGGGAGTAAGACAAGATCTCTTGAATATTTCTCAACTTGTTAAGTGAGTTTGTAACGTGTGCCCCTCCCGCGAGCGCTGCATGGTGAAAGTGGATTGTTTCTGAGTCACTTTCAAGAGCTTAGTTATGTGAGGCCAGTGATACTGTCCACTCAAGTGCTGCTTTTTGTTGTCTGATCTGCCCAGCTGTGACTTATTTCACAACAAATATGAGTGAAATGTCAGCAGCTGCTGGGATGTGTTATGTAACTGAGGTGTGCATGAACGGCCTGAGGTTTCCAGCTCAAACCGGCCAGCGCTGAACCACTTCTGGCCTTATTCTGATTTCTGTCAGTGAGCATTACTGCAGGACTGAATGCTAAAAGACCTTGAAGAGCTGGAGAGGTGTGTAAAGGATTGGGAAATCAGTTACTCCCACACACACAAGTACATGCACTTCTCTTTAAGCAGGTCATTTCTTTGACTATCCGGCAATTTTGAGTCATCAGGAGAATCAAATGTCCTGGTTTTCTTCCACAAACCAAATTACTACTGTTTTTGCTTTTTACTACCCCATTTTCAGGACCATTAAGATGTTTTTGCATTGACATGTCAATTAATGTTTTAATTACTGAAATCAATTTTTTAAGTATATTTAATACGTTATGTTTTATTTTTCTGCATTGCAGCGATAAGGATTTTCCTTGTAAATATTGAAATTAATTAAAAATATATTTTTTGCAGTAAAACAAATGCCCATTTTTACGAGCATTAATATTATTTTGCATTGTGACTTTTTTTCATAACATGACTTATTTATTTAGAAATGTATTTAGCATATTAGTGTTATATGTATACATGTATATCAGTGTTAATGGAGTAGTATTTAATGATATCTATCGTACAAAAAAAAAAGTAAAATATTTTTTAGATTTATTTTTTACGTTCATTTTGTTTATTTATTTATTTCCACGTAATTAATGTAGTGCTGTCAACTTAAATATAATACAGTGGAAGATGGAACGGCAATGTTTTAATAATTAATCTTTTCTGATTCTTTTTAAGGAATATTTAGGTATATTTTGTTTTTTATTTGTTTTTTTTACCAAGTAGTTTGGTATTTTTTTTTAAAGGTTACTTTTTATGTCCATTTTGGTTTTTATTTATTCAATCATTTTTGTTTTCAACAAGTAAATGTCCAAGGCAACATTTCTAAGCTTTTAAATAGTGATGTTATTTGATTTAATTTTTGGACACCAGTTACTTTTACAGGTATTTTGGCCTCAGTTTTAATTTTAGTTTTTATTTCCAGTTAATAATTTTAGTGCTTTAACCTAAACTTCTTTCAATTAGTCGCTAAGGCAACATTTCAAAGTTGTAATATTGATTTTATTTTCATTTTTATGTTTACATTATTTTTAACTTGTGTTTTAGGTTTATTTTAGTTTTTATTTATTTCCAATTAATAATTTTAGTGCTTCAACTTATTTTTTTATTATGTGATGATATGTATATTTTATTTTATTTCGGCTTTATTTCAGGTAACAAAAATGTTTTTAATATTTTTATTTAATGATAATAATAACCCTGATTTTTATGCATTGCATGAGAATTTGGAGGTTAAATGCACTTAATTGCAATGAAAATAGCTTTACAACACAAAAACTCATACTGGCTTAAAGTTGTTTGTATTTTGTATATAATGTTATTTAATGCATGTATATGTTCATGTATGCATTTGATATGGTTAGTGAGATTCACTCTGTGTGTGTGTGTGTGTGTGTGTGTGTGTGTGTGTGTGATCCCTCCCAGCCCTGAGGGAAGTCAGAGGGGGAGGGGAACGAAGCGTCACGCCCAGACAAACATGCCTGCTGTGGGGAGAGAGAGAGAGACCCCCGACCCCCTGGAGACCCCCCGAGCGCCCCGAGGAGACCCGATTCTGCGGAGTTCTGATCGGAGATGAGAATGGCAGAGAGAGAGAGAGAGCCGGGACCAGCTGGGAGTGAGAGGAAGCGCTGCCAGCGCTGGAGGGAGTGGTCGGCTGAGGGAAAGGAATGAAAAAGTAAAAAGTCGTGTTGTTTCAGTCACACCTGACAGCTCTCCGAACACACCGCGTCCCGAATCACAGAGCAAACCTGCGGCCGCAGAGAGAGAACCCAGAGCGGAAATGAGAGACACGGCGAAGAAAGGAAACGGAGAGAAGAGAACTATGGGTAAGAGTTGAGTTGCTCTGATTCATTCCAGTCTCCTCCCTCTCTCTCAACTTCTTCCTGATGATTTCTCATTGCTTTGGATCAAGCGCTCTTTCGGTGTTTGTGTGAAAAGTGTGCTGCACACAGTGAGAAGCTGAACTCATGCATGCGTCAGTGTGCAGTAAAACACACAAACACGTGAAGCTGGAGTTATAGCCTATTTATGGTGCTGCACTTTAGAATGAAGCGTTCACAAATAGCTAGCTTCACCTCTGACCTCCTGGTGTATTCGTCTGTCTACTCCTTCACTTGTGTGGTTCTTTCCTGCTCTCCTGAACTCACGTGTCACACTGAGGAGGCAGATCTGTGAGATTCCTCATTATGGCATCAGGCCAGACTCCTGGCACACATTCCTGTCTCTCTTTAGGAGCCTGTTTTTACTCTCAGCTTGTCATGATCACGTCCCTCTCGAGGCGCTCGCTGTTGAGGGGTGATGTGTGCTCCTCCTAAATGTATATGCTACTTTTAAACACTCGTGCACTAATGTACCCCCTAAACTTTTCAGGTCACCCCTTGGTGGAAAAACTGAAAGGCTGGAGTTCTGCATGGATTGATCTTTTTTGAGAATAGATTGGAATCTGCACTTCACATTTTCTGTGCTTATTTTTTAGTAATAAAAAAAAATATGTATTTTTTCCCAGGATAATTGCATGCACAATTTACCTAACTTTATGAAAATTGAAATTGTATTATTATTATGTGGCTAACTTATTTAGTACAAATGCATTGTGTTATGCAAGATTATTTTAGGACCATTAAGATTTTTTGCATTGCAACATTATTCTCAGGACAATTTTTTTTTACATTTTATAATTACTGAAATTTTTTTAAGTGATGTAAAATTTCTTATATATTTGTTAGACATTTTATTTGTCCACATCACGGTAATTTGAACGATTCTTTAGGATTTATTTTGGCAGTACAAATACTATCATTTAAATTAAATTATTGAATTTATGTATTTGGGTAACGAGAAAAACAAAATCATACGGTAATTTTTTTTTGCTTATCGCAAGCTTTGAAATATTGTTGTAATGTTAATATTTAAATTTTATAAATTACAAGTAAAAAAATAGACAATTCATAAACTAGCTTCTAACGTGTACTGACAACAAGCACCGCGGTGTGGGGTACAGAAACTATATTATGACCAATATTTCCGGTTCTTGTAAATGCTTTTCCAATGCAATTGATCAGATATTCCCATCTGGGTTATTACAGGTGATATTATCCAGCCATCTGCTACGTAAATGCCTCTTGTTGTTATATTAAACTGAGAGACGATTCAGCAAACCGATTAATCGAAATGCATTCATTAAAAATTCGACCCATGCGCAACCACACTGCCTTTGTTTATAAATATTTTTTTTATTGATGGATAATGGTTTAAAAAGCACACCCCAGTTCCATTTAACACATTTACTAGCATAAAACACGTTCTTCTCTTAACCACCAGAAAAAATTGTGGTTTACACAAAAGGTTACATCTTATATTTACGATTGACCACCTATATAAAGTACACGTGAACCCATGGACAAGTCTTTTGTGTCTGAAGAGCGATGATGCATACATCCTGAAAGCTTGTTGGAGTCTGTGTGCGATGTTTTGTGAGAGATTTCAGAGTTTTTTCTTGCTAATGTCCAGCGAGTCAGAGAAGTATCTGTGTCAGTGAGTGTTATTAAGTAGAGCTAACGTATAGAGTTTAAAGTAGAATAGAACTCATCAGCGCCTGTTCTACGCTCTCATTAGAGCGGGGGGGAAATTTTTGGAAGATGTCTGGACAGCTCAGGCCGGTAATCAAGCAGGTCTTGCTGTTATTCGCGATCTTAGAATTGCCTACAAGTCCAAAAGAGAGGACCGGATTCTGTGGGTCTAATGGGAAGTAGATGAAACGTCTGGTGAGGTTTTTCCGTGATTTCAATCACACGCCATCTGACCCGTATAATAGTATTTTGCAGTACCAAAATCAAGATGATGATTAACACTACCAGTCAATCGTTTGGACACATGTGACTGAATTTGTTTCTCATTAACGATAAATCTTAAAGCCATTTAATGCTTAAAATTTGTTCTGTAGATAATGATAAATATCTAATACAAAATATCTTTAAGATTTTTTTTTTCATTTATTGGTGGTGTAATGTATTTAAAAAGAACCCACGCGCAACCCCCCCCCCCCCCCCAAAGGTTTAATATTACTTTAAACTACTTCTGCAAATTAGAAGAAAAATCTAAAAAACACCAGGCAGGATGGATTTTAAAAAAAACTTTACTATACTTAATTTACTTACTTTAGTGACTTACTTTTTTTTTTAAATACAGTTGTGCTTCCCAATTAATTGCATCTTATTTTAAAATAAAATCAGTCAATAAATAAAAAAATGATTTTATTGCACTGTGACAAAAGTTTGTATTTTTATTTTATTTCCTTTTTTGTATTTTTTTAGTAAAACTAACTAAAGTTTAGTTTAGTTTTACTAAAAAAATAAATAAAATAAACACTTAAAATCTGTTAAATCTGTTAAGATTAAATTTTTCTTACCTTTATTGGCAATTTTTCCCCAATTTGTTTACTCAAACTTCAAAATACTTCAAACAAGAAGAAAAGATAAAAACAAAGAGAGAGAGAAAACAGATGATTTAAAATGTTGTTTATTGCTCTGTGACACAAATTTGTAAGATTGTATTTATTTTTAGTAAAACTAAAGTTTTTTGTAAAGATGAAATTCCAGTGTAATCTTGTTTTAAGGATGTTAAGATTTATTTTACAGCTTTAAAATTGAGTTTTTTTGCACTGCGACAGAAGTTAGTAAGTTTTATTTATTTTTGTACATATCCCTAAAATATTGTAATGCCAGGGCAGCATGCCTAAAAAGACAAGGTAGTACCATGGTACTATTGTGTTGATGGATTCTGGGATGGAAAACCGCTTTTTCCTCCATTTCTTTCGTGACATTTGGACAGATTTCCTAACTCTCTTATGTAACTCCTGTTTTGGCTTCAAGCACTTTTTTGAGCTCATATTTGACCCCCTTCACTCCGCAGATGTCTCATGTTCAGCTAATGGGAAAAAAGCTACTGGAAGCAAAAAAGACGATGATGGATCGTTTCCAGTGAAGATTCAGGGTGCGGGTGTCGAACCCTTCGAGCTGCAGGTGAGCTCTAGTCCAATTAACATCCACGAATCAAGTGTAACCTCACATTTAATAGTCTGATCTGTGATTTGATCAGCAATGCAAATATTTTCAAATATGTCTGTCAACAGAACATTAAAAGATGCAAAGCACATGTCATCCATTAATGCTAGGATTGTGTCTTCTGTGCTGATAATGTTTGCTTTGCAGGTCCATGGATTCTGGCTGGTCCAGGATGCCATCGTGACCCTTCTGGGCCGAGAGGAGGTGGCACCGCGCACGACTGTCGCTCTGGCCCTTTCAGGTGTGACCCTCGACCCCATGACGGAGCTCCAGGACGTCAAGGGCTTCAAAGCTGGAGTCACTCTCCGTCTAGTGGAAGGTAAACAGTTTGGGACGTTTTCTTTTGTGCGTTTGTAAAAGACTTAAATATATTATGCATGGATATGAGGATATTTGGTGGGAAATCCAGTATTACTATATGTTTTGAACTGACAAAATTTGGTATGTTTTATTTTATTACTTTGTTTTTATTTTTTACTTTTTTATTTTTTTTTAGCTTTTTATAAAGCTTTAATTTATTTTAATTTCAGTTTTACTTTTTAACTGCCAAGTTTAAGTTCTTATTTTATTAGCCTTTTTTATTTTATTTTATTTCCGTTAACAAGAATAATTTTTTAATAGTTTTACTTTTAATTAACAATAACAACACTGATCCAATATTTAGATTCTAGCTAAGAATCATAAACCACTGGAAAGGTAATGGAAAACTCATGGAAATGCACTAGAAAGTGTGGGAACCATGTGGTTTATTGCTGGTCCAAGATGTTCTCCTGGCTCAGCCAGACCATCCCCCTTCAGCTGATAGTCCATCTTGACCAGTTCTCCCGATCCAAAACCAGTTTGACCACCTGAAGCGAGAATGACAAGCTGGTAACTGGTTTGTTGCGAGTCAAAGGTGGTCTACAACCTAGCGAGGTTAGGCTGGTCAACCAACTTAAATCAGCTAGAAACCAGCCACCATGTTCCAAAATGCAGCAACCAGTTTAAGCTGGTTTTAGCGATAATTTCCACAGGGATCAGTGGGGTTTTGCTATACTGGTTTTGCAACTTCTTGATTTCATTGCAAATCGTTTGATGGCAAACTAATGAATCCTTTCTCTGGGCCAAGTGAGTCACATGGCACTCATTATGAGCAGTGTGGGAAAATAAATGATAGAATAGATGTTATTGCTCACTGGATAAATCATAGTTTTACAAGATGAGACGCCTTGAAATTCAGCTAATCAATAGAGCTGGGGGAAAAGCCTGATTTTGGTATGATGAAGTGTTCTTGTGTGTGTTATAGAGCCGTACTCGCCTCGATCGGCACAGGCTCATCTGGCACGAGTGCAGGAGATGCTGAAAGCTGTCAGACCCCAAGATGCCTTGATGGAGGGCCGATCTCCCGCTGTACTGAACACACTCACCCAAACGGCCGGTAAGAAATACACTCTAATGCAGTTGAGTTCTGTTGATATACAGTCGTGGTCAGAATTATTGGCACCCTTGGTAAATATGATCAAAGAAGGCTGTGAAAATAAATCTGCATTGTTAATCATTTTGATCTTTTATTTAAAAAATTCACATAAATCTAACCTTTCATTGGAGAATAAGAATTTAAAATGGGGGGGAAATATCATTATGACACAAATGTTTTTCTCTAATACACATTGGACACAATTAACGGCACCCTTTTATTCAATGCTTTTTGAAACCTCCATTTGGCATAATAACAGCTCTGAGTTTTCTCCTATAATGCCTGATGAGGTTAGAGAGCACCTGACAAGAGATCAGAGACAATTCCTTCATCCAGAATCACTCCAGACCCTTCAGATCACCACACTCATTTTCTATAGGGTTCAGGTCAGGGAACTGGAATGGCCATAGCAGAAGCTTGGTTTTGTGCCCCATTTTTGTGTTGTTTTTAAGGTTTGTTTTTGGATTATTGTCCGGTTGGAAGATCCAAACATGGCCCATTATAAGATTTCTAACAGTCAGTCACTTTTTGATTTTTTTAATCTGTTTTATCTTTTTGTATTTGATAGAATCAAAGATGCCATGTATCTTAACGAGATGTCCAAGACCTCCAGCAGAAATATAGGCCCACAACATTAAAAATACAGCAGTATATTTCATTGTACACATGGGGTACTTTTTATCCCTGTATGCCCCAAACCCATCTTGAATGTTTGTTGCTAAAAAGCAAATTTTTTAGTTACATCTGACCATAGAAGCCAGTCCCGTTTGAAGTTCCAGTCGTGTCTGACAACTGAATATGCTGGGGATTGTTTTTGAATGAGAGCATTTTTTTTTTTCTTTCTTGAAACCCTCCCAAACAACCTGTGGTGTTGTAGGAGCTGTTTGATATTTTTTTAGGCTTTCTAACCCCAAGACTCAACTAATCTCTGCAATTCTCCAGCCGTGATCCTTGGAGATCTTCAGCCACTCAAACTCTCCTCCTCACCGTGCATTAGTACGATATAGACACACGTCCTCTTCCAGGCAGATTTGTAACATTTTCTGTTGATTGGAAATTCTTAATTATTGCCCTGATGGTGGAAATGGGAATTTTCACTGCTCTAGCTCTTTTCTTAAAGCCACTTCACTAATTTGTGAAGCTCAATTATCTTTTGCTGCACATCAGAAATATATTTTTTGGTTTTTCTCATTGTGATGATGATTAAGGGAATTTGGCGTTTGTTTTCCCTCCTATTTATATTTATGTGAAACAGGAAGCCATGGCTGGATAATTTCATGTTTGTAATCACCCTGGTATGCTCAAAATTGTAAATATGAATGGGAATATACTTCACATATATTTTACTCATAAGAATTTCTAAGAGTAACAATAATTGTGGCCATTGTGTATTAGAGAAAAACATTTATTTCATAATGATATTTCCCCCCCCCCCATTTCAATTGTTTTACTTCAATGAAAGGTTAGAAATTTGTGAATGTTTTGGTATGAAAAATCAAAAAGTTAAACATTGCAGATTTATTTTCACAGCCTTCTTGATCATATTTGCCAAGGGTGTCAATAATTCTGACCACAACTGTATGTGTGTGTATACATTATATCGCTTAATATTGTACTCAGATTTCTCTACGTTTTATTATTATAGTAGTATTAATTTTTTATCGGTAGCTTTGAACCCGGCCAGTGGATTTAGTTCCCGCATGCTTGCCTAGGACTATTATATATATTATAGCTTATTATATTATTCTCTATTTATAATACTACTTCTTTTATTTTTAAATTTTTCAGTTTTTTTATTTTATTTAGTTTGTTTTAATAATCATATTGTCACTTTTTTTATTTTTATTTTATTAAAATTTAGTAGTTTTTCTTTTAGTTAACAGTAACAATACTGATCCAATATCTTTAACTTTTTTCTTTCTTTTTTTTAACTTTCAGGTTTATTTTAATTTGAGTTTGTTTTAATATTTTTATGTGCTTTTTGTTTTATTTTAGTTTTAGTTTTAGTAATTTTAGTGCTTCATCTTTTGACACTTTGTTTTCATTTAGGGTTTTTAAGTCTTAAGGTTTTTTCATCTAATATTATATTTGATTTCCACTTTGATTTAAAAGAGTATCGAAAACTATTTTTAATAGTTTTAGTTAACGGTAACAACACTGATCCAGTATCTTGAAAACCTTTTTGTCTTTGTCCACAAATGTTATCATAAAGCACATAAAAGTGCATTGATTCAGTATTGCATCTAAATCATTTAAAATGCATTCATTATTTTTTAAGCCCATGGCAATGAGACTGATTGTGTGTTTTTTGTGTGTGTATTAGAAGCCCCTCCCACTCTCCACTCGTCAAAGAACAAACGAGCCAATAGTAAGACAGAGCAGTCTGCTGAAGTCCCGCCCCCTCCTGCTTACATTCTGCCTGGAGTTTCAGAACTTCCTCCTTTGACGACCCTGCTGCCCACCAACACACACAGCGAAGTATGTCAAATACACACAAATAAACCTTCAGGCATTTGGCTTTGTTTTTCATTCTCAAACTGCTTCTCCTAAAGGCTCCCAGTTACCTGCTGGACCTGTCACTCAGCTGTTGGAACCCTCCCCCTGGTTTCCGGAAGCTGCAAGGTGACTTCATGTACATCAGTGTCCACACTCTGGAGGGCAAGCATTGTGACATCACTTCCTGCCCACGTGGATTTTACATGAACAGGTAAGACTCTCTGTATTGCTAAATTCAGAACCACTTGCTCTCATACCACTCTTAGTATTTCTGCCTTTTCCAGTGGGACAAATGAACTGGAAATAGTTTTGAAAATCTGTCCCTTGACTCACTATTTAATTGCACACTCAAAACTTACAATGTACACAAAACTGGAATAAAAAAGCAAAATAACCATTCATTTTTTAAAGATGATTTAAGGTCATGTGACACAAATTTGACTTACTACTATCTATAATGTTGATCATTGCATTTTGCATACTGTTTCACATACTATTCTTTAAAAAGTATACATGACACCATTAACTAGATTTTGCTAAAGAAGTCTATTTTTAAAACACGTGTATATATGTTTTTGGAAATGTAAAAAAGGAAATATCTGTATACATTGCTATTATTGGTGTAAAATATTAGTATTCTTTCTTTTTTTTTACTTCACTTATGGGTTGTTTTTCATGAAGTCAATACCAATATTATTTTTTTAAGTAACGGACTGTTTTTGTGGCATAGTAAATTCACAGAATGAGAGAGATTTTTCTCGAAAACCATGCTGGCGTGGCGTTAAAAAGTGAATAAATATATATGTATATACACACACACACTCAAAAACCGAGCTGTATTTTGTGTTTCAGGTCGACCCTCGAAGTGTTTGACCCTCGTCCTGCTCAGTCGACTCCAGTGTGTCACTGTCTGACCGACCTGCTGTCCCACATCAGCCCACAGTTCAAGCACAACCTGAACACACTGCGGCAACCGTGCCCACACACACGCACACACCCACACTCACTCACTCGCACACACGCACTCGCACACGCACACGCACGGCGCACACACTCACTCACTCCACTCACTCACCTTTGCGGCGCACACACACGCGCACACTCACTCGTGCGCACACACACGCACACACTCACTCGCGCCCCAGCACACTCACTCACTCACACTCACTCACCCACACACACACGCACGCGCCCACTCCTTCGTGGCACACGCACTACCCTCACTCAACTCGCGCACCGGCACACTCACTCACGTCGCACACTCAAACACTCACTCTGTGCTCACCACACACTCCTCGCGCACGCACACTCACAACTCTGCGCAAGGCACACACTCCCTTGTACGCACTCACGTCACTCGCAAGCACAGAACACCACTTCACACTCACACTCACTCACCACCTCACGCGCGCACGCACACTCACCTCACTCACTCCTTCCCACGCACGCCCCACCGACCCCCCCCCCCTGACGCACACTCACAAACCGCGCACACACCGCACACCCTCACTCACTCGCACAACGCACGCCACACTCCCTCGCGCACACACACTCACAACACTCACTCACTCGCGCACGACAGGGCCGTTTTCTAGGCATAGGCGAGCTAGGCGGTGGCCTAGGGTGCCACCAGCTGAAGGGGTGCCAATGAGCGCATGTACTGGCACTTTTAGCAGGGTTGTGATAAAGAGTGGCATGGTCACCCTGAACTATGACTGCCGCCCCCACTGGATCCCCCAACATTTTTGGGCTAGAGCACTGTCAATCTGACGTTGCCTGTATGCCACTAGATCAGAGTGATGTCAGTTGCTGCCTGATTGTTGCATGCAAAGTTTGCATTTGGAGCTCTCAACAACGCCGTTAGATCAGTGGGTTCTGTCAGTGCTTTGGCAAGGTAACGCTTTTTTTTGCCATGCAATAAAGCTAAGTTCAAAGGCCATTTTAAAATATTGGTTCTAATAACGTGCACAAAATCAGTATTTTGTTTAGGCAGTATTTGTGGCACTTTTGTCCAAAAGGTGTGCGTTTTTTGCGCCAATGCATTGTTAAGGATCAGCGTGTCATGTAAAATTCCCATATAAACTTTAACATCCAAATAAAAAATATTTGTATATATAAAATTCGCTAATTCACGAGATCAATACATCCTTTATTAAACCGCTTTGTCGAGTTAAATGCATTCTTACGGAGGTGTCGAAATGCTGAATCAATTCATTCACTTCCAATAGCGCTTAATGGGAGCAGCGTCCTAGAGGGCAGAGCGTCACGTTATTTAAAGGGGATGTTACGCGTTAACGAGTAGCAAATGATTAAGTAGCTGTATTGGTTACTTTTATGCCACTGATAATGCTTTTATATGTAGTTTGGGGTAACAGAGGGGTTTTATAGGTTTGACTGAACTAATAATGCAATAACTGACACTTTAAATAAATGTTTCAAGAAACAACAACAAAAATTGAAAAAAAAACAGATAAAGACAAAAAAGTATTTGATAATATCTAAACAATATGTAGTTGTATAGTATCCAAATCAAAATGTAATAATATTAATTTATGTGTGATTTATGTGTACATTATTATGTGCAATGTCTTAGCCACTAGTGATTGTTACATAGGGCTGTACAGGCATCTAGTGGCAACACAATGATATTACTAAATTGTGCAAAATGTTTATCTTAACAGTCCATTTACAAAATAATGCATTCAAATTTGTGGAACTCAATGCACTGAATCACCACAAATTAGTGTCGTTACTATGACAACCAATTTGAATGTGACAGGCAACTGGTGTCTGAAAATAATTTTAATTAGTTATATATATATATAAGTTGGGAGGGCAATAGGGATTTCACACGCACACACTCACTCACACTCTCATATATCTCTCACATGTTTGTCAGTATAGTTCATTGAGCATCTCTGTTCATTCAGGTCATCTCTGCCGACTGAGGAGAGACTGTCCACTCCGTACCGCACACTCAGCTGGCTGGGCATCTCCTCACTTCACTCACACAAACCCAGCTTCAGCGCCCGGCTGGGTCTGGACCAGGACCTCAATGCACAGGTAAACGCCTATCAGTGCTCAAATACAAATCTCTTTATTTTTATTGACTGTGTAATAAATATTGAAGCATAGAAATGCATCATGTCAACACTAAAGAAACTGTAGTAATGAAAATAATATAAAATAAAATGTTTAGGGATGCACCGAAATGAAAATTCTTGGCTGAAGCCGAACAAAATGAAACACTGGGCCGAAGACCAAATGCCGAATACGGTTTTTCACATTTTCCCCCCCATGTATTTTGACAATTTTTTCAGCATTGCATAAATAAATAGCCAAACTGTACTTTTTGACTTGCTTTTCAAAGAAAAAAAGAAAAAATCTCAGTTTCTCTCAGATTCTTTCTCTGTACCTATCTATTCACATTGGTCTGTCACATTGTCCACCTGCCTGTCTGTGTGTGTATGTCATTCAAACGTTCTGCTTTGTATTTTAGGCTCCTGACTGGAATAAGGAACTTCAAGCAGCCAGAGATCTTCCTCAGAGGAGTCTGGAGGAGAGACTTCAGAGGGACCGAGCGTTACTGCAGGTCTGAGCACACGTTTGCCTAGATATCCACGGACTTCTGCTGTTTCCATATAAAGCTCATTATTATTACTACAGACTAAACCAGACTCTTTTCCTTCTTCTAAAACAACACATACTGTATACATTTATTTATGAATTTTTATCTTTGAGAATGTCACCATAGAGATGTTTTTTTTTCAGTTGTCTAACCTAAGGTGATCATTTTGTCCTTACAGTATAATTAAGTAAACACAAACTAAACAGACCATATAGACACATCTAAACATTTCAACAGTACCGTTTAACTCAACTACATTCATCAGTAGCGTGGCAGTAGCTCAGCTCTTCTCAGTGTAGATTTTCACAAATGTTTGCTATTTTTTTCAGCAAGCATCTACATTGCTGTTTGTCTCTTATACTGTATTAAGCAAGATCAAAACTCAAAAGTCCAGTTTCGTTTATTGAATTAGTTTGTTCACATGGTTCAGTTTAATAATTCAAAGCTGATTCAAAAATTCATTAAATTGTCATCCTAATATTTTAAAAATTATTTTAATATTTATTGATTTTTTTATTTAATTGTACTTAATATTTTATTTTTCTTTTAGATTTGTTTTATCATTTGGATTGCATTACATTGCGTTGCATTTTATTTTAGCACTTTTTTGTATTTTATATTATTGCATTGCACTGCATGGAAAACGATAGTGTCCAAGTAGCTTTTAAACCACTTCTTATGTTTCTTTGTCTGTTCGTGCAGGTAAACAGCATGAGATCCCGCCCAAAAACAGTAGTAATGAAAATAAGATTTAAAATGAAATAAAATGTACTATTATGTAATATGAATTTTCTATTAATATTTAAAAAAGGAAATAAAATAAACAAGTTACATTAACATCAGCAAGATAGAAAGACATGTTTTATATAATGATGTACTTTGTAATTGTTCTATTAAGGATGGGGAAGTATGGGATGAGAGCAGAAAGGTTTTCTCTCTTGTATCTTGGTATTTGTCATGGTGAAGGAGATATTGTTCCTTTTCTTACATTGCAATGCATGAAAAACCATGGTTTTCATAGTTTACACCGCTTACTTTTCATTGCTTGTTCTTGCAGGTGAACAGTGCTTTTGTGTGGGCTGTTGCTCAGGCAGCAGAGAAGGTGATCGATGGTTTTGTCGACTCAGTCAGCGGTTCTCACGAGGACCCGGCGTTCTTATGCGGCGGCGTGTTCATGAGTATGCCGGCAGACAGAGACCATTGGCTGGGAGGAGAGCGGAGTCACAGAGCCGCTCAGCGCCATGAGCTGCGATGTGTTCAGGCTTACAGCGACCTGGACGGAGACCTCCAAAACCTGCACACCATCCCCACCGCGCTGGCCGACTACCGCGGCGTTCGGCTGTCCGCGCAGGGCCTGGCCCCGGGTATTCAGGGCCCCGAGCAGGCTGAGGTTCCCAATGGTCTTTTATACGGCTACAGTGCAGGGCCGTTGGAAAATCCATCGAGACGGAAACTCCTAGAGCTGGTGGCTCAGTCCGCAAAGGCTCTTTCTCTGCAAAGACATGCGGTTCTGGGGCTGACCGGGCATCAGCTGCCCCTCTTCACCTCTGTAGATGCCCAGGGGATTCTGGGGGCCGATGGTCGGTATTACCTGCTGGATGTGTATCGCACTATGCCAGCTGATGCCAACTTCCATGTAGAAGATGGAGAAGAAGGAGCAGAAACAGAAGGGAGTTTTCCCAGACGGTACCCTCACGTTTTGTGTCGGTTACGGCCGGAGCTAGTGAAGGCGTTCATTCAACACAAGTGAGTTTCGACAGGTTTCCCAAGTGCTTTCATTGGTTAATCACACAGGTAGCCACGCCCCCAAATCCACGGCATTGGTTGAGCCAGTGTTGGTTTGTAAGAATGCTACAACAAAATATTTATTGTCTTGCTAGCAGTGTTATTATCGTTTTGATGATAAACGTTTTATAAAACAAAAGTTTAGATTTTTTTTTTGTTAATTGAAATAAAACTGAAATAAAATGTAAACATTACATGGAAAACTTTCAGTTTAGCTTAGTTTCCGTTTAGATTAAATTACTAACTGGAAATAAAAAGTAAAACTGAACTAAAACTGAAATAAAAACCAAGATAGTAATATTTAAAATAAACAAAAACTAATAAAAATAACACAATTACTAAAAATGTAGTAAAAAATAATATGAAAACTGATAGTATAAAAAAAGGCTAATTCACATATTTACTAACTATATAGTTTATTAATAAGATATTATATTAATCCTATTATAGTAAACTATAAAGTTTATAAATGTTACTAAAGTAACACTGCTTTCTATGTTGACAATGAATCAGTTTTCTTGCTAATAAAAATGAACATTATTTGTGTATTAAGTGCTGCAGACACACTGAGTTTTGTTAAGTTTCTCAAGTCTTTCCATTGGTCGATTTAACTGGTAGCCCCTCCCCCAAATTCACATTGAAAGCCATTGTTGCTTTGTGGAGGTGCTCAAACTAAATAAAACTAAATATCATTCTGCGTTGTCTGAGTGAATTTGTTTTTGTGCTAAAATGTAACGTTTTTCCTAAAAAAATGTTTTGTATGTTAATTGCAGCAGTGCATCATATCGTGAACAAGCAACAATTATTAATGCATGAATCAAACACGCAGAAAGCCCGTTTTTCCACACAAACTCATTCTGTATATATAAACGTTTGGATATTAAACTGGATATCTATGTTTGTTAATCTGTGTACATGAAGACGATGTGTCTTGATGTTTCAGACATGCTCAGTTCTCGCAGCGAGTGAAGGCTCACATGGAGGAGAACGGAGGGGTGGAAGAGTGTATGAAATCTGGTGAGAAGAACAAAAGCAAGTGTTCACGTTCTGTCATGGGATGATGGACTGCGTGACTGAGATCAATTTGTTTAACAGGAATAATCGTATGTGTTTATTTGTGTGTTGTCAGCTGATTCTCGGAACATAGACGCAGTCAGAAAAGCTTGCAAAGATGTCGGATCCATCAGTGACATTATCTTCGAGATGCGTTTCAACCCTAATATCTACTCCCCAGGTCAGGAAAAGCTCATGCTCAAATCAACACAATAATATGCATTAAAACAAACTGCGTAGAAGCTCTGTTCCAAACCTGAGTGAGTTTACTTGTTGTATACTCTTATTAGAGAGTATCTTATGAATGTAACCTATAAGTGACTCATTTTTGAATCTCAATGTGACCCTGGAGCACAAAAGCAGTTTTAAGTCGCTGGGGTATATTTGTAACAATAGCCAACAATACATTGTATGGGTCAATATTATAGATTTTTCTTTCATGCCAAAAATCATTATAATATTAAGTAAAGATCATTTGTAAATTTCCTACCATAAATGTATTAAAACTTAATTTTTTTGATTAGTAATATGCATTGCTATGAACTTCATTTGGACAACTTTAAAAGATTTTCTTAGTATTTAGATTTTTTTTCTTTTGCACCCTCAGATTCCAGATATTCAAATATCTCTGCCAAATATTGTCCTATCCAAACAAAACATACATCAATGGAAAGCTATTTATTCTGTATCTCAATTTCAAAGAATTGACCCTTATGACTTTTTTGTTTTGTGGTCCAGGGTCACATATGAAGAACATGGGAGACTTGACATGTTGCTGTGCTTATGAGAAGAAATGCATGTAATATTGAAATTATAATTATTATAATTATTGAATATTGAAATTATATAAATAATTGAGAGTTGAATATTCAGTTATTTAATGGAACTGAACTATTTTTTATTATACTTTCAGTATTGAATCAAATATATTTATAATCAATGTTCAACATCTTGAAGTTATTTCACTATGTTTGTCATAATACATGACGTTGACTTTTCCGTGTAGGATACATAAGATGCTGCCTTAGATTTAGGCTGAAACGTTTCTTAAAAGCCAACATCAGCATCTTAATGCCTAAAATGCTGTCTATGTAGGCAGCTCACTAGATTTCGGAGCACAACTAATATCATCACGTCCGTCTTCAACAGAAATCATTATGTTTCGCTTCTTTGCTGCTAAACATAAGAATTTCCATAATTGGCGATTTAGTTTGAGACCTTAAATATTGTTTTCTGTCTCTTCGAGTAGATGTGCAGTTTCCCAGCTCAGACAGTGACGCCGTGGAGCTACAGAAGAGATTATTGAAGGAAGCAGCATCGTTTATCATAAACGACCGGATACCAGAATTTGTGAGTGTATTTTTTGTGTATTAATACACTTCCGTTTGGCAAAAAAACCTGCAAGGACCCCATTGAATTGATCAGAAGTGACAGTATAGACATTTATAATGTTACACAAATTTTTCCACATAAATGCTATTCTTTTGAAACTTCTCTATTCAAAGATTCCTGAAAAATAAAAACGTATCATGGTTTCCACAAAAATATGAAAGCAGCACAACTGTTTTCATCATTGATAATAATCAGAAATGTGTCTTGATCAGCAAATCAGAATATTAGAATGACTTCTGAAAGATCACGTGACACTGAAGACTAAAGTAATGATGCTGAAATTCACCTTTGATCATCTTTGAAACATTTATCTAAATAGTGTACTATTTCACATTACAGTTTTATTATTATTTATTTATTTTTTTTTACTGTATTTGATCAAATTAATGTTTACTTTCAGATGAATGACTGCATTCACGGCACTGACATACCCATGGATGGTGCTTCTTTACGACAAGCCCTCCATCAGAAAGGCATAAACCTCCGCTATCTGGGTCACCTGATCTTGTCCATCAGCCAATCAGATCTCAAAGATCAACTGAGACACATCACGGTAAATGCTTTTAAAATCCATTATATCGGGGGAGATTTTACATTTAAGAAGCGTCTTAATCATATCTTACCATCTCTCTCAGAGGCTGGCGTTTGCAGAGATTGTTGTGCGCTGTGCTCAGCGGTTCTTCAGTGGCTACATTCAGGTATTTCTTTTCACTGAGTCAGTCTGTTAAGATATTATGTTTAGTTCAAAGATTTGTTCATTCAAAAAAATGAAACTGTCTTTTGTGTTGCTCAGGGAGTGGAAACATCTAACCTGTCTGCAGTAGCGAGTCATTTCCTCTGCTGCTTACTGGTTCCCCACTTCAGTTCTGCATCAAATGGGGAGGAGTCTAAGAAGCGCTCCAGGAGGCGTGGCCGCGGAGGGGGCGGGGCTGCCGACAGCACGGCATGGACCGCACTCAGCGGGAATGAACTGTGGAGTCTGATCTGTCAAGATGCTCAAGAAACATACAGATTTAAAGAAGGACTAGGGTGAGCCAAGATCATCCACTCCAAATGTTTTAACCCTTACATGTGTCTGTAGTTCTGTATTCATAAAGTAATCTTTTTTACAGGCCAAATGTGGACCATCTAGTAGAGCAGTACGGACTCCAGAAGATATCCTTGTTGAGAGAGATGTGCTTGAAGACTGGCATTCAGGTATTGCGTTGAACCAAACAATGGCTAAATTTGAAAGACTACAATATTACGTTTTTGCATGCGATAATTTTGCTTGTAGTGTATGCTAGGCTAGAAAGTTAATCGCTTGGGTTTAACTTTAAACAAGTTAGAAACACAAAGCAAGACATATGTAATAAAATGGACTAAAACTAGTTAAAAAAAAAAATTTTTATTGCCAAGGTGTCAAGAAAACTATCAACAAAGAACAAATGTACAGACTTATTTTAGTACATGTAACTAGGAATGAAAAGTACCAATTATACAAATAAATAAATAAGATTAAATAAAAATTTTAATATTACATCTCAGCAAAATATATAGCATCCTTTAACAAAATATATTGAAAAAGCATGTTTGATAAGGAGTCAGTAATATATTTTTTTTAAGAAATTAATATTTTTATTCTGCAAGGGCATATTCAATTGCTCAAAAGTGACAGTAAAGACATTTATAATGTTACAAACGATTCTATTACAGATAAATGCTGTTCTTCTGAACTTACTATTAATCAAAGAATCCTGAAAAAATAATGAATGTCGCATTGAAATAAAATCCCAAAGGTCAAATGTTTCTTGAGCATTAAATCTGCATATTAGACTGATTTCTGAAGGATCGTGTGGCACTGAAGACTGGAGTAATGATGCTGAAAATTCAGTTGTGATCACAGGAATAAATTACATTTTAAAATCTATTCAAAGAGAGAGAGGTTATTTTAAATTGTAATAATATTAGCAATATTTACTGTCTTTTGATCAAATAAAATACAGCTTTGTTGGTGCCAAGAGGGTCTGACCTCCCTTGTATACAGCTATAAGCAGTGCCTATGTGGAAGCTCTTTGTTGCATCTGTAGGGCGTCTGTGCTGTGACACTCCTGCCTATGTCATAGAGAAACTGTCTGTTTGTGAATGTCCCGCAGCTCCGTCTCAGAGAATACATTCTTGACAACCGTAACAAAGCGCCAATCTCTCCTGAAGACGTGCTCAACATCCTGCCCGTCGTCAAGCACATAACCACAACAACCACCGACGCCACCCGGATGTTCAAGGCGGCTCAGAACAGTCTTCAGAAAGGTATTCACGGCCCAGTGTGCAGTAACCGAGTCATGTGTGAAGTGTGAACAGCCTCGCCTGACCCTGTTCTCTCTGTAGGGTTACTGGAGCAGGCGTACGAGCAGCTGAAAGAAGCGACGTACCTCTTCGGTCGCGTGTGTGATGACCTTCACCCTGAAGCCTGCCATTGTCTTAGTCAGCTGGCAAAAGTGGCCTATGTACAGGGTCATCCTGCTGAGGTGTGTTTGTGTGCACTATCTAGAGTGTGTCTTGCTGCCCAGTGGCTTAAAAGAAAGCTTGTTGTATAATAGGACCGTTTAGGTCAAATTAAGGCACAGCCAGCTCACATTCAAGTAAGCTTTAGAGTTAATCAAGCAAGTTTTTATTTCTTGGAAACATTATTTTTGTATTTTTTTTAATCAGAGAAAATATGATGAATACAAACTATACCTTTGTATATAAATATAATATTTATATCTATTTTATATAAGTTTATAATAACTAGTGCTGTCAAACGATTAATCGTGTTTAATCGCATCCAAAATAAAAGTTTTTGCTTTTGTGTACTGTGTATATTTATTATGTTATATAAATACAAACACATGCAGTATATATTTTGAAAATAATTACATGTATATACATTTATATATTTATATTATATATAAATATATACATTATAGTTTCAAAATATATTCTGTTTGTGTGTGTATTTATATGTACATAATAAATATACACTGTACACATATATATTATGTAAACAAAAAGTTTTATTTTGGATGCGCTTAATCGCGCTTAACATATTTTATAACATAAACATATTTTGCTGAACCCCTTTTTAAGATACAATTTATAGTGATGCGTAATTTGTTTTTTTTTTTCTGAAACACAGAAACCAAAATCTAATTTAGCCAAAAACTGAAACCTAAACCAAAAATGAAGTTTAATAATAATACATTAGTTTACTTGATGATAAATTAGTTAATCAAATTGATTTAATAATAAACAATCAAGTTTGTAAAAATTTCACATCATCATTTGAATGAGACCATCTGCTGAGGAGAACAGGAGAGAGCAGGTGGAACAACCCACCAATGGGATCACTCAAAGTGATTTTACCCTGTTGGGCCTTTGCAGCTCTCATGTCTCTTCTGTGTCTATAGACTCACAATGCCCAAGAGTCTAAATGAATCACAAAGCCAGTATACCATCATTTATAGAGCTGAAAACCTAATGAAGATCAATCTGTGGTATGATTAAATTCTCAAATTTGTTTTGGCTCCAGCCATCTGTGTAGGAGCATCTTTTCATCACCCCTGTGACCAGTAAAAATTTAACAAGTCCACAGTGGATGATTGCTTTAATGTCAAGTTGTCATTACTTTACAGAGTCTCTTCTCCTGCACATGTGAAATGTGAATTTTCAGCAGCAATTACGCCAGTCTTCTGTGTCACATGATCCTTCAGCAATCATTGTAATATGCTGCTCTGGTGGACAAGCAACAATTATTATAAATAAGAAAAAAAATATCTTATTTATAATAAATAAGGATATTTATTATAAATAAGAATATAAAACGCAGATGACATTATTTTTAAAGTGTTGTCATTTGTTAGAAAGAAGAATTATGGAATTCATTCAGTTGTGCTGTCTGCTTTGCAGATATTTATGTGC
Source organism: Sinocyclocheilus anophthalmus (assembly GCA_018155175.1). Classification (NCBI taxonomy): domain Eukaryota; kingdom Metazoa; phylum Chordata; class Actinopteri; order Cypriniformes; family Cyprinidae; genus Sinocyclocheilus; species Sinocyclocheilus anophthalmus. The sequence goes on along the minus strand of JADLZN010009643.1, from coordinate 352 downwards.
AAAATATTTTCATGTCATTTGTACTCTGGCCTTTATAACAGAAGAAATCTTAATGTTCTTTTATGTAGAAAAATAAAATAGCCACACAAAGAATTATAAAGAGGAAACATTCTTTTTATTCATAACTTTATGTTAATGCAAACTTAGGAGTCTATACATGGTTTTTAAAAAGGATAAAAAAAACTGTACAATACAAAGCAGGAACACTGATAACGTCATAGACATTGAAAAAGTCTAAATGCTTGGCAAATCTGCTAAACTTAAATTATTAGTAGAAATCACAGACTAACATAAAAAACAAAAAGGAAGAAATTAAATAAATTTTACGAAGAACAAATCGAAAATATCATGC
>JADLZN010009642.1:0-49160 GCA_018155175.1 Sinocyclocheilus anophthalmus | reverse complement strand
CCAAACATAGACATGTAATCAGCATAGTCTCCCCTCCTAAAGAAATACTGACTTCCCATATAATGAGGTTGATCATACATCATCCAGCATCCGCTGTGCACTCTGCAAGAGTGACAACGGCTCATGTAGGAGGAGAAATCGGCACAGTCACCCATACAGTTATAAAAGCGACCCTGGAAGTTCCTGTCCTCGTAGAAGGTGACCTGAAAATTCAAAATTGATCTTTTAACTGATCTAAAGTTAAAGTTAACAAATGGAATGATCTTGGAGTAAAACTGTGTGGAAATGGGTGCTGGAACAAGGTTTACCTTCATGGTTGCGCTGGCTGGTCCTCAGTAGTTCCACAAAGGAGAAGCTGAAGCTGAAGCTGATTCTGCTTGTTCACCGACTGCTGTCACCCCTACCTTTATACTAGACCAAGACTAAAGACTACACAGCCTCTATTGTTAGTCAATTCCTGACTGTGCAAGTTGTAACAGAGGCCATTCTAGCTAAAGCTTGGTATGTTGATCTTAGTGTTTGAATTGTGTGGAAACTGGTTTTTTTTTGAAGAAATTTATAAACTATATGTCTAAAATGAATAAATGGATAAATACCTAAAAAATAAAATAAATAATCAATACTAATGGCTTCATTCTGGACAAATAAGTTTGGTCCAGATTTACTAATATGGCTGTGGGATTGGCGTGTTGTGATTTTTAAATATGAAAACTAAAAAGGAGTACTATAAGAGGGCTTTTTGTTTTGTTTAGTTATTATTTTTTTTGGTGGGGGGGGCTGCACAGGTCAAGGATGCTTAAGGTGTTTCCTTTTAATTCATATCTTTCGGAGGCCTGCTTATTATACAGGACTGATTGCGTGAAACTTGGAAATCACTTGATCAGTGAGTGACAGCCCTCATCTGAAAGATGATGTATGTAGTGTCTGTGAGGGAGAGAACTGTATTTCCCTTCAGTCGTCACTCTTGAAGTCACATCGGGGACGAAGAATGGGATCTTGCTTGGAGAGACCAATCCACTTCGAGTGTAAACTAAACGAGCCAATGCACATTGGCATGCGATAATTGCATCCAGCTGCCGCTGATCACAGCATGAGTATAAAAAGGCAGCCTGTCCAATGCAAATCAGCTTTTCGCTTAGGATCCAAGCGACAGCATTGTCCTGTTCCTACTGAACTGCTTCACGTGTGACGAGTCTAGTACGCTCTAGGGAGCTTCTTGTGTTGGCGGGCGGAGCTTCAGTGGTGGTCGTTCCTGTGTCGAGTGGGTTGCGCACTTCAGGCTGCACTACCCACTTTAATGCTGCAAGCGGCCATCTCCCCTGTGCGTCTCAGCACGTAAAAGAGCATTTCCCTGAAAGAGCCTTTTTCTCTAAAAGAACTTGTAGAAAGAACTTTGTAAAGACGACGGATTGTCTTTTTAAAGATGCTGATTTACCCATGCGTTTCTGGATGCGGTCGTTACCTGGCGCCGGGTGATGGCTCACGTGTCTAGGTATTAAACACGCTGAGGTGGCGTTCGCGGATGAGTCATGTTCCTATTGCGGGAAGATGACCATCTCGGAGCTGCGGGCCAGGCTCCATTTCCTCCAGGGGGCAGAGCTCCGTTGCCTCTGCTAGTGTTCGTCCTGGTGGCAGCTGCTGCCTCGACCCGTCCGCCGGTCGCATCGCCCCAGCCTGCTCGTCGCCGAGGGTGGCCCCCTGCGTCCGCCCCTGCTCCCGCTCCGCATCCGCAGCAGCCTCCAGCAAGCAGCGCTGTGGAGCCGGGCGTAGGCAGGCCGCCCCGCCCGTCCAGGCCCCCGTCAAACCTGGCGGCAAGCGGAAGAGCAAGAGGCCCTGAGACGGGCGACCCTGATATGGAGGGAGCTGCTCTTCGGGAGATGGTGAACGCACCACTCCCCCGGAGGAGGGCCGGGTGGAGAATCTTTTAATCTTTTTCCACCACTGACCTCTCGGTCAGTGGTACCCAAATTCTCCACAAAAGAGCAGTTTTCTCTATCTCTGGGTCCCAGGAGGGCATGGAGAGTCGTGGACGGACCAACACTGGACCACACTCATCCTCCTCTGTCGCCAGCAGGCAGCAGCAGGCGGTTCGAGAGCGTCAACAAAGGCTCTACTCACGCAGCCTCTGCCAAACTGTGGAACCAGGTAAGCATTGCACCGCACACTAAGACCCCTCTTCGGTCCGCTCACAAGCCACCCAAGTTGGGTCCCCGTGTTCCACCTCGCTGCCCCACTGCGGGTACAGCGGTGGTTCCACTGGTCCTGCTTGCACAGTATCTGGGCGGCGTGGCTAGCGCTACCCAACCCGTCTCGTTGGCTTCTGTGGACCATCAGTCTCGGCTATGCGATTCAGTTTGCCCAGCATCCCCCCAAGTTCAGTGGCATATGCTTCACGACAGTGAAGGCGGCCGATGCTCCTGTCTTGCGTGCGGAGATCACAGTCCTACTGGCGAAGGACGCGATAGAGCTGGTCCCTCCAGCTGATATGAAGATGGGGTATTACAGCCCTTACTTCATTGTACCCAAGAAAGGTAGTGGGTTACAACTGATCTTGGACCTGCGTGTCTTGAACCAGGCACTTCACCGGTTACCGTTCAAGATGTTGACGCAGGAACGCATCTTCGGGTGTATCCGTCCCCAAGATTGGTTCGTAGCGATCGACCTGAAGGACGCGTACTGTACATGTGTCGATCCTTCTGCACCACAGACCATTTCTGCGGTTCGCGTTCGAAGGTTGAGCATATTAGTACAAGGTCCTGCCCTCCGGGCTGTCCCTGTCTCCCCGTGTCTTCACGAAAGTTGCGGAGGCAGCCCTTGTTTCCCTGAGAGAGCAGGGCATTCGCATTCTCAACTACCTCGATGACTGGCTCATACTCGCTCAGTCTCAGGATCAGTTGTGCGAGCACAGGGACCTGGTGCTCAAGCACCTCAGCCAGTTGGGTCTTCGGGTCAACTTGGAAAAGAGTAAACTCGTACCAATGCAGAGGATCTCTTTTCTCGGAATGGAGTTGGACTCGGTCGAACAGACAGCACGCCTCACAGAGTAACGTGCACGGTTGGTGCTGAACTGCTTGAATTCATTCAAGGGCAGGAGAGCGGTCCCACTGAAACAATTTCAGAGGATCCTGGGGCATATGGCAGCTGCAGCGGCAGTTACACCACTGGGGCTGCTTCATATGAGACCGCTTCAGCACTGGCTCCATGGCCGAGTCCCGAGGTGGGCGTGGCAACACGGCACTCACCGGCTCCAAGTTACACCGGCCTGCCGCCAAACCTCACCCTGTGGTCAGACCTTGCATTTCTCCGGGCAGGAGTCACCCTAGACCAGGTCTCCAGGCATGCTGTAGTTCACACGGATGCCTCAACCACCGGCTGGGGGGCCACGTACAACGGGCACGCAGTGTCGGGGGTATGGACGGGCCCCAAATTGCACTGGCATATCAATTGCCTAGAGATGTTAGCGGTGCGCCTTGCCTTGAACCATCTCAAAGTGCGCTTACGGGGCAAGCAGGGCTGGTCCGAAATGGACAACATGGCAGCGTGCGTACACAAACGAAAAGGTGGTCTGCACCCGGTCGCATATCGTAACTCCGCGCCACCTTCCTCCTTTGGAGTGGAAGGTTCTGAGGCACTTCGAACAATTCACATTACAGGTCTGCGCAACCCCTAGGGCGACGAGCTGTCACACGCTTAAGCCACAGAAAATGGAGAATCCATCACATATGGTCCAGCTTGATTTGGAGATGTTCGGAAAGCGCTCAGGGAGACTGTTTGCGTCTCCAAAGAATTCTCACTGATAATGTTTTACTCCCTGACCGAAGGAACACTCGGCATGGACGCACTGGCACACAGCTGGCCGCGGGGCCATCGCAAGTATGCATTTCCCCCAGTGAGCCTTCTCGCACAGACACTGTGCAAGATGAGGGAAGACACGAGGAGCAGGTCCTGCTCGTGGTGCATTATTGGCCCACTCGGACCTGGTTCCCTGAACTAATGCTCCTCACGACAGCCCCTGCCTGGCAGGTTCCTCTGAGGAAGGATCTACTGACTCAGAGACGGGGCACCCTGTATCACCCGGGCCCAGACCTCTGGAAACCGTCCAGCGTTCTTCATGCCTGGTCACCTGGATGGGACGCGTAGGTTCTAGGTGACCTACCCCAGGAGGTAGTTGACACCATCACTTCAGCGCGAGCACTGTCTACGAGATATGCTTATGCCTTGAAGTGGAACCTGTTTGTCCAGTGGTGTTCTTCTCACCGAGAAGTCCACCGGAAATGCCCGATCAGGGTCGTGCTTTCCTTTTTGCAGCAAGGGTTAGAGCGAAAGTTTATGTCGCTGCAATCGCTGCTAACCATGACAAGTGGAAGGGAAGTTGGTAGGGAAGCTTGACCTGGTCATCAGGTTCCTTAGAGGGGTGAGAAGATTAAATCCTCCCTGGCCCTCCTCTATACCCTCTTGGGACCTGTCTCTAGTGCTCAAAGCACTACAGCAGGGCCCATTTGAGCCTTTGCAATCAGTCGAGCTAAAGTTAGTTTCAATGAAAACTCTGCTCCTGCTTACAAGCTGGCCTCCATCAAGAGGGTAGGGGAACTGCACGCATTTTCGGTCAACGATTCGTGCCTAGAGTTCTGGCCATGTGCCCAAGGTTCCCGCTACTCCCTTCAGTGATCAGGTGGTGAGCCTGCAAGCGCTGCTCTCGGAGGAGGCAGACCCAGCCCTGGTTTTGCTCTGTCCCGTCCGAGCCTTTAGATGCTACGTAGACCGGACACAAAGTCTTAGGACCTCAGACCAGCTCTTTGTCTGTTACCAGCTCTCGCCTCGTAGTAGGTATCGAATACTCAAGGACAGCAGCTATTTTCCCCGTCCAAGGGCCTTAGCTGACCATTTCCCACCTGTTTTCCCAGGTAGGTGACCGAAGCTTTAGCAAATTCACACTTTTTGAGATTTAACGTGAGGGACGCAGCAGATAAACGGCAAAACACATATAAAGTCGACAAGTGTTCTGCCCAGGTAGACGAATAGATGACTACGTCATCCAAATAGACATTACAATTAGAATCATCACCCAGAACCAGGGACATCAAGCGCTAAAATGTCGCCGGTGCGTTCCGCAGACCGAACACCATCCGGGCGTATTGAAGGAACGAATCTGGGGTAATGAATGCTGAGATCTCAGAAGCGTGCTCGGTTAAAGGCACCTGCCAATAACCTTTTAAGAGATCTAATTTCGTAATATACTTGGCGACCCCGAGACTATCAATACAATCATCGATGCGCAGTAGCAGAAAAGCGTCAGGCACAGTAATGGAATTAATCTTTCGAAAATCTGTGCAAAAGCGAAAAGACCCATCAGCCTTTGGCACTAAAACGCATGGTGAAATCCAAGGGCTGCTACTCTGGACAGCGAAGCCATTTTGCAGAAGATAGGCCACTTCACGCTTCTTTGCCTCCCTCTTAATTACCGGACAACGATATGCATGTTGCTTGATTGGCAATTCACTACCGGCGTTGATATCATGCGCAATGACCGAAGTACCGGGAGGAACGTCATTAAATAAGTTAAGAAAAACTCTCCAACAATTTTCTTATATCCTGCTGTTGTTCTTTGGACAAATAAGAAAATTGAGAAGGAAGGGTTAATAAAACCTCAGAGTTTTTCAAACAACCACCACTTAAGACTTCCATAGACACATTCAATCCATCATCCACGTCCTCGGTAGGCAAAGTATGAGTTAGCAACGAGTCGCACTCCTTTAATTCAGTCGCTGAGTCACATACTTAAGGATGTTAAGGATGATACAAACATTAACAGTATCATCCTTAAGATCAGCACGGCACAGATATGGTTTTAACATATTCACGAGACATAAATGAGTTTTTCTTCTCCATTCTGGAGTATGGATTATGTAATCCGTCTCACCTACCTTACCTTTAATCATGTAGGGACCAGAAAATCGTGCAGTAAGAGCAGACCCAGGGGTAGGCAGTTTGATCACAACTGCCTTCTGATCAAAACAGCGTTTAATTTTCGTCTGAGAGAAAGAGAGAGCTTCCTCGGCCAAAGTACAAGCTTTACGTAAACGTTCACGAATACGAGAGACTAGATCAAGGACATTCGTCTTCTCGGAAGAACCTGTGCTGAGAAATTCCTCCTTCAACATTTTTAAAGGGCCCCCGAGCGTTATGGCCAAACACTAATTCAGAAGGACTAAACCCCAACGAATCCTATCGCGCTTCGCGCACCGCAAATAACACAAAGCGACCTCCCTCATCCCATTCATTCCCAGTCTCAATGCAATATTTACAGAGTGCAGATTTCAATGTTTGATGCCAGCGTTCCAAAGCCCCTTGGGATTCAGGGTGGTACGCGCTTGACACAATGTGAGACACTCCTAAGGCTTTTAAAGAATTACGAAATACGCCAGACAGGAAATTTGAACCCTGATCTGTTTGAACGGCTTTTGGTAGCCCAAAAGTTGTAAAAAACTTCGTAAGGGCCTTTTTAACAGATTTCGCCGTTATACATCTTAAAGTAATCGCCTCTGGAAACCGAGTAGCTACGCACATGATCGTCAACAAATATTGACAACCCGACTTAGCATGAGGAAGTGGACCCACACAATCCACCAAAACACGTTCAAACGGTTCGCCCACGGCAGGTATAGGACAGAGAGGGGCAGGTGCCCACTACCTGGTTAGGCTTCCCGCCAACCTTGCAAATGTGGCAGGTCTTGCCATACTTGGCGACATCAGATTTTAACCATGGCCAAAAGAAATGCTGGAGCACCCTATTATAGGTCTTAATAATTCCGAGGTGTCCAGACCAAGGATGATCATGAGCCAAGCATAAAACAGGCTGTCGAAATTTCAAAGGGACAACAATTTGATGAACCACATTCCACTCATCCGCCTGCGCAGCGCTCAGTGTACTACTCCATTTACGCATTAACACTGCATCTTTCCAATAAAACTGTTGATTACACAGTGAGAATGAAATCTTCTCAGCACTCACACGACATTTCTCTAAGGTCGGGTCATTTTTCTGTGCATCAATCAAAGCTTCACGTGATGTTAACATATCAGTAACAAGGTCAATGCAAACAGGGGGACGAGGAGTCATTTTAACTGCATCCACAGACTCTGGAACTGAATCACTTCCTAAAATGTCTTTATCATTGAGACTATTATTTTCCTGCAAATCACGTTTTGCTTGGCCTCGGGTTGTAACAGCACTACTTGAAAACACCTCTTGCAAAGTTTCAGCGAGTAAATCAGACTGCACCTCAATACACGGAGCATTAGTCACCTGTACAACCGGCATGACTTTACCACCAGCAATATCATTCCCCATGATGAAATCAACTCCCTTCACAGGAAAAGATGGACGAACTGCGACCTCAAAACACCCAGATGCCAATTCAGAAGTCACCCATACGCGATGAAGAGGAATGGTAACAAACCCCATTTCAATTGCCTGCACAATTGTGCTAGTTTCACACGCAGAGTCCCCACAAAAATCTAAAGTGTTCGACAATATAAAGGACTGAGATCCCCCGGTGTCACGCAAAATTCAGATCAGGAGCAGAAGTAGAACAAGGCGAATGAAGAGCTTTTACCAAGACGGACCCTCGAGGCTGAACGAACAGAAATTCTTGTCGCTCTTGTTTTCGTTTTAGACTATGACATTCAGCCATCACATGTCCCATTTTATAACAATGGCTACACTCTTTTCGGGGATTTTTTTTTTTTTTTTTTTTGAGAAGGAAACCCATTTTTTTTACAATCATCTCAGGCCTTTCTGACAGTCCACCAGCATCCACTCGCACGCTTAACAAACACTGTCTTGTGCATTAATGTATATTCATCTGCTAATACAGCCGCGTGTTGCACAGTGCTAAATTTTTGTTCATTCAGGTACAGCGCAGTACGTTCGGGAACACAGTTTTTGAATTCCTCAATCAACATAAGCTCCCTCAAAAAACTATAGTCCGTAGCCTTACATGCTTTTATCCAGCGATCAAACAATAGGCCCTTCTCACGAGCAAACTCAACATAAGTTTGAGATGCCAATTTCTTCGTGGTACGAAAACGCTGTCGATAATGCTCGGGAACCAACTCATACGCCCGCAGAATCGCAATTTTCACAGCATCATACTGAACACTCTCTTCCAGCGAAAGAGATGCACATACTTCTTGCGCCTTACCTGTTAGTTTACACCATAACATTAATGTCCAAACTTCAGTTGGCCACTTTAACGCTCCCGCAATACGTTCAAAAGCTTGAAAATACGCTTCAACTTCTTTCTCACGGAAAGGAGGAACTATCGCAATATTTTTAGCCACATCAAAATGTGTGGACGGCACAACTACCGACTCATTACCAGCCGAAGCAGAATCACTGGAGACAATACTCAAATTTGATGGACCAGCAGCGGTCTGAGAACTACCATCCAAACTAGTAGATGTTTTGGGAATGGTTTGTTTAGGTAGATCTTGAGCAGCCTGCAACTCCAACTGCCGCAGTCGCACTTTTGTGTCAGCATCAATTAAGTACATTTCGACCTGATGTTTTAAATCATCCTGCCTAGCCGGAGTTCTGTCGTGAGCGTCCAGTTGTAAGCAAGCTAACCGAATCTTTACACGCCAATCTGAACGAGATTCAGGCGACGCCTCAGGAAAAAGTGAAACTGGTTCGAATTTAGGCATTGAAAAAGGTGGACCTACCTCCCCACCAGCCACAGTCACTGGAGTGGCCCGATCACCGACCGGTGCTCGTAAAGGAGAGCTTCCTGCAGCATCAATCGCTGATTCATCTGCTTCTGTAGGAACAGCCTCCATAGCAGGAAATACCCCTTTGTCAATCAAAGCAGACATTACACAAGCTTTTATTTCCTCTTTACGCAGTGCTGAGCAATCAAAAATAAATCATTCTTTCGACACACCTCTAACCCCTCAACACTAGGTTGATCTATGAATTGATTTAAATCAAATGTTGTCATATTAACAGAGACCAAAACAGTGAGCAAATAAGGAAAAATCCACACGCACACTCCGGTACCTACCCAAAAATCTTACTTCATTCTCAGCTAATATTCAGAGGGTACAGATTAAGAGATTACTCCTTCCCCCGGAATACCTCTAAGAATAACAAACTGAAATAAAAAAACAACAAACAGTAAACCGTAGCCAGAACTGGTGCTAGGCACAGCTCCTCTGGTTTACTCTAACTAACCGGAGAATGCGTCGGACGAATCAAATCCGCTCACACCGCAACAAATAAATTACGAACTAACTCTCGGGAACCCACAACAATCATTATGTTACGTGATCCCGGATGAGCCCCCATTTATGTTACGAACCCCACTTTTACTCGATCAGGAAGGCTTTAATCAACATAAAAAGGACGCGCAAGACAGGAGATCAATTTAACCATTTATTAATGGCAAAACAGCTTACGAGTCACATTAATTAACCAACAGCAGATATATTAAAGAGTTAAATCAACTAAACTAAAGCAAAATAAATCAATGTCAATAAAATAAATCAAACAAAACACAGATCAATGAAAACATTAAAGAAAGCACAAAAATAAACACAGAAAGAGAGAGAGAGAGAAAAAGAGCACCGCTTATCAGCGGCTGGCTGGGCAATAAGACACGTACGAAGCTCTCCATCATCGGTGGCTGGACGGCAGCAGCTTCTCAACAAGTGCGAGTCATTCTCAAAGAGTGTGGTAGTGACTGTGGCGGACACGTGCTGGAACAGGGAGAGCACATCAACACAAGCGCAACTTCCACTTTATATTCAGTCGAGAGCATCCTTACTCAATAAGCTGCAGGTGTGTGGGGGCGGAGCTCAACCTCAGGAGAAAGATGAACCAAATCAATATATACACAATACCCACAAATAAACAAAACGTTGACCGTGACACCCTAAGTATAACGAGTTGCAATAATCCAATCTGGATGAAATAAAAGCATGAATCACAGTTTCCATGTCCTCAAAAGACAGAATTCTCTTCAATTTGGCAATAAATCACAATTGATAGAAGCTACTTTTAACAACCGCATTAACTTGTCTATCAAACTTCAACTCTGAGTCAAAGATTACACCAAAGTTTCTTACTTGAGTGTTGATATTAGAGGCTAAGGGGCCTAGATGTACAGAAAGCTGTTCAGCTAACTTCGGGGGCCAACAATCACCACCTCCGATTTAGACTCATTGAGCTGCAGAAAACTAGAAGCCATCCCCATGCCCTTATTTCATCCAAACAAAGTTGAAATATTGGAGTCATTGTTACATCTTAGTGGCAAATACAGCTGGATGTTCTCAGCATAACAATGATAAGCGACATAAAATTTTTGACAGATTAGACCCAAAGGAAGCATATATAAAGGCCGGGACACACCAAGCCGACTTCAAAGAACTAGTGGCGATGAAAGCCGACGATGTTGTCGCCTCACGTCGGCAGCATCAGACCAAAAAGCTGTGCTCGGACACACCACACAGACTACAGCCGACAGCAAACTAACACATGCGTTCTGCGCATGCGTGAGAGGAATTAAAGTCTATTATCAGCGCTATCAATAGGTATTCGTCATGCACTGGAGAACCGAAACAAAGATATACGAGATAAACGCTGATATACAAAATGTAAACAAAACCAAAGTTTTTTTTTTTTGGCTGTGCTGACCATTTTGAAGATCAGCTACATTGATAACTTTAATCATTTAAGCGGCTCATGTTGTTATGAAAACATTCGCATATTAGAATGATTGGGAAAGATCACGAAACATTTAAACAGCCTTCTGTCTGTAACACCTTCATTTACGTGCTTGTTTTCATCACTTTCACTTTAATTCTCGGGCACTGACTCGTTCGCTAAACTGAACATCCAATCAGAGCTCTCACTCATGCCAACAGTCCCGACATGTTGAATCGGGCAAACTGCTGCCGAAGTGAGCCCGACGAAAGCCGACAAGTGGAACACACCAAACAAACTAGCCCGACCGTAGCACGCCGTTGGCCAACAGCCGACCGTCGGCTTGGTGTGTCCGGGCCTTATAGAGAACAACACAGGACCAAGACATGAGCCCTGAGGAACCCCCAAGGCATATATCTTGAAAAACCGCACAGAATTATATTCGAAAAATTCTCCTGATTAAAAAGAACCCAAATGTACCATAATCCATCGATCAGATCGAAATATTTCTTTCATAGAGCTATACCACATGAAACCAGACAGGCACACTGAGGCGCTGCAAAGAAAAACAGCTCTATGCTTCACATTGCATTTTTATTCATAACTTCACAAAACATGCATAGATCTTGAAAAACCGCACAACATTATATTCAGAAAATTTTCCCGATTAAAAAGAGCCCAAATTTACCATAATCCGTCAATGAAATCCAAAGATATTGCTCATATTGCTGTAACACATAAAACCCAACGGATGCGCTTCAGGCGCAGCAGGACAAATAACTGTACTTTCACTTGTGCTTTTATTCGTAACTTCATGAAACATGCATAGATCATGGAAAATTGCACGTCATTATTTTCAGAAAATTCTCCCAATTAAAAGGAGCCCAAACTCATCATAATTAGCTCATTAGATCTAAAGATATTCCTTACGATGTTATCACACAGATGAAACCATTAAATAAAAAAATATATAGGTTACGTTTTCATTCTTAACTTCATGAAACATGCATAGATCATGGAAAATTGGAAAATGATTAAAATGAGCCCAATCATTACATAATCTGTTATTTAGATCTAAAGATATTCGTCATCGAATTATAACACATAAAACTCCAAATGCGCACGTTGCAATATTCTCATGGATTTTTACGCTTGTCATTTCATGAAACATGCTCCGATCGTGGAAAATGGCATATCTTTATTTACAGCTGATTCTCACAATTGAGTCCAAAATCAAAACAATCCATTGTGTCTTTCGTGTGTAAATAATACCTAAACCAGGGGTAGGCAACGTCGGTCCTGGAGTGCCGATGTCCTGCAGAGTTCAGCTACAAACCTAATTAAAACTCACCTGTCTGTAGCCTTAGTGATCCTGAAGACCTTGATTAGCTTGTTCAGGTGTGTTTGATTAGGGTTAGTGCTAAACTCTAAGCAGGACAGCGGCACTCCAGGACCGACGTTGCCTATCCCTGGCCTAAACCCATGAATTGAAGAAATCAGTTGGAGAGCTCTATTGAACACTTGGCAAGCAGAATGTAAAACCTATAATGTTTCTGTCTATTTTATCTTTTATATAACTTTTTTTAATAGTTAGGTATCATTTTAAAGCTTAGACATTCAGCTTTCGAATGCATCCAACCATTTTGATCAACTCCTAACCAGTGCTACCTAGTTCCTCTAAACCAGGGATCCTCAAATCTGGACCCACGAGATCCATTTTCCTGCAGAGTTTAGCTCTAGCCCTAATCAAACACACTTGAGCATGTTAATCAATGTCTTCAGGATCATTAGATAATTACAGGTAGGTGAGTTTGATCAGGGTTGGAGCTAAAATTGCAGCGCATGTGGTCCTCCAGGGCAAGAATTTGAGGACCCGCTCTAATACCGAGTGTACCGCTGGCAGGCGGCCATACGAAGAAAAAATACTAAACATTATTTTCAAAATATATTCCTTCATAACCCAAAATAGGTGTCATTTGAAAGCTTGGAGTTGACCTACAATGCATGTGGCCACTTTGATTAACTCCTAAGTAGTGCTGAGTTATTTGCGGATAAATAGAAAACATATGTTTTCATACTGTATGAAAAAAAATTTGGTGCCATGTACTCTAAATAGTCAGAAAACATATACAGAGCAGATAGTCAGTTGTCATAATAATTAGAAGGTTCCGAGGAGAATACAACAGGTATATTTGTTGGGGACTTTGACTAAAATGAGTGAGGATCCTTCCCAAATTCAAAACAAAACTTTCAAAATGTAAATGGCTAAGAGAAGGGGCTACCTTGGTTCAAAGCTGAACTTTGATTAATCAATGATATCACCCCACAATTTAATTCCACATTACAGCACAATGTGGCGAAAATCACCAAAATAATTTTTTCAGGGAGATATTGAACGTCAATAAGAATAGGAAAAATTTCCCTTGACGCACACTATTTGTCTTACATTTTATCCTATTTCCAGCATGAGTATATTCAAATGCAAAGATTTTTTCCCCCATATAAATATAGAAACATTTCTATCAGACGATACCTACCTTTCTACTCTCCTTGCTACAGTCTTGGAGTTATGAGTCATTATTTTTGTGTATGACTCTCAGAAAACAGTTTTTAAAATTCCTTCAGGGAGTCAAGAGCTAAACAAAAAGGACTATTTTGTTACAAAATACTGTAACTTTTGGATACTTTATGCTATCACCACAAAATTTGAAACAGATACAGCTAACATGCTGGGGAACGGTTGCTGTGATTTGCAAGTACGACATGTTCGGATCAACATCATTTGGTGGATCCGGGATCAACCATTACGTCCAAAAATACAGATTTAACCCAATCCCCACCCCTAAACCTTACCTTACCCATAATCACCCTGGGGAACATAATAAAAATGTCCTCCTACCTTATTTCTGTCCTGAGATATTGAATTTCAAATAAGACAGATATGAAAGATTTCTCTTGACCAATCAGCTATTTCTCAGCAGGAGAATTTCCAAATTAATAATTGTTTTTCCACTGAAAGTACAGAAAGTTTTCTATCAAACAATACCAACCTTTTGACTCTCCTTGCTACAGTCTTCGAGTTATGAGTCATTAATTTTGTGTATGTCACTCAGAAAAAAACAACTTCAGTGAGGCAAAAATGCCCTCAGGGCTTAAAGGGCCAAATGAGCGGCATACAATCTGACATGTTTATCTTCACGCTATAGCATTTAAAAGCAGCATTCAAGTAGGAAATGTCTTCTTATTAGAGCTACAGAAATTAATAATTCAAGTGCAGTAAGTGATTTTCATTTTTTATTTTATTGTTTGGCTCATATGAACAGTGCAGCAGCACATTTGCATTTAAAAAGGCATGCACTAAAACAGTGTGTTTCTGCTTCAACTCAAAATAGGCATTTTCAAAATGATATTATTAATTATCTGTGGGGTATTTTGAGCTGAAAACTTCACAGACACATTCTGTGGACACCAGAGACTTATATTACATATTGTAAAAAGGGGCATAATATGTACCCTTTAATAAATTCAAGGAGAAACACATGGCGAAAAGCAACAGCAACTAACATAATACCATACCATACAATACCACAGAGAACTGAGGGAAACGGAGGGCTTAAATACAACGGGAATGTAATCAGGGAGAAATGGAACAGATGTGGAGCTAATTAATCAAAAGTCATAGAAACTAACAAGGGAAAACAGGCAGGGATACTGAAACAGGGAAAGATTGAACCAAAACTAAACAGAACCAACATGTAACAACTGGTAACATTTCTGATTTGTTATTCACTTCAACTTTGGGATTCGCCTCTGAACTCCTTTACGGATTACCATTTTGGATGATCTTGGTTTTTATTCTTCTAACATCATAACGTCTACAATGCTGTAATGAACCAAGGACATTTGTGGTAACTCATATATTGCCTCAAAATCTCCAATATTGCTCATATGTAACCATATATTGTGCATCCTCAGATTAGCAGACTTGAATGGAATCATTGTTTTTTGTTGATATGATCTTGCTCACCTACACGGCCATTCACAAAGTTTCCAGCCGTCTGACCCATCTTACAGGACTGGAAATCTTTTTATTATTTTTAAATGTAGCTGTGCAGTATGTAAAAGTGTTAAATTGGAGAGTGTCAATATATGCTGTCTATATAGATACAAATCTGTGCGCTTTACATATAAATATGAATGGGATCGGCTTGATACCTTACCCATCAGTTTCAAAGCTCCAGAGATTATTTCTGCAACATATGAAGAAATTCCATCTTATTGCAGGCCTTCTTTGATAGTCTAATTCTTCCTGAGTCTGTGTTCAGCTCTTCCATATTAGGGCAAAATAACAAGTTAGCCGGTAATGGATCACCTGTTTGGCAAAGAGAGTCATTAGCCCGCTCTTCTTTAATGCCCTTAAGAGTCAAGGTCAACATGTGGGCAGTCAGGATCATTGACAGTCTCTCACAATTGGTCACAACTTCTTTGAAACATGATATTCAAAAGATTTGCTTCAGAAGCATCAAATCACAACCGAGGAAACCCCTACTTAGTCACTAGAGCACTGCCCCTTTAAACCTGCCATCGTGTAGTCAGTTTCACACATGCCTACAGTCTATAGTCCCACTTCTACAGATATCGACTACAATTAAGTTTGGGATCAGTAAGATGATTTTTTATTTAATTTTATTTATTTATTTTATTAATTAAGATCAGAGCTAACAGTAAATACATGTTACAAATATTTGTATTTCAAATAAATCCTGTTCTTTAAACTTTTTAAATAATGTACAGGGCATTTATGGATGAAGACTTTTCGTGGATGTGAGCATTATGAACTGCAATGCAGCAGTTCTTTCTCACACATTCACTCACACACACGCACACACAAACACACACACACACACTCAACACAAGCACTCTCTCACACACACACACACACGACACACACAAACACAGGTTTACATTTGTGAAAAGTGAGGACATCCCATAAGCGTAATGGTTTTTATACTGTACAAACCATATATTCTATTGCCCTTTACCAACCCTACTAAACCTACCACTTACAGGAGACTTTGTGCTATTTCAGTTTTTCAATACACTCCATTCTGTGTGATTTGTAAACGTTTTGAAAAGTGGGGACATGGGGTAATGTCCTGAAAAGTCACCTTCACCTTGTAATACCTATGTCATACCTTTGTCATTATACAAATGTAGGTCCTCATTTGTCACAAAAACGCACGCACACACAATCACACAACCGCACATTGCAAGCCACAATTTACACATAGTCAATCTCTGCACACTGAAATCTCTTCCTTACTAGTTTAGCACTTGTCACCATGAGGGATGCTGAGGTTTTGGCAAAGCCCTTGATTATGCATGAACAGCATAACTAAAATAGACACTGATAGACCTTACTATTTTGGGGGTATTATGACACTAATCGTAAGGTTTTTTTTTTTTTTTTGACAGTTCATAGCTTACACATCTTCACCACTGTATGAAAACACAGGTGATATGTATTTTTATACTCCTTTCCCACTTGGATTTGGAAGCCATTTGGATTTTAGATTCATTTCTCCATATAGTTACATTTCTGGTCATCAGGATAGTACATCAGGGTTAAAAGCTAAGAAGCGTGTTAAATAAGTCAATTTTACCTGTTTTAAACTATATGACGACAAATACATTTAACATTAATAATTAAAAATGCACATAAAAAGGCAGCATCATTTCTTTGCACACAAAAAAAACAAAGAACAACTGCAGTACTTATATTAACATTTTCGTCAAAAACAAAGGATTTATTTATATATTTATTTATTTTATTTTGCTTGCTTGCTTACTTATTTTAGCTCAAATAGGCCTACAATATTTTTACTTTTCGCACAGTTGCTGACTACTAGTAGAGCTACTAGAAGAGCTCACAAAATCTGACACTTTCTGTATTGCTCCAAACAGGTGTTCAGAAAAGTGCTGTGGTGTTGTTTGTTGCTATTTAACGCAGTGGGAAAAAAATAAAATAAAAATGCTTTTTCCCCCCTTAGGGGACCTTTAGCTCAGTTGTACCCTATATGTGGTAACTGTGTAAGCAGAATATTATAGCCTAGACGGTTGAATTTTAACATCGATATCTCAGCTGAGGTACAATATCACCTGAGGTGCCCATTCAATTTTCAATAATTAAATTGTCCGATGTCAATTATTTTATAATGCATGGAACACAGACACCGAAAGTTACATAATTGTTATTTAATTAGGCATTCCCAATATCAATGCTTTGTTTATAAAGGGTTTTCAGTATAGTTTTTTAAGGATAACTGTCTGGACACGTTACTGGTCTTTAATGTCCCACTGAGTAAAGAATAGATACTCTCATTCCCACAGGAACATTAGTCAACCAGTCACATGCACCTTCTCGTTCTTCTCAGCATTATACAGCAAAGCCCACGAAAGGTGTTAAGGTGTTTTCTATTGATTCAAAACAATGTGGTTCTTTACTGTAGAGCGGAGTAAACACATCCATCGCATTTTGTCACACTGTGCAAGAACGGAAAGATTGAGAGAAAAAAAATGGCAGTTGCTAAGTAACCATTTTAGCAGGTAGAACAGCAGATGGTGGTGGTGTGTTCATGAGTGATTCTGCATGTGTGTGTTTGCGCGAGGCAGATAAAGAGAGAGAGGGGAACTAGAGAAAAGTCCCCGATGAGCGGACCAAGAGATCATCTCTGCATTCAGGAAATTACCCTTGCTACACATCGTTCAAAAACATCACACAACCTCTGGCATCTATTTGAAGTTCAACGGCATCTTAGATCAAGGCACGCTGTTTTGCATTGCACTATAGATTTTCCATACCACTACACTTGTAAATCGTTCAGTTGATTTAGTAATTGTTAACACACACACACGTCACTGATATACAAACAGTCTGAGAGCCATTTTGGGACTAATGATCCATACACAGTCTTAAATCAAGCAATCAAACAAAACATGGTATTTACAGCAACAATAAGCTTTAAGAAGCCTATGCTGCTACACTTTTAATAATGATGACAATGTTCAAGAAATACCTATTTCAGTTTTTGCATATCCAAAAATGTACTGTTTACAGATTTTTTTTCAACTGCTTACGCACAACATCTTTACTTGTCACACAATTTCTGAAACATGACACTCAAACACCACAACCACACACCAATTCTGCAAAACCATACACTTATTCTCGGACTTTGACTAACTTTTTAATTTCATAAAAACACTTTTGCAAAAAAAAAACACACAAATGTCATAAGGTTAAACCACACCACCTAACAAGAAGTAAACTTATTTTGCAAGGAGATGTGAGCACTTTTGCCTTTTTTGTGTGCAATTCTGGATGTCGTGTGCAAAGTTTAAAAAAAAAAACAAAGAGCAAAGGTTTTGAAAATGAGAAAAAAAAACAAAACAAATAACATATGTAATGTGTATTTGCAATTTTGGAATTGTGGACAACTTACTGCAAGATTTATGGATGGATAAATGTTTTTTTTTTCTCGTTTCATTGTATATATACTGACATAGACCGTATGATGTTTATATTATTGCCACCCTTAATATTGAGTTTCCAAAAAGTTCTATAGAGGGGCTCTTTAAAAACTAAGGTTTATTTTTTGGGGAAATTGGCATCTGTTCCATGAAGACCCTTTAACATCCATGGAAACTTCCATTCCACAAAAGGTTCTTTAGAGTGGATTATTAAAATGTTGGACATTTTATTGTATGTATATTATTTTAAGAAGTTCATCAAAGGGTCCTTGGGGCACCCAAAATGGGTTTTTATATGACGCTTTGAAAAGGGTTTGTTGAAACTGTATTGTACAAATGAAATAACATGTGGATCCCCCAAAGAACCTTTCAGTTCTTAAAATAACCATTTTTCCTAGTGTGAATATTTCAATATTAAAAAAATCTGAAAAATCCCAATCGACTAAAGACTATTTTGTGTAATGTAAAGCTTCCATGGATGTTTCCAAAGGTTCTTCACACAAACATAGATGCCAATAAAATACCTTTATTTTCAATAGTCTAATAGATAGTTTTCTGTAAATAGTGTTACTTACCAGTAAATAGACTAAGCACATCTGCTGTGGAGATGCAAAGGTGATGTGTCTGCATAAAGCTCTGCAGGTTTCCATAGAAGTGAAACGCCCACTGCAGCCTTACATAGTTCTACCCAATATTGTTCATTACTTTGCAAGTTTGTTCATGAAATAGTTTGGCTAATTTAATTTTGCTTTCAGCTACCAATCACCATGCAATTGTTTCAGCTCCGTTTAACACGCTTTAACATTTAAATCCATTCAGCAGAATTCCGCAGACTTTCCACCCAAAAGCTGCTCGGAAAATGCAGAAAACGTCAGCAGATTCCGACTAGACCTGGGGCAACAACAGCATTTAACTGCGCAGAGCTTTAAACAAATAATTTTTTGACACCACGATTTTATGTTCTTCATCCCTAAAGGATCCTTCAAATGTTTTAAATCCTAGTAAAAAATGCTAAAGGATTCCCGCTGGAATAACTATTATGATCTGAAGCCAGTGGAGCCTATGGGAATTTTCTAATAGGATTCCAGCAAAGAAAAAAAAAAGATCTTTTAGAACACCCAGTTCCCAACAGGACCGCTGTGATTCCCAGTAGAATAAACATCACATGTAGGACATCAAACGTTCTACGGAAATCTTTTAAAACTATAGCTCCTTTTGAAATAACAAATTTTCCCGACGGAACAAGTTAGTGCTCATTGAGATCTATCTCCTACTGCAAAGCGACTTGTATTATATATATATATATATAAAATTATTATTTTTTCTACTGAAAACCGATGTCGACAACATTAACGTGGATGAGGGAGCAGGTTACTGTGGCAGTATGTGGCTTGTCATTAATATTCATACCTCATAGAGGTTGTATTTGACTAATGAGGTGCCATGTGGCCAGAGGAACAATTACAAGGGATGAGAGCGGCCTGGTGGGAAGGTTTATGTGCAACATGGTGCCCAAAGGTCTTGACATCTGCTTACTTTGGGCAATGGCACTTTTGGACATGGACTGGCTTCTGGTCATAACATGAATGGTTGTTGTGCGACCGCCAAGGGACATATTGCGACATAACAAAACATAACGAGACACAGCGAGTCTGTTTGGGGTGACATGTGCTGTTAATAAAAACATCTGCTCAGTCAGGAGTAGTAGAATGACTGCTATGGACAAATACAGAATCGCACAAATTCAAAAATGGGAATGAAATTACTGTATGCTTTATGAATTAACAAAAAAAAAAAAAAAAAAAAAAAAACAAAAAAAAAAAATGGATACTTTTATGCAACAATTTAAATTCCTATACCCTTTATTTCTTCATAGAGAAAGAAAAGATCTGTCCAAGTGCTCTTTTTTCTTCATGTCGACTTTATTTGGTTGAGAGGACTGTCATAGGGATGGAAACGATAAATTCGATATAATGACAAGTGACAAAAAAGAAACAATTTAAAATAAATAACATAATGTAGACAAATATTTTGTTGATTGAATAGGGACATTGAATCTGTAGCCTAAATGTAAGGAACCTGCAGAATGCAGTATGACCAGTTGTGGAAATTCAGACTTCCCAGACAATTTGGAGAAGGGACAACCACACAGAAACTACAGTGTGAGAGTAAATGCAGCCAAACCAGGACACTGCGGAGAGCGAGTTTAGGGAATATGTAAATATGAGCTGTGCGTTTCTCTTACTAATGGAAAAACACACAACAAAAAAAAAGGAGTAAGAAGCGCATCTGATATCTGGTTTGCACTGCTCTGCAATTGGAACTCCAGTCACATCAGTTTAATTGCATATAAGCATTTACCATGATGATTAACGCAGGATCTTACAGTATTACACACTTGTTCAGGCAGAGTGATGTTCATTCAGTCAGGTATTTTTTCGTAAATTAAACTGGGAATTGACGCAGTCTCTTTGTTCTATCATTTCATTGTGTGGCCAAACTGTATTATTTGTATTGTAAAAAA
The DNA here is from genome assembly GCA_018155175.1 of Sinocyclocheilus anophthalmus. NCBI lineage: Eukaryota > Metazoa > Chordata > Actinopteri > Cypriniformes > Cyprinidae > Sinocyclocheilus > Sinocyclocheilus anophthalmus. The sequence goes on along the minus strand of JADLZN010009642.1, from coordinate 28,404 downwards.
AACCAAAATGTTATATAATTGCATATGGTACCAATAGTAATATACTTGTTTGAAGTTCAGAAGGATGCGGTAAATTACCTTGTTTATTTATTAGCATAGATGATTAGATGTTATGTCATAATCAAATTTTTTAATAATTGTACAAGCTAAAATATTTGAAACAAAGTTACATAATACTCTGTATTAAACAAACTAATTGCTGTAGCCAAAGCATACATGTAGTAATCATTAGGTAATGATTTGAGTATAAAAATAATTGTTGTGCTAGCCCTAGGACCAAGCACTAAAGACTACGAGAGAGGAGAAAAGATAAAAAAGTATACAGCGCAGAACTAGTTTGTAATCCAAAACATGGATGGTCAAAAAAAAGGAACGGAAAATCATATAGCTGTATGAGGGTTCAGCAGCAGATGGGGAGGAGTTATGTTCTAAACAAGGAAAAACAATAAAGGGATGTCACCCAAAAAATTAAATTCTGACATCGTATTTTTTTTTTTGCCATTGCCAAAGATCCAGTCTTGCTTGTTCTCTCAAATATGTACTAGAAACCGGTAATTTGATTTGATATTGTTGCAAATCATTTGAAATTCATTGATTCAATCATTTAATCGCTTCAGTGGATCCATTGGAAGGTTACCATCAGTTAACCATAGGTGTGGCCAGTGAGTTTACTTTGTGTTATCACGAATAAATCCTTCCGACATTGATAATCTTGAGCAGGGATTCTCTGTAACAAGCAATTATTAGCGGATCATAACAAAATATGATGCTTATCAACGTGATATGTATACATTTGTCATGTTAGTCATCTCATGTGAACCTCCCAGTGTCGTTGCAAGGCATCACTTCACTGTCTTTCACAGATCTTCTCCCGTGGTCTCATGGGACAGTAAAGTGTCCATCAGATGTACATTTCAGTATGTAAAAGTAGTAGGTCATCCGGGGACTTGAATACTGTGAATTCAGACATACTACTCGTTTCAAATCGGTTATTGGTTCTATATAAAGTAGGGGGGGGGGGGGGGGGGGGAATTATGTGCTGTCGGACCGCAGCCAGTGTGGTAGGACTACTCAATAAAGTAGTGTTTACAAAGCAGAACCAATTATTTTTTCCTGTATCTTTTTTTTTTTCCCTGATGAATGATAAAAACATTGACAGCCAATCAGAATACATATATCTTTAATGTGCTTGAGCATTTAAAGAGGCAGGCATAACTACTACAATAAACAGAATGCTACAGTTATTGTGCGTTGGTGTGGACACTAATATAGTTATCATTATATTTATAGTTATTGTTCTTGGTGTGAAGGGGCCTTACGAGACACAGAAAATACAGTTTAAGCATTATTAACATTTTGTCTAAAAATGACAATTTTTTTTTTTCTTTGAAGGGTGTGACTTCTATAAAACCATAAAACAGTAGTCTAAATAAATGACTCATGTGTTTTAGTAACATTTTTAAACTGTGTTGGGAAACAATTGCATTGTTAACGTAATTTCACATAATTTAACATTGTGTATAGTCATCAGTCATTTCTACACATTCATAATTAGGGATTATGCTTTGTGCACACCTATTAAACTTGCCTTAGTGCTTCACTTTTTTCATGGAACAGCTTTCCCTCCTCTCTTATTGTTGTTACTGGCACTGTTTCCATGAAGAGCATTTTAGTATTTTCGTTACTGATTAGTAGGGTTTTTGTTAAGATAATGTTCTTACATTTGTACTGATTTATTCAAAACTCTTAAAAAAAGAAAAAAAGAAAAAAAGAAGTTAGTCCTGACATGCTGTGTATGATTTTGACACAAACTCAAACTTTGATATCCATCTATTATAAGTCTCTATCTATGCTTATCTATCTATCTATATTCTAATCTTAATCTAATCTATCTATCTATCGATTATTATCTAATCTATCTAGTATTGTTCTGTGACACAAAGGAATAATTTTCAAGAATCTTTGTTGCAGCTTCTTGCCATACACCTAATAAATAATCTTCTGTTTAAGTTTAAAAAGGACCATCAAAACCATAATAAATTAACTGATCTGTATGACTATAATCAAGTCTGTAAACTACATTTTTAGATTTTATCATAGGGATATACACTACCCTTTATAACTTGGTTTTGGTTAAGTATTTGTATATTTAAAAAAACAAAAGTTTCTAAACTCACCAAGACTGCATTTTATACATCCAGTAATATGGTTATGTGGAAAATCCAATAGTGTGAAAAAAATTATTAAAAAAAATACAATACTGTTTTTATTTGAATATAGTTTTTCTATATATCTATTTATCTATCTATCTCTCAAAAAAGTCAACTAGCCTCTTGCTTCATTTGCAAAAATACAAATATGTCTGATTAATATGAATATAATGAGTTTACTTCTGTTAAATGATTCATTATTGTTATTTGTAACTAAATTAAGAAATATTCAAATTAATTAGATCAGCACTTGTTGATTCAATGAGACTGAGGCGCTTCATATCAACAACTCTCTCTGGTGAGTCACTGCGCATGCTCAGCACTGCGGCGGGAAGTTCGGGAACATGTCACGCAGTGGAGTTTTGTGAGCGGTTTGAATTTGAGGGTAAGTACTTGATATGTACCTGTTTGTAATTAGTGCTGTGGATTGTAGATTAAATATGAGTTATTAGACACTGTGGCGATGCTTCTAAGCAGACTTATTTTCCCAGACTCGAAGCACATGTGTTGGGTTAAATTCTGTGTCTTCGTCGATAAGAGTTTCACCTTAACGTTAATGTATCCGCTACGATAGGTGCATTTCTGTCACAATTCAATGCTAGCTACGCCTAACTATTAACTAAGTTACACAACCTACGTTAAACCTGAACGCTACATTACCCCAAAAATGGGAGGGGAAAACGGGAGATAAAGTGAATGCAGAGTCGAACACGCCATGCACCCGTTTTTTTCTGCATGTAAGTTAATGTAACGTTAGCTAACGTTAGCGTAATGTGCCATTTTTAACATAAAGTATACCCCGGGGTACATTTACGTAACTTGGCCTATTGGTTATATCCGAAACACCAGAAGTTAATGTTGAATCAATGTGCACTTCTCATCGCTCTTCTTCAGTTAGTAATGTTTATAGTTTTTTTTTTTAGGATTTTTTTATGTGTGCCAATGGAGGGAACTGTGTTGTTCTTAGTCAAAAGTAATAAACGTGGCCTGGCCTTAGTATGGGTATATCAGCAAAAATTACTTTTTAACGTTCTTAAGTAGACATTTTGGTCTTTTCAAAACACGAGGTTCAAAAATGCACATAATTTGTAGTGAATCAGCTCAAAGGGGAAATATGAATGTTTAATTATAACTAGTTATAATTAAATATAAATATTTAGATCCGCTGTAAATATTTACTTAACCTCTCAGGGTCAACTGTCTGTCAATTTTAAGAACGTTAATTCCCTGGTTAAGGAAAATAACTTTCTTAATGTACAATACTACAGCCAAGGTAGCACCCATCGGCAGCTTAGGGACCCAGTTCTGCGCACAATGAACCGGCGCAAGTGTGATCAAGTTAAGACTTTATAGTACAGAAAACACTTACACCCGTCTAAACAGTACACAAAATACACATTGCACACGCATACAGTTGGCCTAGGGACAAAGGGTTTTACCGCTTACGCGTCAGAGGAAGAGGATAACAACTGAAGCTATGGTACAATTGATCTTCAGCGATTACAGCCTGAAGGAAAACACAGTTGCTTAAGTGAACACACCTTTGTAAAAGGTGCAAAAGTATACTAAATGTACAATTATACGGACTAGTTTGGATCTTGCCGTTACGCCTGTTTGAAAGGAGATTCTGATGTTCTTGTTGACCACAGTAGCGTGGCCTGAAGTTAGGTGATGAGAAGAAACCATTTTGAGTAGAGGATCTTGATGAGGGCAAGGAACTAGGGGCACGACGCCTGGCGTAGACTTAGGGTGTCCTTAGAGGGGTGTTAGTTCACGTCCTCATCTTCTCAGAATCTAACAGAACCGCAGACTGACTGGCTATGTGTTGGAGCCCACCGGGCATGCCTGCACCGGCTCAGGCTCCAACACGCTTGCAGAAGAAGAACAACAAGAACACATGGGCGGAACTGTGCGTGAGCCTTTTTAAGGTCTGAGAAGATTCGCGGCTCTCAGGATGGGCTTGTCAAATGAGAAAGACTGAAATTCCAAGGTTGGAAATACTGGGGAGTTTTATGACCCTTTGTGTGAGAGCATGGCAATTTGCAAATGGAACTCAATTGGCGATGATGCAAAATTACTAAAGATTCTTAGAACACTATTGCCTGTGTACCCACCGATATAATATATACTGTCGTTTAGATCATCAGAAGACAAATTCAAAGAGACCAAACATGGTATCGGTGGGGTTATATTAACTAGTGATCTATCATAACACACACACAAAGCAGTATACAATTCAAAAGACAAATATACAAGAACAATACTGGTATACACAATATCCTGAGGAGATGTGTGTTCATTCACAGAAAGGTTTTTCTATTAATTAATTAGAGAAGAGTCCATTTTTATGGGCATTGTGTGTCTTTCCTAAGGGTAAATTAATTGTGAGTGGTTAGAGAGTTGGACTCATAACCCAAAGGTTGTGGGTTCAAGTCTCATACCGGCAGGAATTGTAGGTGGGGGTAGTGAATGTACAGTGCTCTCTCCCACCTTCAATACAACGACTGAGGTGCCCTTGAGCAAGGCACGACCCAAATGATTCCGGGGTCCAACGCAGCATAAATGGCTGCCCACTGATCCGGGTGTGTGTTCACGGTTTGTGTGTGTTAACTGCTGTGTGGTGTTGCACCTTTTTTTTTTTTTGGATGGGTAAAATGCAGAAGCAATTAATTCCGAGTATGGGTCAACCCATACCTTGGCCACTTCACCGTTCACTTCAATTCCTTTGGGCAATAAAACAGTGTATCAGCAATTGGTTGCCCAGGAACCAGAAGGCTGTTCTTGCCTTGGTGGGTAGAGGCATGTCGGGGAAGGGGTCAATAGGCCCTGTAGTTGGTGGTTGTGAACTGGAGGGGTGTTACAGAGCTGGTTAATACTAAACTCTAAAATTGTGTGTTAGTGGTCCAGACGGCTACACTATCCATTCGTATTGAAATACGGTATGCTAAAACATTGTCAGTAAAATTTGATGCAGGCTCATTATATTGAAAATGTTCCTTACCAAATTTGCAGTTAAAGATATGATTGAAAAGTTGCCGGTTTTATTTAAGGATTATATGATAAATATTAAGTAAAACTTTGATATTCGTAACAGACAAAAAAACAGCAGTTTTTCAAGTCAGTCTTGAACTGGAGAATACGGCTTGTGCATATGTGTGTTTTTTCTGTTTTTGGCTCTAGGATCAATTAGGGTAACTTGTGCAGTTTGGCAGGTTAACTTGTCTACAATTATTTTTACAGCGGAAATGTTCATTTTTTTTCGTACAAAAAATAAATACTAACTTAGGCTGCATCACCGTTAAAGGCTGTCCATTGCTATGTAGCCGGACCTCACCGTTATTACATGGTAAGTAGGTTTTCTTAAACTACAACAGTTAATGTATAAACTAACTATCCCTGATACTTGAATGGGTCCTTTTCTTTCTCTGCTTCGGGATGTGATGTGGCAGGGCCAAAAAGGCAAAGGAAGTATGGTAGGTACAAATTATTAAAGGCATTATAAGCAAAACCCTTGTTTTGGAAGGGCAAATCATTTAGTTTGTCCTGTTGTATATATGGGACGAGGGCCTAATGGTTCGAGAGTGTCCTTGTACCAAAGGTGTGGTGAGTTATGTACCAGCGGGGACTTGTAGGTTGGGGGGAGTGACTTACAGCGCTCTCTCTCCCACCCTTCATACCACAACTGAGGTGTTTAGCCAAGGCACCGAACAACCAAAACTGCTCACTGGGTGTTGCAGCAAAAATGGCTGCCCACTGCTCGGGTGGGGGTCATGGTGTGTGTGTGTGGTTCATGCTGTTGGTGTGCACTTTGGGATGGGATAACACGCAGAGCAAACTAATTCGGAGTATGGTCCTCCATACTTGGCCACATGTCACTTCACTTCATTAAATTGTCCATGCACATTTAAGCAGAGGACTTAAAACTCACGTAAGCTCTTATACTTTTAATAAAAAAACAGAGTAGACCATATTTAGATGGTTGTGTACATCATGTCTTCTTAACTCTCTCATTGCTGATAGAAAAATTGTTAAAACAGCTTTTTTATTTTCATCCTTCTATTATGATGAGAGTTAATAAATGCATTGTCAATGTTTTTCAGATTGATTGACAGTTTCTTACTGTACCACTGTTTCTACATTCTTCGTGGGATCCTGACGGTTACTAAAACACACGATGGAGGTTCCAGTAGAAAACGGTGGGGTAAATCAGGGGAAATACAAAAACACACAGTCATGTTTTGCACTATTCTTCTCAAGGCAGATGGAACGGGGGAGATGTAGTTGGGCATTTTCTTCTAAACCGAAATATTAAGGGCTGTGCCCCCCGACGTTGAGTTCTTTTTGGTCCCCCCCCACAGGCGGACAACTTATACTACCAGAATCAAGTTTGTGCATAGTTGATGACGGCCCTGAACAAATAGTGCATTATATTGCGTGAGTGATGAGAAAATTACAGGTTTCCACAAGGCCCCTCTATTGGTTGTTTTCTATTCTGCTCAAACAAACATGTGACATGAACCAAACCATCACTTTGTCACATAATGAGCTGGAGAAATTGTTCAATTATAGGAAAAGTGTGGTTACACAATCAAAAAAGTACTTATGTGAAAATGGGTTGATGCACTAAACCAATGAATTTTTTTTTTTTTGATTCATATTGGTGAGTCTTTGGGGCCTAATTTACAAAAACTGGTAAAACCCCCATACAAAATATTTAACTTTGATCTGAAAGGAGAAGAGGCGTGCACCAAATAAAATTATAAAATAAATGGAATCAGAAAACTGGTACATTCAGGCGTCTTGTTTTATTGCAGTGCCATTTATTTGAAGATGGTTCTAATGTTGTAGTCCCTCATTCATTTTAAAATATGGTGGCCACATAAAATTATAAAATCTCTCTTATATTAATGCACTGACAAATAACACTCCCAGGCACCAACTGTGACATTGGTCGAATCAAAAAAACATAAGAAGATACATTACTTTCTGACAGTTTCAACTTTAACAAATGAGGAAAAAATTCTAACATTGTAACTGGAGACTGCACAGCAGAGCATCGTATTACTTGAAGAAGGTTTACTTTACAGATTGTACGTTATAAAGTGGCCAGTGAGGTGTATAAGTTGCAATTCTTTGTAAAATCTTTGAGCTCATTAGTTGTTTGGATCTTTAGGTATTTAGTCCCACAGGGATTCAGGACATTAAGTCACAAAGTACCTGGAGAAAACTGCTGATGGGAATTTATGTATATGAAGAGGGAGCGGCTGCGCCGACGCTGACCCACAGCACGGTGTCCTAATGGGAAAGGGTGTGGAAGGTCATCGTGACATGGTAGCATGACAGGCTTGTGCTTGTCTTTGGATGACTATACCGTTTTGAAACCTGAGCTACCAAGAGCTCAAAGCCTTTTGAAGGTCTTGCAGAAAGATCTTTCTAAATTAAATGGGACAGAGATTTGACCATCACTGACAGTTCCTTAAAAAACACAAGCTTTTGGATTAAAGTTGGCTTAAAAAAAGAGGAGAAAGTTCAAAACAAAAATGCACTTGGAGATCCTTTATGTATGATGTGTTCCAAACAGGGACAAAATGACTGAGCAGGTTTGTATATTTTCGAAGGGATTTTCTTATTTTCAGATCGTGAAGCAAAATGTACTATGGCCAATTTTTAAGAATATCAAAAATTGCAGTTGTGAAATCATCTTTAAGAAGTTTTAAGACCAAACGGGTGTTAAAGTCCTATAAGCGTTGCTTGGGGATCCGTTTTCTCAAGAGCCAATATTTTGTTGGCTAAAAGTTTCTTATACATTGTGTTACAAACACTCAAATGGATAGGAGACTTAAAGTGAAGAAAGCAGTTTAAGCTTAGTCTGTGCATGTTAAAGCCTAATGAAAAAAAAAATGTTTGCATGTTTTCTGTGCTTTTTTTGTAGATTGTTGAACTTTTGGTAATGTCTTGCTTCTTAGTGCTGTCATCTAAAACAAATCTAATTGAAACAACAAGATAAATATTCATTAAACTACCAAAACCATAAATGAACAAGACATTAACTAGTTGTAACAAAGCAGAATTTTGTTGAATTGAAGTGTTTTACCGACATTGAATGAATAAGAATACATTTGATTAGACTAACACAATACAAACATTTCGATTCAATTAGTTGCAAAGAAGTTACATTGACATATCAAAATCATGTTTAATATACAAATGCATATTGTGTTCATATAACATACTCAAAGCAGTCCAAGTTTACTTGATTTGATTATATGCATAATGGGTGCTACGATTAAATCACGTTCATTCAACAATTAATTTTTTGAGTGTATCTATCTATCTATCTATCTATAAACAAACCTCAAAATTTTTTTGAATATCTTTCTATCTATCTATTTCTATCTATCTATCTATATATCTATCGATCTATCTATCTATCTCAGAAATTCCAGGGACGGGGGTCCGCAATCGGGTTTTCATCCCTCGCGGGGGTCCTGTAGCATGGGGGTACCATACGTGGGGGAGGTCGGGTCCCACGAGTTTTAATAACAACCTAACCTCGCCCTGCCACTGTTTGTGGGCAAGTGTGGTCCGTAGAGGTTTCAAGGGGCCAATGTTAATACATCTAGATTTAAATTAAAAGTGAAAAGATAGTCACGTCATTTGGCTACTGTTTATTTTATCCAAAAGGATATCATTATGAACATCCAAGAGAGATGGAAACTCTCATGCAGTGTGTGTTTCATTCATACTCGAAGCCGGAGGGCGCTTTTGTACAGAAAGTCCAAAACGAACTCATATGATAGAAGTAACTTTTGATGCCAGGAAATCTAAATGGGACCAAAGGGAAACTCCCGTACCACTGTAGCTAAGTGAATAAACAAGCCTGAACCTAATGATGAAAGGGAAAGACAGCTAACGATTGCAACAATATATGGTTAATTGTGTTTTCAAGTCGCTTTATTAGAATGAGACAGTGCGTTAATTGACATGGCATTTTAAGAAGTAAAGAAGGCTATAAAAATATATTTTCGGCTTCTTCTGTGATAAAAATGGACAAAAAAGTGTTGGGAGTGTATCAACTATTATACTGAGTTAACAGTCAAAACCAAATTGTTGAATAGTTAATAAAAACAGATACAAAAATTTTATAGAAGGGCAAATGATTGGTTATCTGTAGTAGGTATTTTATTCTTAGCCAATTAAAACGTAAGAGATACTGCTTTCTTATCTTTCCTGTTTTTTTTTTTGCTAATAGACACACCTCACATTATATTAGGCCTATTTATTATTTATTATTATTATATTATTATTATTCCATTGGCATTTCTGAAGTGTTCACATGGTGCAGATGATTGGTCTCTTTTCACATCAGCAGCCAATGAGCATGCTGTAAACATTCAAATACCTTGCTGCAGCACACATTGAAAACCCTCACCGTCCCCAGCTCCACTGGTATAGGATCTTGCGACAGGGTGGTTTGTAATGTATGGTATATACAGGGGTTAAACTGTTTTATGTGAGGAAAAGCAGTATTTACAAGGCTCACAGGCAGTCAGCTGTTAGGCAGTTTTGGCTCAGTAGCAATTATTGGGAAGAGTTATACTTTGCCCCAATTTTAACAGTGTAACTAACAATATGCCAAAGTGTATTTCCAACCAACGTCTAAATAAATAAAATTCCATGTAAGTAAAAATTCAAAATATCGTATTCACGGGTCGATGTTCTTATCTTCTTCAATTTTCAAACAGTAAAACAGTCAAGTGTTATTGTGGCAGGGAAAAAAACTGCAGGCGAGGCCTTAAAAGATGCATCTTTTGTTGACAAACAGACATATAAAGCATTCCTTACCAAGTTGTGAGAAATTGTTTTGACATTGCCGGGTCCCCAATATGCACGGCACCATGAGCCTAAAGAGCGAGCAATGCTGAGTTTTGGGAAAAAGCCAATTTAATGTGAAATGAAAGCCATTCTGGAACCCACTATGAAAATTAAGTAATAATATATTATTAAATGAAAGCAACACTTGACACAACTAATCATATAACCATAAGAGTCCATTATATAGCAGTGCTTAGGTATATTATTTGTACTGTAGTGAGGTAACATTTGCAGTTGTTAACATGCTTAGTAGCAAATGGTTATTAGCAGTTTAGATGAACTTAAGCTACTTAACACCCTGCATTCTGGTGTTGGTTACGAAGAGTTTTAGCAGGAGTAAGTAGGGCGATATATTTAAAATTTCATCCGTTACTTAAATAAGCATGCACGGATATATAACTATACTATGTTTACATGTTTTTGTGAAATTTTCTGACATGGATAAAGATAATCTTACCAGCTTTAATATTGGCTTAATATGAAGCTTGGGCTACAACCAAGCTCTAAAAAAATCCAACCACAAGCTTCTGCTGGCTATCTGTCTTCATTAGTTGCTTCAAAGTTTAATTACACATCAGTGCTTGTGTCAGCACATTGCAGAACACTTGAAATCCTCCTCATGTCATATACTTGATAATGTTACTGCACATATTTGCAATGCGTGATGATTAAAATCACCTTTGTCTTTATGCTTGCACTCTGTGCTTTATACCTCTCCATTTCTATGAGACAGCGGGAGCAGCTTTTATTGTATTTATAATCAGTGCATTGCTTTAAAAAGGCTTAGCCTGACACTAAAGCTAGACATCTATTCGAACACCTGCAACATGTCTACTGTAAAACATATTAAATGGCTTACTGCAAATTATTCATATTTGCAGTTCAATTTATGATTAGTTCATTGACTCCTTTTACAATTTATCCTCCATATTTCAGCATATTGAAATGACATGTTTGTTTATGGTTAAATAAATAGTTTTAATTCGTTTACACATTTTGGTCAGAAGTAAATTTCAGCATTCACTGAATTTGGGCAATCCAATGAATGCCCTGGTAGCCTGGAAGATTTTTTTTTATTATTTCTTTTATTTTGTGGTGTGTGTGTGTGTGTGTGGTGTGTGTGTGTGTGTGTGTGTGTGTGTGTGTTGACAAGGAGGCACAACTGTTGTCTTACTTTTTGTTCATTTAACTTTTGATTGCTAACTGACTCCCCAGCTCTTGTAAGGATGTTTTTAAGTTTAAAAGCCTTTCATGTTTAAGTATTGTACATCCACACATTTTTTTTTATCTGCATATTATACCTAGAAAGATTTTATTAGAGCCAAACATTTTAAAGCATTACCAGTGTAAATCATAAATTATTAATTCACCTCGGCCCGCATCAAAAATATCTTTCCATTCCGCTGATGCGAAAGATCAAATTCATTTCTCTGATGTCAAATCAGTGCATTCCCAAATATACTGAAGCAGATTTACTCAGTATCTCATCCTAACAGGTGACAGAGATCCAACCGTAAACTAATTGGATGCGCAGTGGTCAATCACATCTGCTTCTATTCAGCCGCTCTCTGTAGCGTGCTAGAATGGGAAGTCTGCACTTGTTACTGCTGCTCAACCATGCAGTCCTCACATCCGATAAGCCTCCAGACTGTGTGCTAGGTGAGAATGAACCTGAGAACACACACAGCGTGAGGTAAAGAGATTGCTCCTTCCATACACACTGGTGCTGTGAGAAACTAATTTACTGCATAGAGGGGTGGGCAGACAAATAGAACACTGGTTATATTGGTGATGGATTGCATGTTTGTGCATCAATTCAAATCATATTATTTATTACGCCACTAGCATTTATAAAATGAGAATTTTATAAATGAGTCTAGAAGCAATGCCCTTAAAGATTTCAACTGACAGCTCCAGCAACATCCCCCATCCCCAAACCTCTAATGATCATTTAATTTTTGTTTTCCAACTAACTCCACATGTAATCCTTCACGTGGATACTCTGGCAGATGTGCAATCCCAAAAGGCTGGCCCAGAACCAAGGGTCTTATGATTTCCGCATTACAGAAAACGTTGATGGAATCGGAAATCCTGTTATTAAAATGGAACATACAATATAACACAGAATAGCACACATTTTGGCATGTTTTGGATGAACAGATCAAAAGTAGGGCAGAACAATTAATCAAATGCAGATAGGTGGACTTTATGTGTAATTATAATGTAAATAAATAAATAAAGTAAAATAAAATAAAATAAGGTGTATATAAGGTGCAATACACTTTCTCGCTTTTCTTCTTTTAAGATTATTATGATAATTAGGCCTATTGTTATTATTATTATTGTTGTTGCTGTTGTTGTTGAAACTTTAATTAATTATTTATCTGTTAAAATTGTATAAATTCAATTGATTAGGCATGCTTTTGATGATTTATATTTAATTAAATTTCATAGGGCTCTATGGAACTTTGGGGGTTACTGATACCACAAGCCCTGATTAAGCAGGACATTTAACATTTCAAATGTGAAAATAAGCTTTATTGTCCCTGACTTTAACAAATGTGCATGTAAACACTATTTGATCAAGTACTTATTTGTATCAGAGGGACTATTTACAATCAGGTGTTAATAGTACTTGCCACACAGCACAGCTACTTGCAGCATATTTTATATTAGACGGCCTGGAGGGAGTACAATATTATAGAGTAAAACACCATATGATTATCCTGATTATATAATTATATTATAGTATTACATGAATATCAGCAGTCTTGTGCTTACAGCCAAAACATAGCTATGCTGCTATACAGAACAACACCACTCTTGTGCATGTGATATTGCTTGAGAATTGTTGGTATGTTTTCATAGTGTGGCAATGAAGTTTCTATCATACATTTTTCATTTTATTTGGTATGTTTCAATGTCTACTCATACATAAATAAATAAATAAATATGTCTACAGATAAGATGAAGCTGCTTTACCATGCAGCTTTATTGTTCTAATAAACAGTGTCTCGTTCACCAGAACTCCTCCAAGACCTGTTTATTCACTTATTTTACAGTGGACGTTCATTGGAATAAAATGCAACACTTATTCAGGCTGCTTTTTCTCTTCTATCAGCTGTCACTTGGAAATAACAAGTGGGATTTGTTAGTACGGGAGCAATGGCGAAGAACGTAAGTGATGAGAGAAGAGAGAGAGAGGAGAAGAGAGAGATCGAACGAGGGGAGAGAGAGAAGAGAACAAATTTCCGTATCAAAAAAAAAATGCTTCTATGGCTGTCTCCCAAATTTTCTGCGTGCTCATTCATGGAATGTAGGGGCTTAAAAAGCTTCGGGAACAAAAGTGTAACTTACAGCAACAGCATCATAACCCATTAATCAGAATGATGGTTTTGTCCTTCCCTTGAGGCGTGCAGTGTGGCAAAGTATGAGGAAAATAGTATGGTACATGTCAGCGTGCAACTCCAATGAGAGGCACGGGGAAGCTAAGAATGGAGTAAACGCTGGCCCCTGGTGGCTCCCATGAATGGGCCTTTCCAGGGTGGGTGGGAAGATTAGCATATGGTTAGGGAATGCTGGCAGATGGGCGCACAGAACTCGAAAGTATTATGACAATCGGTAGGCGGTACGGTTTTTGTCACGCATTCCATGTACAGTTGCTTTAGCAGCTATTAACTCCATCAGGGTTAGACAAGGAGACTACAGAGCACACGGCCAGTCTTTCTGATGTTTCGTGTGCGTCTGGACGAAAAACACACTATATCGTTTCGTAGCTAGATTAACAAATACTCTGTAAACAACCCAGGAAGCGAACACCCATGGTTCCATGCAGCACACCCGATTAAATAGGCCTCCTGCGAATTAGGTGAAGAAAAGGCTCCCTTTCCATAGGAAATCCACAGTGCACTGTATAAATTGATTCTTCTCTGATTAATTAATAGGAAAATCTTTCTTTGAATGAATACACATGATCCTTCAGGTCAATGGGTATATTATTGTCATCGTGTATTTTGTTTCGAAACACTCTGTCATCCTTTCTATATATGTAATACTACCTTGCGTAGTATTATGAATTCGCTCTTATGATCGAAAAACTAGCGGTATATGGATAATATAGTAATAGGCATATAGTATTATAGGGTCCTGAGGACATCTTAGTAATTTTCGATTCAAAGTCATTTGCAAAAATTACACCGCTCCTACGGAGGAACAAAACGGGTCATAAAGCCTTCCAGCAATTGCCACCTCCCGCTCGGATTTTCCATCTTTCTCATTGGACAAGCCCAGCTTGAAAGGCGGGGATCTTCTCCGACATTAAAGGCCCCACTCCAGGGACCCACCCAGTCGGAGTTGTTGGAATTTGAGAGGTGGTGAGGAAAAACGGCTCCCGGAAACCTAAGCTCGGCGCCAGGATTAGGCTTTGTCCTTTCATTCACAAGATACTCTGACGCAATGGTTTTTTTGCATCAACCAAATTAGGTTTGCAAGGATAGGGCCTTAAGATCTGCCCTCAGGAATTAATTTTCAGGGGCGACGCGAAGACGTGCAAGTATCAAAGTTTGTTTTATTAATTGATACATTAGGTATCAGTTGCACCTTTTACCAAGGTGTGTTTGAACTAAGAAACTGAAGTTCCCTTCAGGCTGGAGATCTGCTGAATATCAAATGGTACCATAACTTCATTCCTTATTTCTCTCCCCTTTACTGCTTAAGCTTTAACCCTTTCCTATACAAAACGCTATGCATGTGTTGTGTGGTGTCTGTGTATGTTCGACAGTTTATGTGTTTATGTTAGGATGTTAGACCTGCTTAATGTGTTTATGTAGTATGTTAAGACTAGTTTAAGTGTTTATGCAGTTAATAAAACCTTACTTGTATCACAATTGACGTGTTCATTGTTTACTCATAACAGGAGTCAATAATCATGCAGATTTACGCTACAAGCTTTTGTAGAATTGTACAGTAAGAAGTTATTTCCCTTAACCAGGAAATTGACGTTCTTAGAATTGACAAGAAGGTTGACCCTGAGAGGTCAGCTAAATAACTACAGCAGATGTAAATATTTATAATTAATTATAACTCGTTATGATTAATTATTCATATTTCCCATTAGCTGATTCGTTACACTGTCACCAACGCAATGTGCAAATTTATGGGGCTGTATGGCAAATCCAACCAACAACCAAAAAAAAACAAATCAACCAAAGCAGTACATGACACACACAGGCGCACATTAATATGAAAACAAGCTTTAACAATTCACCGTAAATTGACGAATTAAATGAGGTTTCTTGTGCTGGTCCTAATGATCTGATCTTATCATTCAACACTGCAGTGTTTTATTGATAGGGCCCACAAGCACTTAGTGTTTTCTGCATCTTTGCATCTGAAATCAACGGAAAACCACCAAGCTTTACAAATCATGTCGATTTCATTGAACCAAGTTGGCTCACTAATCTCTTTCCCATTACCTCACAATGCGGTTTTTGATTTCTCTTGCTGCGTTTTAAAATAACAGCCCATCCATAAGAAGTGTCCCGGCCACATACCGAGATTCAAAGTCTGCCTGCTTTAAAGAAAACTAGCAATCCAAGCATGTCAATCCAAGCAAAATTGCTTGCAAACAGGACAGGAAAAATATGCTCTGACTATCATGCAAACCCATTATTTTTCTTTATATAACAATAAAGACTCCAGTGCTGAAACACCATCAAAAGGCACTTTGTACAGGAAAATAACTTTTTATAAAGACATTCAAAAACAAAAACATTATAGACTGTATGGAACGCTTATATAAAAACATTCATAGCCTTTTTTTTATCAGTACTGAAACAACAAAGCATTCAGTTCCGGTAAGTTTAAAAGCATTTGAACATTTCCTTGAATAATTGAGTGCAGCACTAACTATATGGTCTACAAATCATATATAAAAGTTTCCCAGAATTACATAATATCTAATACATGGTAACAATGCATGGTACATTTAGCGTTTTCATGCACTGTTTATAGTTTGTACTGTTTGATAGTATTTTTGGTCGTACAGCGTCTTAACCTGCAGAGACGTTCACACGAAACACATGCTGATGTTGAACTTAATAAAGATTGCCGTAATCGCAGGCAATTGACAGGATGCTTTTGTAGGCTGTTTCACTCCAATGTAGGTGAATATTCACTTTATCTAGCGTGTTTTAAAGTACTGCTTTACTGTTTTTGCTTTGCGAGTGAACCGCACTAAAGAATGTGTGTGAGTGAGCTGTTCAAATGATTCAGACTGAACCGAACTGAATCTGTTTCAGACTCATTTGACCAATGGTTAGGAAAGAATCAACTCGAAAGCGTCATTCAATTTGCAAATTAGGCATTGCTGATTCTTATTTATTCAGCTAGCACATTTTTACAGGAAAAAAAGCCAGTTGCCATTTTTTTTGCTCGTAATGCGCCTTTGACTCACAGTGAGACTTTGAGTAACAACATGATTTTGTTTCTGATAATTGCCTCAAAATCACACAGTGTTGTTATTTTTTTCTCATTGTAAACTTCTCACAGTTTGAGCAGAATCAAACTTCAGTAGAGGAGTTGCTTTTTGAATTAAACAGGCAGCTAACAGCTGGTTTTGCTATAGTTTAAAAAACGGTTACAGTAAAAATCAGGCTCAGAATTAGCATGCCTTCCCAACATGATCTTCCATGTGAACTTAATGCTTACCGATTTTTTGATCAATTCTTTCTTAGGGAATCAATAATACAAATGTAAAACGGAGAACAGCATGTATAGACGTCAACAGCTTGTCTTACACTGGATAAGTGGGAAAATTACTTAACTAATAAATTAAAATAAATAAAATACATAAAAGAAAAGCACTTTTTTGTTTAAATTTATGCAATGTTCTTTGAAGAGGTAGGGATTGCCCGTCATTGCTAATAGTGTTTATGAGTTTTTTTTTTTTTTTTTTTTCCACCCAACCACACACACAAAACATATCGTGCACGCCGGAAGAAAGTTCTGGCACGAGGAACCGAATTTTGTTTAATATGTGATATATTGCAATACACTATTCCTGCCAAATGTGTAATAAACTTTATATTTACGCAGAAGACTGGGAGCAGGCCCCGGTGCTAGAAAAATAATACGGAGTCAAATCCGGCCGTATTATTTGATGATTATCATACTTTAGAACAATGTGCCAGGAATAATTGTATGTAATTATCTGTTGTCTAATGCCTGTGTAGAAACTAATTGAAAATATGTTAGACAAGGAATAATCATTTCTCATCCCCCGCAAATGTTATTTGCTTACTGTACTGCACATTCACATTTATTTTTTGTTTAGAAATACATACTGACCCATCTGTAAAGGAAACTGTGATCAAATACAGGGTTGTGAACAGTTTAATTGCTTGCTGCCATGAAATCGATAGAACACATGTAACCCTGACCACCTGCAGCTAGAAAAAAATGAATTCAGCTGATTCACTTGCCAAGAGGAAATATCTACATCTGCTTAGCTTTTTCCACTTTAAACTGAACTTGAGCTTATAATTTTCCGACTGATCACTTTTACAATTATTGAGCTGCGTAAGGGCGTTTCTCTCAGCAGAAAAGAACCATTGAAGCAGATTGTTTTATCATGTTGCAAGCCTTGTAATTTACAATTCACAGCTCTCGGCACTTTGGCCAATTATAAGATGGTCAGAACTCTAATGCCAGAGTATGTATTCTGTTTAAATCAATAACCAATTACATCTGCATAACAGACCTTCAAATGACATACATTAATAGTTTTCAGTGCAGTAATGGTCAGTTGACTAATAAAGTGAGAACAAACCCAATTGATTTCAAGCATTGTGAGTGCAGTCAAACTGGGAATGTGGGTTTGATGTTTTGTCTAGAGGTGTTTTTTTTTACAATTTAGGTCCTATGTAGTGGCAACACCAGTTTAAATGTGTATTTGTGGGTGTTTATATGGTCAGAGTGCTGCCAGGATTTTTTTCTTTTTTTTTCCAGTGTAATAATCTGGCGTGAAAAAGACAATGTGTGTATATATATATATACAGTGGTGAAAAAAAGTATTTAGTCAGCCACCAAATTGTGCAAGTTCTCACACTTAAAAAGATGAGAGAGGCCTGTAATTTTCATCATATGTATACCTTAACTATGAGAGACAAAATGAGGAAAAGAAAATCCAGAAAATCACATTAGGATTTTTAAAGAATTAATTGGTAAAAAAACTCGGTAAAATAAGTATTTGGTCACCAAAAACAGCAAGAATTTATGGCTCGTAAGGACCTGTAACTCTTCTTAAGAGGCTCCTTTCTGTCTGTCCCAACGTACCGTATTAAGGCATCGGTTTGAAACCTTGTTATCAGTATTAAACAGACCACCTGTCCACAACCTCAAAAATCACACTCCAAATCCCATCGGCCAAGACCAAAGAGCTGCAACGGAACCCGAAAACAAATGTAAGACCTGCACCAGGCGGGAAGATGAACCTCATGCACTGGTACGAGCTTGGTGGGCAGAAATCCACGGTAGAGGGGGAAGAAAATTATTCGAAAAGGAACGACATCAAGGACCAATGAATAATCTCCCTGAATCTGGGGCTCCAACGGGCAAAGATCTCCCCGTGGGGTTCAAAAACTGATCAAAGAATGTGAGCAAAATCCAGGAACACAGGGGGACCCTAGTGAATGGCCTGCAGAGAGCTTGGGACAAAAGTAAAGAACGGCTTACCTCACGTAAACACCACTGTGCCGACAAGGGATCTAAAATCTGCAGGGCCAAGGAGTGTCCCTGTTAAGCCAGTACATTGTACAGGCCCCTCTGAAGTTGCTACGAGAGATTTGGGAGATCCAGAAGAGGATGGAGAATGTTCCTAGGTAGTATGGAAACCAAATATACCTTTTTGGTACAAGACTTAAACTTGAGGAGAAAGGAATGTGAGTTTCAATCAAAAAGAACACCCATACCCCATGGAAGCATGGGGGTGGAAACAATTTCAGGCTTTGGGGCTGTTTTTTTTTCTGCACAAGGACCAGGAGATGATCCGTGTAAATGAAAGGACGAATGGGGCCAGTATCATGAGAGTTTGAGTGAAAAAAACCTTCCCATCAGGGAAGGAGCATGAAGAGAAAACGATGGCTGGGTTTTCAAGCATGGACATGATTCACAAAACACACCGCCCGGGCACAGAAGGAGTGGCGTGCGTAAGAAGGGATTTCAAAGGTCCCTGGAGTGGGCCTAGCCAGTCTCAAGATCTCCAACCCCCATGAAAATCTTTGGAGGGAGTTGAAAAATCCGTGTTGCCCAGCGACAGCCCAAAAAACATTACTGCTCTAGAGGAGATCATGGAGGAATGGGCCAAAATACCAGAAACAGTTTGTGAAAACCTTGTGAAGACTTACAGAAAAAACATTTGACCTCTGTCATTGCCAACAAAGGGTATATACAAAGTATTGAGATGAAATTTTGTTAATGACCAAATACTTATTTTCCACCATAAATTGCAAATAAATTCTTAAAAAAATCTACAAGTTGATTTTCTGGATTTTTTTTTCTCATTTTTTTCTCTCATAGTTGAGGTATACCTATTTTGAAAATTACAGGCCTCTCTCATCTTTGTAAGTGGGAGAACTTGCACAATTGGTAACTGACTAAATACTTTTTTTCCCCACTGGATATATATACATCGCGGACAGAATACATGAGGTACCACCACCCTCTGACGTAAATTCTAAACGAGTATTTTCTTAAATGACTTCATAATTTTAATTCATAGGATATGGCAATATGAAATGTATTAAGCATATCTTCATTAAAACGAGGGAACATTACATGCATTACATCTGTACAATAAGAAGTGCCAATTTTTGTTTAAAAGAGGATTGCAGAAACTGGTACAACCTAGGATTTAATTCAAACCAGTGAATTATTATGTATAATATTGTCCTCCATAACTTTAAGTACAACTGGCTTGACACTTATTGGCATGAGTGTACAAGTCATGACAAAATTGTCCACCTGTCGTTTAAACTCTGGAGGGACGACCTCCTTAAAAGGCTCTGGGCGGTAATGGGGATGTTGCTCAGCTCGTTGTACAGAATCACCCACAGTGCTCAAGAGCGTTAATGATGTGTGAATATGTACACTGACGGATTTCAATCAGGGAATAAATATCTCATTGTCCATGTTAAAAAAGCCCAACAAGCAGGGACTGAAAAGGAGGTTAGCATCCTTCTGTTTCAAGTTTTCCATGTATTATATCCACAGCGGTGATAACGACAATAACCCCTCACACCTTTCAGCAATTATATATTTCTATATAAGAGCTTTACTACCACTGAATGCCATTGTGGGTACCAAACACTTCTCTCTGTACTCCTCCTCTAGAAACACCAGAACATTTTGGATGCTGTTAGATCCGAAATGATTGACTTGGTCTCTTGAGACCAGAGTATGGATTCCCAGAAGTCTCTATTTTGTCAATATGGACCTTGGAAAAAAAGCTAAATGAGTTGATTGTGCTTTGGCTACAGTCTTGTCGTTTAGTGGTGACAACAACCAAGCATGTCACTTCTGCATGCTGCATCTTACTCTGTGAGATAAAAGTGTCACTCTTTTCACAGCTTTTGCCAGCTCAGACACTTTCACAGTGTTTCTCCTGCTCTTTTTCAAGCAAAAACTCACTCATCACTAAATTAAAACTTAAAGTGAAGACCTGATTAGTTCAGGGGCCTTTTCACAAGTTCATTGTTTTTGAATTTCTGTGTTACTTCTGCTATATTTTCACACTTAAAACAAATATTTGGTATTCCTCTTTTACCATTGTCCTCTTTTATGCTAAGAAATAAATCTCCTGACAGTTCTCTCTGAAGTGGTTTCATTGTTGTCAGCATTAATTCTGAGTATGATTCAGTGGGCCATATATCACTTAATTATCAAGAAATTACTTACCTTAAGTTTTGGTTCAACATACTTACTTGTTGATCAATACTTGCCTTAACCTTACACAATCAATTTTTTGTTTTTGTTTTATTTAGTAACTTTCAGGAGAGTGTACTCATTTTTGCAACACAAAATC
Source organism: Sinocyclocheilus anophthalmus (assembly GCA_018155175.1). Classification (NCBI taxonomy): domain Eukaryota; kingdom Metazoa; phylum Chordata; class Actinopteri; order Cypriniformes; family Cyprinidae; genus Sinocyclocheilus; species Sinocyclocheilus anophthalmus. The sequence continues at coordinate 7,239 of JADLZN010009642.1, read as the reverse complement.
ACTTTGATAAGAAAATCTTATTTTACTGAATAATTTTGGCATTCTTCTTTGGTAACTGATCAAGCAGACTAGCTGGAATATTATATCTCTAAAAAAAACATAACATGTCTTCTAAGCAAAGAGTAATTGATGAATTTGTTAAGTTTCAGGGGGTGTAGTCATGTATGCTGTGCATGTATAATATAAATATAGTAGGGATAGATAGGGTATATAATATGTATATATTATATATTATATATATATATATATATACACCCCACAGTGCAAAGCATAAATGCAAATACAAAGTGTGGTTGGACTAATTGGAAAAACTCCAAAAACTTTTTATTTTATTTTATTGTAATTGTATAAGAAAATCAGGTAGTAAACCTCATAAGCCTAAGTCAGGAACAAGATAAAGGACAAATCTGAAGGAGTTTGGTCTTCATAATCTTAAACGGAGAGATCTCTCGCGAGGCTTTTCAGTCAGAAAAAAAGGATTAAGTTTATTCCCCCTCCCTCAAAAATAACAAATTGCACATAGTAACAGTTTGATGGCTTTGTCAAGTCAACATAATTACCTGGAGTGTCAAATGCTCTGGGTGCAGAGATCACAACTGATCAAACAGTGATTACACAGCGTAGTCATTGTTTAGATGAAGCATGTCTCACTCCGGTCAAGCCATATTTCATCTGTTATGATCGCACCACGTCTAGAGGATCTTAAAGTAATGAAAAGGGCAAATAGGAGGCCATAAAGCACAAATCATGCTCTGAGCCACGCCGAAAAGAACGAGTCATGACAAAGCAGAATTACAGTCTCTCAGTCTCTAGACGGAATTGACACAGCTGTACATAACAGATTATGTGCTTGTAATATTAGAGGAAGTTATGTAGGTGTGCTGTGAACTGCTCTGTATGTGTTCCAGTGAAATCACAAAATGAAATGAAACCCAACGTACGGGATAATCAAATATGTATTTTAATGACGACACAGGACTTTGTCAGGGACTTGCTACAATATATGTGCAAACATCTTCACATTTTCTTCACATTCCCCTGTACAGTTCAATAATTCAGGCATCAATATAAGCCACACAGCACAGTCCCACCTGTGCCCTGGTTTTTATTCAATGCAGATACATTGTCTGATGCAAATATTGACCTTTGGGCGCTCCCCGAGGCATGTATTTTGCATTGTATGATATTGCAAAGCATCAATATGCAAATCAATATCAGGCCAGCGATATGTTTTCATGGTTGAGAGCTCCTGTTGGCTAAATAATTACAATTACCAAAGTTCATTATATAACTGTAGCCATTTTGTAGGGGCATTTTCTCCAGGCTTCAGTGATTTTAAGCCTTTTGGGTATATATTATGTTGAGTGATGGTTGTACAAGCATACTCTCTCCTTTTTTTTTACTCTTTTGATTGTCTCTCTGAAATGAGTAATGCATGTATTTGTAATACATGGAAGATCAAAACAAGAGAGGGGAGCATTTGTTTGGTTGACATTTAGTCAAGCATCTTGAGTGGGATGTTGACATACAAATAATGGGTTCATGTTGTTCTAGTTCCCCCATAATATGTATCATTCATAGATTGCTAGTCATTTAATATTTTTGAAAAGATCACTTTGCAGAAATACTCCGGAGGTGTATTATGAAATTGGTATGGCATTCCAAATCACACCGTGTGGATGTGTCAGGGAACAGCAATTCCAATTGTTCATCATGCACACAAGTGTGTCAAACATGTATTTAATATACTTGGGTGGTTGAACAAGGAATTTTTTTTTTTTATGTCAGACCGAGCTGCACATACTAATGACTTTTGCCATTTTGGCTACGTTGTAGAGATTGTAATAAGGTCATTGCTAATTGGTTGTGGGCAACCTTATTAGCCTATGAAATTAATATTAACTCAATGTAGAGTGACAGTAATTACTTGTCAGGGATATTATGCTATTATAATTGAAATCATGCTCTAGCAATATGGAGGGATGCATTTATTTTATAATAAACTTTTAAATAAAAACTCTAAAGGGATCTATATGCTTTCACTTTCAAACTTTAGTTGAAATATCTGAAGTGTACAATGTTCAAAGTCCAATTTCCAAAAAGAGGATAGTTTATTTTTCAAATTTCAAAAATACAAACAAACGGACTTGGTTGGATACAATGAATTGTCCAGGATTTGTGATATCACAAATATCGACGAAGGGGACGAGACCTGGTTCAGCTGCACTAGAGATGGCAATGAGTGTTATCACTATGTTGGAGACACGCTAGCTTTCTCAAGGCAGACAAACTTAAAGTGGTTAAAATCATCCGGGTTTAAATCGCACTCAAAATTATTTGATTGAAAGCAATAGTTACACTAGAGCTCGCAGGAGGTATGGTACAAGGATGGTCACCTTTTCCCGACAGGCGCGAGTGTGCCAATCACAACTCACAAAGGCCAGCATAAACCAATCACAGCACATTTGTCTCAAGGAAGGCGGGCCTCATTTGATTACAGGAACTATTCGAAAGCAGTTCATGTCCAGACGGGAGAGGCGAGGTTGTTGTAATAAGTAAAATATGTGAAAAAAAAGTTGTTTTTCACCAAAACTGTATGAGGGCATGTTTCCAGCTACCACCCCAAAAAAAAATCAAAGACTTTGTGATGAAAGAGCATAATCGGACCGTTAATATGAAAGATGTATAAAGGAAATGACACCAGTGTTATTTTTACAGCAAATTTGATTTAGTTTCTAGTTCATAGTCTTTTGATTAAAAAATGCCCAATTTAGTTTGTCACTCTGAATTGTTTTTAGTTTTCGTCTCGTTTAGTCGACTTAATATCAAAAGATTTTAGTGCGGGACTAATCTACAGTGAATTGAAGTCGTGCTAAAATCGCAAATGGGATTTAGTTTAACAGTACAATTATTAAGCATTTCTCCAAAATGTCCAAACTCTTTATATAGTTTTGATATTAAGGTTTTATCATGATATATACCGATTTAAATGTGGTGACACACAACATGCCTTTATGCCTTTATGTTAAAATTAAATAAAGCCACTTCTCATAAAGAACAAGAACATTGTCTTCTTTTTAATGAAATACCAATGTTTTATAGGCTAATTATGAATTCTTTATAGCAACTTGTTTACCGTATTCTTCTTTCAAGCAGACATATTTATTTTATAAATACACTGTAGATTAAAATCTTGGAGGGCTAGTAAAGTTTTAAACATCAAGCAAAGTGCCTGAATTTTATGTTTGTATTTTTGTTGTTGATTAACACACATGATGCGCGAAAATAGGCAATAAATTAGGGTGCTATCCCTTTAAAACCGACTGCACAGGGCAACGGGCATGAATTGTATGATACCAAGGTTTCTCCCGTATGTTTACGTTCCTAAGGACGTTAATAACAATAGTGTTTACAGAAATTATCTGCAAAACTGACAATTCCACATATTTGTGGGTTAATTCTCTGTTCAATGGACACGGAAAGAGTACTCGAGCTGTGAGGTGTGCTTTGTGTTGTTTCAGAAAACCGGACCGAATTGAGTTCTCTTGTGTCGTCAGATTTATACATATGTTGCTTATTTCTCTAAATTCCAATATGAACAGGTTTTGACGTTTTATGGCAACGTGCAGCAAGTGTATTGTGTAGCTTCTTTCATATGTACGAATTAACTCCGAACCACGCAGATCAGATTCGTTTGAAGGAATCTTCTTTCCCAAATGCCCCTCCCCACTTTTCGTTGTTTTCTAGTTGTCTGACGAAAATGTCAATAATTTACGTATTAGTTTTTGTTCTCCCAAAAGGAGTTTGGTATCGTTCTGTTGTCGTCGGTGGAAAAAAAATGTCGTAGACGAAATGAAACATTGAACAAATGCAAAACATTTTGTCATGTGACCATTTTAGAATGCCACAGCAAAAATTTTACTTAACATAGAAAATTAATTGTCATGCAAACAAAAATATATTCCAAGTTCAAAACTTTTAATCATGAATAGTTATGGGTATAGAATGAAGAAATAAATTTGTCAACTGAAATTGAACACAATCATATTTTTTTTTAGAAAAAAATATATTAACTTGTGCCAGGCAACATTTCAGAATTATTTTCCCAATAATTCAGTTTACATCTGTCAAGTTATGTAGTTTACACTGCTCGCTTAAGTGGGCCATGAATGTCATATCCCTTGGTTGATTTCTACATTTTCGTCCAGTCTTTCAATATATAATAACTCGTGAACTATTTATTACATATACTTCAATTACTAAAACATTATAATACAAATGTACAATTATGGTTGCTTTCTTAATAAAAATAGGGGACATTTTTTGGCAACAGGTATCCCCCACCCTACTCATCATCACTAAAGGGTAGAGGACCTGGCACCTTCCCTTTAATATCCAGACCAGAAGGTGACTGGTACTTTCAGGGTGAGGACCACATGGTTTCTTCATATGTCCTTGGTGGCATGGGCCCTGTGTATGGTTTGCTTTAACACTGTCCCACTGCAACGCCCCCCCCCCCGTCATTTCTACCGCAAGACGTGTCCCTGGGGTCCATTGCCAGAGCCCCCTGGCCCTTTGAACGGGAACTCAAAACATTAATCGACAGGCTCGGTACCACGCCCTTGGGCGTCTGCATCAGGTATGCATCACGCCCCTCAGGATCAGAGACATTGTATGTTTGAAATGCACTCCGCACATGGCCCCCGCCAAGCTTGGCTAATTCCCTAGGGGAAGCTATGACGTGTATATATATGGAAGCGTACACGAGGACATATAAAAAAAGCTCCATGTTAAAAAAGTTCTGCTGTTTCAGTTTGTTGAATGCAGTTAAAAAAAAAAAATTTCCCGAGGAAAAAGCCATATCAGTGGCTTCTAGGCATACCAGATAAACGGGGTGTCAGCGCACAGTGGCAAGAGATACATTGGAGTGACAGGTTGGTGCGCTGACAGTGGGGGCCATTTCTTCTCCTTATTCTCTACATCAACGCTCTATCTGTTTCAGCTTATTTCACAAAGGATAGATAGATGATAGAGATAAGCGTCGTTTGGGAACTTGATTAACAAAAATGATCTGAAGAACCAGCCATGCTATAATTTATAAACTAATTTAATCATGACTTTTGTTGCCATATCATTACAGTATATATTACGTTTTAGCACTTAAATGCTAAGTAATTGATTTATTTGGAGTTGTTATCCAAAAATGAGGTACATTAAAGGGGTCATATGATGCGTTTTAAAGTTTTCCTTTCTCTTTGGAGAGTTAAAAGCTCTTGGTGCATAAAGAAAATCTGCAAAGTTGCAAAGACTAAAGTCTCAAAACCAAAGAGATATCTCTTTATCACAGTTAAGGGGGGACTCTGCCACGCCCCCCTAAACGGCTCGTTCTAACATGCCCCCACGTGTTTACGTCACTATGTGGAAATATTAGCAGAATGCCGCCCAAAATGTGCACGCAAAGAAAGAAGACGTGGTTCAGTAACCGCAGTTAGTGTTGAAGCAGCATGTCAGGGAGACGATGTGTGTTTCTAGGCGAAAGCAAAAGACTTTATTGGCTTCCGAAAAGTAGATGCATTAGGAGCTTTAAGATTACTTACAAAGAACAGCAATGCATTATGGATGGACGTTAGTGAACTAGGAGAAGGAGGTAATTTGACCTGTATGACATATCTGGCAACTTCTGAATCAGTTTTGTTATTTAGTAGGAGTCTGGTAGGTCTGTTGCCAATGCGGAGGTTTTGCGGCATTGTTGTGTGTGTGTGGTGTGGTGCTTTGGGTGAGAAGCGTCGGTGTTGTGAGAAGAGAAGGAGAAGAGGCAGATTCATCACTGTGTCTGTCACGGCCGTGTTCCCCTTCGGGCTCTGTCTTTACCATTTATTTGAAATCTGAAGTGCGTCTGGTAAGGGGCCGTCCATTTCCGACAAGTGCTTGCGGTTTGGCAATTTCACAATGCACGGGTCTGCTGGCCAATCAGCGCAGACTTGGCTGTCGGGAAGAGGGGATTGTTGAAAAATCTACGTGTTGAGCGAGGGGGCATAGAGGACTTGCAATAATGTACAGTATTTAAAAAATTATGTTTTTTTTTTTTGAACATTAAAGCATGTCAACAACATCTGTTACACCAAATACACAAAAAAATGATCTTTAAAAAAAGCATCATATGACCCTTTAAATTGTTTAGCCTCTACCAGATAATTATATGAACTCAATAATTAAAGGGACAAAAATTTGAAAGGTTATTTGTTAAACACCACACAAACTGCATAAAATTAAAGTTTTCCCAAGGCTCATTAGAAAAAAAAAATGACAGTTCCTGCATAGACTAGGGTAGACCTCAAACACTTTTACTGTCGGGAAGAATTTGTTACACTAATACATTGAAGTTTTATACAAAGCAGCCTCCCTATGTTGGCTTCTTCGACTAGTAAACTATGGATCTGTTAATAGTCAATGCGTCAAGCATGCCCTGCGATGGAAGTGACTAAGGTATAGCATCGAGAACAAACGAGCTCAAAAGACTTGTAGAAAGCCCAGAAAAGGACTGGAGGCTTCAGAAAGGGTTTTTTTCAGTTGCTTTGTTTGCCATTGTCTTTTGGGTTTAGGGTTTCGGTAGGCAGGGGGTGCGTTATTTACTTTTAGTCACGACACAGTTCTTTCCAAACTGACAGCAAAAAAAAAAAAAGGAAAAATTTTTTTTTTTTTTTTTTTAATCACCAGATCACGTAATAGATTCGAAATGTGCAAGGCAGGCAAATTTTTTTTATTTTTTTTTTTTTTTTTTGCAGAACATGTAAACAGAACTTGTGGAGCGAGGGTGGGGTTTTCCCACAACAACTTCCTCCCTTGTCCCTCTATTGGTTGGGATAAACAGACAGTCTCACTACGAACTTTGACTGAGTCAATGTTACTGTTGTAGATATTACAGTCATAGAGAGGCCTTAAAGAGACAGAAAATTATAGCAAAAATTACATAATTTATTTTTAAATTTCTAGGAGATTGGGAATATGGTAATTTAAATTCAAACATTGACTAACATCATAAGTGACCTTCAGGGGAAAATAAAATGTAATATAAAGCCCTAATGGGCTAGTTAAAGTGTGCCTGTTATATGTTATTTTATACGATGATGAGTGGTGGCTATAGACCAGTAGAGCTGCTGGAAATATCATAAGATAAGATAATTCACTAAAGGAAAACAATATATATATATTTTTTTTTTTAATAATGGTTGAGGACAG